>QANY01004802.1:429621-784410 GCA_003255025.1 Datisca glomerata | reverse complement strand
CCCCCCCCCCCCCCGGTGGCCACGGGTTCATGAATGTGCTTGTGCAAATTGAATGCAAGTTAATGAAAAAGATTTATGGCTACAAATTGAATGGGTATTATTCTGGATGTTATTGTTTTGTGTAATGGGTATTGTTCTAGATAGTATTGTTTTGTTTTGACTTCAAATTGATAGCAAGTATTCTCTGTTTCTGTGTATGCATTTGAGATAAAGGTTTTATTGATGGCAGTGAAAGATTTCAAACCTATTAGGGGTGATTCTACATACACCATGGGCATAATGGACTTGTTACTTGAATGTGTAGAATTATCTTATAGACCTAATATGTTATGCAATTTCATAACTTGTAGATATGGATAGAGAAGACTCGTGTGATGATAATTTGAATATAGATAACTTAGATAGATTGAATATGGATATGACGACTAGTACAATAAAAAGAAGAGGAAAAAGAGGGCCAACTTACCTCACTTCCTTGAAAACCGATATAAGGAACTTTGAAAAAAAGTTATCACAACAAATATTAAGGGGAAACTTGTAGGTGAGAATGTTCCCAAATTTAAAAGTTTTATAGGAAGTTTTTCATGTTCAATTGTTCCAATAACTTACAAGGATTGGGATTGCCATATTCTGAAAGAGCTGAAGGAGAAGGTGTACGAAGCTATTGAGGTATTTGCATGTTTTAATAAATTATTCTTAGTTGTTATTCGTGATTCAAAGCTTTATTAATCTTTATTAATTATTTTTTTTGTAGACTCAATATGTGATAGATCAAACACTCAAGCACTGAAGGGGAATATCTTAATGAATGCTGACGAACTACCATGTAAATTTAAGTCTAGCCTCGATCAAAAATTTATTTTTCCTTATTTAGATGACCCGAAAAGTTAAGGCAACGACATATTAAGTATACCTTCATCAAGCGACTGCATTGGGATGAGTTTGTGAAATCTCGTCTTACTCCTGAATTTTTGGTAAAATCCTTTACTTTGCAGTTTAGTTTCACGTTCATTCTTTTAACTATAAATTTTGGCATAGTTACTATTAATTGTTCAAATGCAGAAAATAAGGGAACAACAATAATTGAACTGAGCACAAAATAAGTATAACCATACAATCTCTTGGGATACGCAAGATTGGAGGAAATGTTGGTGAGGATTATTAAACCTCTTCAGAACTTAATATTTATTTGTACTATGTCTCTAATTACTACTAATCGTTATGACAACAAAAAGAAAAAGGTACTGATGAGCCAATAGATCGGGCAACGTTGTGAAAATGTGCCCGTAAGGATAAAAAATAAAGATTCAAGGATGAGGCCGTTGAAGAAAATATGAAAAAAATTTAAGTGTGTTTAATTCATTTTATTTTATTAGTTTGAATTTAATATAATTATTTTGGTTTAATCATATGCCTTTTAATTGTAGGACGAACTTCAAGAGAAATGGCTGCCTACTTCCGGTACCCAAAACATTCTCACCATGATTTTGGGTACTCCCAAACATGGTGGTCGGGTAAGGGGTTTGGGCCATTTTGTGGCCCCAACAAGATATTTTAATTTTCCTCGACACAATTCAAATGCTGAAATGGAGCAGAAATTGACTCAAGTCCGTGAGGTAGTTGTGAATGAGGAGAACTTAAGGAGTTAGAGGAAGAGACACTTAAAGGTGATCCTATAATAACTCCTCCATCCGATAAGGCGAGCTGATCCAAACGCCGAGATGGGCTTTCTATGACTCATAGGAAAGCTATAAATGTATTTTCGATAAGTTATAAACTTGATTTACTTTTTTAGTAAATCATATTTACTCATAATGTTTTGAATTATTTTAGAAAATTGCGTGCAAATTTTTTGTGGATAGATGAGGTCATCGCTTAAAGCACCATTATTGACACAACAAGCAATGATGTTCTGGTAGGAGAGGGGAATGTATGTGTGTTAATTGATTTAGTCATGATTGATGATGCCCCTTTACCTATCCTAGTTCTGAATGAGCTGCAGACTGTGGGTCATGCTCTGGGGTGTCGTATGCCTTGGCCTGAACATCTAGTCATACTTATAGAGGTAATATATTTTTTGTATTTATTAGTTAGTAGAAGTTGTAATGATCTTATGTGAAACACTAAATTAGCTTTGTATTCTAGACAAATCTCTAAAGAAGAAATCTCATATGAAGCTTGTTACACAAAACCCAATGCCTGCAAACATTCCACGAGTCCTAAAGTATCTCTACACAATGGCCAATAAGATGGAAGTGGATGAGGCCATTACAATAGATTATGAAAGAGACATTTTTGGGTATGATAAAGCTAGAACATTTTGTGATATTAAGCAATTTTGTGAAATACGTATAATGTCAATTTATTTGGAGTAAGATGATTAGTATTCGATTCAATAGTTATATACATTTTTTATAAGATGCTGCTAATTGCTTATATTTTGGTATTTTATTTCTTGTAGGCCCCTTTATTAGAACTAATGAGAGCAAAACATCAACTTATTTTTCTTTGTCGATCATTCACTCATAGGTGGAGCATGGGGCAATTCGGACGAGAGAGCACATTATATTTTTTATATTTTGATAGCCATGCGACCCAAGCAATATGTTTTTGCTCCATTTAATTTCTCCCATCATTGGATATTGGTCATCCTAGATTTTCACGAGAGCAATGCATATATCTTTGATGCTATTAATAATTTTAGTCATAAGGACCCGAAAGATGTTGTCACGAAGTAATTTTGATCTATAGTTAAGAATTAAATGTATTATGAATTACACTATGAAGGTATAATTAAGGGTTAAAATGTCTTATGCAGGGCTTTCAATATTGCTAGAACTATGCTAGGACATACAATTAGGAAATCCTTGAAGTGGATAAAACCTCATGTATTAATTTATACATTTATATTTTATGTCTATGCTAACATGTTTGGATTTATTAATCTATATAATTAATTTATATAATAGTGTCCTAAGAAAGCTGAGAGCGTTGAATGTGGCTATTTTGTTATGTGTTTCATGAAACATATCATCGAGAATCGTAACAAATCTATGAATGAAATGATACGTAAACTAGTTATTGTTTCACTATATTTAATCTATTCTATTGATAGTATATAATAGTTTGACTAACAAAATTGTTAATTTTTTTTATGGTAGTTCACGAACAAATCAACGTATACACAACAAGAGATGAAGTACGATTTGAATAGTCTGATCACTTCGCTAAGTATGCATGTTGCCGGTTGGGATAACTTTTGGTTGCATTTTGATTTTTATGATTGTAAATAAGCTACTCGGTTTAATAAGTTACATTTTAAATATTAATAGACGTGGTCTACAAATTATTCTGAATGAATTCTGAGTTTGAGGTCATATTCTATGTAGACCTGTACATGTTTTTATTTGCAGGATGGGGATTAATAAAAATGAATTTTATTTTTTAAATTTTGCTGCATAAAACACGATGGGTGATCTATCACCCGTCGTTAATTTAGTTTCAAAAATGACGGGTGCTAGACCACTCGTCGTGTTTTATATTGTTCAACAACGACGGGTGTTCTAGCACCCGTCGTGTTTTTAACACTTTACACCATGTGCCTTTAAATATTTTTAGTCAAGCACGTGGAATTGGTCATCGTTCATGACAGGGTCTATAGTACCGGTCGTATTTTATCACATGTTTTTAACCTAAAAATAACCGCACGACTTCTTTTCTCTTATTCTCTCCAATGTTTCTAATCTATCGATATTGTCTCTGGGTCTCGTCGTCGTCTTCGATTCTTTATTTCTCCTTTGAATCAATTGTTTCCTCGACTACTTAAACTCGAGCTCACTTTTACATTCAGATCTTATTCTCTAGTTTCTTTTTTATGCATTCAGTTCATGAATTTGGAAGGTATATTTCTTTTTTTCTCCATCGTTTTTAATTTTATTACATTAATTCTAGGGTAATAATGAGTTTTCAATATCTTTTTGTATTCTTAGGATGGATAAATCGTGGATGTTTATGGATAGAACATCGACAAATTATGACATTGGGGTTGAAAATTTTCTCAAGTATGCAATGGAGCATGATAACGACCCTTGTTTCTTACGTTGTCCGTGTGTGGAATGTGGGAATCTCAAATGTTTCACTTTTTTACTGAGGTAAGAAATCACTTATTCATTATTGATATAGATCAAAGATATCAAACAAGGGTGTGGCGTGGAGATGAGATCATTCTAGAAAAAATACATTTGGTATAAATGAAGGAAGAGAGAGAGATCTCGTGTAGATATTGATGATTATGAATGTACCGTAAATATGGTTGAAGCAGTAGAAGATTTTATTTAGATAATCCTAAGAAATTCGAAAAGATGCTTAATGACGTTGAGAAGCCTTTGTACCCAAATTGTAAAAATTTCACAAAATTACCTATATTAGTGAAGTTGTATAATTTAAAGGCTAAATATGGATGGAATGACATAAGTTTTTCAGATTTATTAGGTGTGTTAGAACAAATGCTTCCAGATGTCAATTAAATGCCCGTTTCGTTCTACGAGGCTAAGAAAACCTTGTGTGCTTTAGGAATAGAGTATGGAAAAATACATACATGTCCTAATGATTGCATTTTATATAGAAATGAGCACGTAGAAGAAACTGTATGTCCTATGTGTGGTGTCTAGAGATGGAAACCATCAAAGAATTTGTAGGGGAGAAAAATGAGTGCCTGCAAAGGTGTTATGGTATTTTCCTCCCATAGCAAGATTTAAACGAATGTATAAGAGTAGTCGTAGTGTAAAAAAACTTGACATGGCATGCTTATGATACGGAAATAGATGGAAAAATGCGTCACCCAGTAATTCTCCATCCTGGAAGCTCATAGACCACAAGTGGCCAGATTTCGCAGCTGAGCCAAGTCGCTTTTCGCTAGATATTGCAGTAGATGGGATAAATCCATTTAGTTCCCTTAGTAGTGAATATAGTTATTGGCCTGTTATTCTGGTGATATATAATCTCCCTCTATGGTTGTGCATGAAAAGAAAATACATGATGTTAACATTGTTAATAGCTGGTCCTAAGCAACCAGGAAACAATATTGATGTTTATTTAGCACCTTTTATTGATGATCTTAAAGTTCTTGGGAAGTGGGAATTGAGGCATATGATGCATATTGGAAAGACAGTTTTACTCTTAGAGTAGTCTTAATGTGAACAATCAATGATTTTCTGCATATGAAAACTTATGTGGATGCAGTGTTAAAAGTTATTATGCTTGTCCAATATGTGCAGAAGATGCATCATCTATTAGGCTGAAACACAGCAAACAAAATGCATATATAGGACATAGAAGATTTTTAGCACTCACACATCCTTACATAAGGCATTTGATGGTAATCAAGAGCTTAGAACCAGCTCATGCACCTTTAAGTGGAAAACAAGTGTTGGAAATATTTGAGAAAGTTAGATTTGCAATGGAAAGAAGAATGTGAAGGAATCGACGAAAGATGAATTTTCTAAATCTTACTGGAAGAAGGAATCAATTTTTTCTTCAATCTAGAATATTGGAAAATCTTACATGTTCGACATTGTCTCGATGTTTTGCACATTGAAAAAAAAATATTTGCATGAATATTATAAGAACACTGCTTGACAATTCTGAGAAGACAAGAGATGGGCTATCTAGTCGTATGGATCTTATGGAAATGAGCATCTACCCCCAGCTTGCTACAAATTGTCACAAGCAGAAAAGAATAAACTATGCACTACGTTAGCTTACGTAAAAGTTCCTGAAGGGTACTCATCAAATTTTCAAAATCTGGTTTTTTGAAGATCTTAGTCTTAATGGATTGAAATCTCATGATTGTCATACATTAATGCAACACATACTTCCTATGGAAATACGTGGATTATTACCAGGTCATGTAGGATATGCAATCACCAAACTTTGTTCATTCTTTGATGTAATTTGTAGTAAAATTTAAATGTTACACAACTAGATGTGCTACAAAAATAAATTGTTGTGATGTTATGTATTCTTGAAAAAAAAATTCCTCCCACATTTTTCACCGTCATGGTTCTTCTCACTGTGCACCTTGTTAGAAAGGTGCGACTCTGTGGACCAGTTTACTTGCGGTGGATGTACCTATTTGAACAATATATGAAAGTGTTAAAGGGTTATGTAAGAAATCATAATCGTCTAGAGGGTTGCATTAGTGTCTTATATTGGTGAAGAAGTTGTAGAGTTTTGCATCGAATATTTAGGAGTTAAATTAATTGGAGTTTCATGCTCAGATGATGATGGCAGAGAAATTGGCAAGAAATAATGGTGTTAAATTCGACGCACTGAGATATGATTACCCATTACTACAACAAGAGCACGACTTGATTTGACAACGATCAGGGCAGGCTATATAATGGCTTAAAGGCGTGGCTGTGAGAGCGAGCAATTTAGCGGAACAAACATCATTTTTGAAAAAAAAAATGTTTTACTCATCCATCCGAATGGAGAGAACTTGTCTATGTTTTTGGAAGAAGTCAACAGAGATTCGGGTCATTTTGGTCATTTTTGTATAAATTCATATTGCGGAGTAGTGTGGTTGACTTCTACATACTCAAATGCAGTGGACGTCTCTACTAATTGAATGAAATTGAGTACTTTTGGACTTTCACTTTGTGCAATATCAGTTCACATGCATAAATTTACTTTCATTATTATTATTGTTATTATTGAAATATGGTAAGCCTTTATCAAGTGGACATGCAAAAAGAATTGATCATGAACAGTGGAAGCAAGCACATCGTTACGTATTAGAAAATACAAATGAAGTTCAACCCTATATCGAGTAAGTATAATAATCTCAATCTTTTATTTGTTATCATGCTTATTGTTTTTTATAATGGTTCTTTATTTCATACTATATATGAATTTTTGTTTTGTGCTGCTATATAGGTAACATATGACTTTCTTGAGGAAGAAGTATCCTAACAAATTAAGGAGACATAAATGGCTATAAGATGAACATAACCGAACATTTATTTATTGGTTGCGTGATCAGGTAGCTTAAGTTATAACGGTATATATTCAGACTTGTAAAGTTTATAAAATACTTAATCATGGATTATTATTTGTAGATTTCTATTATCTAAATGTGAGTGGGTTTAGAATAGAAATGGGATCGAAGTTGATGATCATGGATTTACATTAGTTGATCTTGCAAGATTAGGTTACAAAAATGAGCCTTTCATTTTGGCTTCGCAAGCAAAATAAGTTTTTTATGTCGAAGATCCAAAAGATCCAAGATGGTTAATTGTCTTATCTTTCACCCAAAGATAATATCGTAAAAGTATTGTTGATGATGATTTAGGTGATACATTGTTAGATTGTTATTTGTTTACGAAAGAGATGTCTTCTGTTGAAACATTTGACACAGATGGTGAAAATGAGGTTGGTTATGTTCAATCAAATGGCGAAAACACTATGATAATTGAAAGTATTACATGTAAATATGTCTTGTGGTTAGTATGATATTGGTGCGTTTATAATTTGTTTAACTTTGTATGTTTTATCTTTTACTCAGGGTTGAGTTAAATAATCTATAATGCAACACATGAGTGGATAAACGAAGCAGTAAATATCAAATCAACAAACATGTATGTATGGTAACTTTCAATACTCTTTTACTATACTTTATGATAAATTGATGGGTTAAACCAACCTTTATTTTTGCAGGGTTCAACAATTAAGTAAAACAATTTGGGAGCAACTAGAACAACTAAAAGAAGTATTCAAAGCTCATTAGTTTCAAAGTTTTTGTAATTAATATTTTTTTTCTAGTGTACAATGTTAGAAATTTTGAATATAATCATATTGTATGCAATGAAAAGTTATATTATCTGCTGAGATATTTGTGTCATTTTTCAATTTTCATTTATTATTCATTTCTAATAGGTTGGCTTAATTGTTCTGTAATTAAATTTTAAAAAAAAATGTATCACCACAGACGACCATTTGTAGACAAACAGTCGTAAAACTATAACAAAAATGACAGTTTCTAAACTTAAATAAAAAATAAATAATAAAAAACGATGATGGTTGCTCTAGCAACGGTCATCGAAGAACTACAAAACAGCGATGTCTGGGACAACTTTCGTCTTTTTGCCCCGTTGTAAAAATATGTGATTTTTTACAACACTTTTTAAGATGACGAGTGCTTACCCGCCATCTTTGATTTTTAACAATAGGTATTCCCCATCATTGAAAAACAGTTTTGTAGTAGTGATCGGGTGTTTTTACACCATTTTAATGGACCAATTTTGGGCAAATTTTAGGTGGAACCCACTACATAAAAGTGTAAGGTCTTCAGAGATTTGGGTTCTCATCTGCAAGTACAACAAAATCGATTATTAATTTATCAAAATTGGCTTTGAGATGAAAGAGAAATTATCTCCCAATGTGACTAAATGAGAATGGAAAAGTATGTGAGAATTATAGAAATCTCACATTATAAAATGAGAAAAGGTTAGAGTAGTATATATAGAGATGTTTATATCAAATGTGATAACTTGATAAGTATAAATACTCTCTCTATATGAGTCATCCCTATATGAGTCGTCTTTTGCTCCAGATTTATTTTTCTTTCTCAAAGAAAGCCCAAAAGTCATTAGAATATGGAACATTCTTTATAAATAAAGGCCCAAAATGTTTTTTATTTTTGTAAATTAAGGCAATTAACATTTTTTGGGTTAAATGGCCCTTTAATGGCTTAAATACCCTTAAATGATGGCTCCCCCATGAATAATATAAATGAGATATTTTCCTCCTCATTTTTCACACCAAGAAAGCATTAGCCCTCTTCTTTCTCTCTTTTTTGTCTCTCCATGTTTTTGCCTTGATTCTTCAAGTTTTTCTTGGTTCAGTTTTGGCTCAGTCCTATTTTCGGTTTGGTTTATTTCTGGTTCAATCCTCAGTTTCGTTTATTTTCAGTTTAGTTGTCGGTTCAAGTCTTGGTTTTGTGTCGTTACTCTAGTGGTAGAATTCGAAAAAGTCAATTTGATCAAGGTAGTAGTCAGTTGCTCCAACCATTTTATTTTGGGAAACAGACTCCGTTATCAACTTCAGTATTACAAGTGAGAGGGCATAACTGTTTTAAGAAAACTATGAAAATATCAGTTTGATTTCTTACTTTATTACTGTTACGCAGTCCATATTATTTTACGTTGCTAATTACTTCATTTATATTTCATAATTATTGTGTTTACATTATCATTCGTAATTATGCATTTACATGTCCTAATTAATGAATTTACAATATTGTTGTATTATTGTTATTTCTATTTAATCTGATAATGCAATACAATCTTCACAACACGGTTTGTAGAAAATGTTCATCACGGCTAGGAATCTTTTTCTTATTTGCTAAATCACGGGTTTACGAGGGTCTTTACAGTGTTGTTGTATTACAGTTATTTCCATTTAATCCTATAATGCAATACACTATTTTCAACACGATTGGTAGAAAATGTCCGTCATGGCTATGGCTCTTTTTCTTTTTTTGCTAAATCACGAGTATACGAGGGTCTTTAGGGTCACGATAGGTCCTTTGAAATGCAAAAGATGGGTCATTTGATTGGAACTTGAAATATGTCTCTGTGCGATAGACGTGCATCTTCAATTTTTTTTTCAAAAACCAACTAAACTCAAGGGTATAAAAGTAAAAAAAAAAAATAACATATAAATTTACAAAGTCCATGAAAACTAAACAGATTTGCAAACAGTTAAAATCCCAAAAACTAAAAGAAATGGCCCATTTACCAAAATTGCTTTAAAAGCGGACCAAATGTATAAATTTCTCAGCCAAAAAATACGACTAGTAATGATTACAAATAGGTCATGTTATAAAGATAATCAAAAATAGCCACAAGTATAAAACAAATTAGAAATAGTCATTACAAGCGTCTCAAAATAAAAAAAAATCGCGTGCCTAAAAAATTTCGGTGCCGCATATAGAAAATTATTTACCGTCGTCAATTGTTTATATAATGTATATCGTGTATGCAAAACATATTACATGTATATTTTATATATATAATATATATTATATAATTTTTATGAACATTACATTTAATTTCACTGGGTTGCGGGAGGTTTGTTTGTTTTAAATTTTTTTTTTTAAGATTTGAAGTGGTTATTATTAATTTTTTTTATCTTTTAACTATTTTTCTATTTTTTTTCTTTAAATGGTTTATTCTCGATGTTCTCCTAAAACAAGCGACGGACGCACGATCAGCTCGGAAGCAGCGGTACCGTTGTTTCTCAATATTGGACCCCTGCAGTCCACAAGCAACAGACCTAACCTCGACGGGAGCAAGTCAAGTCCGTAACTCGAAGTGCAAACATAAACGATCATGGAAGTGGACTTGGACGAAAAGGAGTTGAAGGCTGCCGGAGCTGAGCTCTTGACCGACGGACGTCGTGGCGTACGTATCCATGGCTGGGAGATCGAGTCCCGCAAGCAATCTATTCTCAGCTCTTCCAATGTCGAGCTGTACTCTCTCTATCTCTCTCAGTTATTTGCATATTTGTAATTTGTGGAACCAGTTATGTTGCTTCCTGGAACAAAGGAAGCATGCTTTAAACTTATATTCTCAGGCCAAGAAAATCGTCATGCTATGCAAACGTTCTTTTGCTTTATACCTGGCTGGAAGTGAATTTTCCGGTTTTCACCTCCTATCTAAGTTTTTCTTTTGGTTTTCGTTTACTTGATACTCCGAAAGCAAAAGATTCATCCAAAACTAGTTGTCAAATAATTTTTTGGTTTCTGTGTCAAGCTGCCGTGCGGCTCTGCTAGCCTGACTTCATTTTGGCGGATCAACAATTTTCTACCTTTTCTAGAACCTGAAATTAGGTCCTGTATCTCCTGGAAGGTTGCAAATTGACATTAAAAGTAGTACATTTTATCAAATTTGATTTTAATTGTCTATAGCCTCTGTTGAATTTCATGCATTATCTTCAGTTCATTCAAAGAACAGCCTTCGCGCCTCGCGGAATAATCTGCTTAAACTGAGATAATCTTATATTTAACTGTTGGATAAAGGTAATCGTGGAGGATTAAAATTCCAAATTTGTGTTGTTTCATCCATTTCTTTTGCATTCTTTATGTTTCGTCATTCATGAATGTTGACCTTAGTAAGAGGTTCTCGACTGAAAGCTGAAAGGAGGGAAAGAGAAGCTTATTCTGAGTCATGGACGAAAGTAAGAGGTTCTCTCTTGATGTTCATGACTCAAAGAGAGAGAGAGAGTCCATTGTTTAAACTAAAACCTAATCCTTATATGTTATTTTTCTTAATTGTATAAAAAAGGACCTAATCCTTAAAAAAGGACCAAAATCAACAATCATTTGAACCCTTCCTTTCTATAAAATGTGAAGTTGTAGTTGCTATCTAAAATGTTGCTACTTGATGAGCTTTAGGTGGGAACATAAGCTTCAGACTTCTCACTTGCCAGAGATGGTTTTTGGGGAAAGTGCGTTAGTTCTCAAACATGTGCATACTGGCATGAAAATTCATTTTAATGCCTTTGATGCTCTAACTGGCTGGAAAGAGGAGGCGCTGCCACCTGTTGAAGTTCCTGCTGCTGCACAATGGAAGTTCAGAAGGTATGCAAACTTTCTCTTTCTCGTTGATCTTTACATTCAATATAATGACATATAGCTTTATGCCACTAGATTAATGCTGTTTCTAATTCTTACAAATATAGCAGTTAGCTATATCCATAAGACAATGGCCTTCGGTCTGACTTACTTTATGCTCTTGCAGCAAACCTTCCCAGCAGGTGATTCTGGATTATGATTACACATTTACCACGCCATATTGTGGAAGTGAAACAATTGAAACAGATAAAAACAATGTATGTACTTCTCTTTTAGCGTGGTAAAAATTGTCCTCAGTTACGTTGACTTGTAACATTAGTTCCGTGAGTAACTTTATCGGTTGAGTTTTTTTGGCTGACTAGTAGTTATCATTAGTGATGAATTCCAATTTCTCTACATACACTTCCTCCTTCATCCAATAATCTCCCCTAACTTAAAACAAGGAAGCTATATACGAATGTATCTAAATGTGAAGATCCATCTGTGTTTCCCATGTTTCTGCTGATAAAGAACATTCCTATGTTTCTAATATAGTGGTTTTAACTTTTTTTTCGTATGATCAGGATGGAAGAACTCATCTATGTGAGGGGACTGGTCTCAAATGGGAGGACTGCAAGGAGAAAATTGACATAGTTTCACTGACATTGAAAGAGCCTATTCTCTTCTATGATGAGGTGGGCACTTTGAATAAATTGAAAGCATAGAAGTAAAAAAATTTCTGTTTTGTATGCTTTTGTTCATGTACTATATTAATTCATCACCACTCTTCTGTATGTTTATTTGCTCCCATTAACAAAGAAGTCTGTGGAACTTGACAGGTAGTCTTGTATGAGGACGAGCTGGCTGACAACGGGATATCACTATTAACTATTAAAGTGGTAAATTCTCAAATTCCAAAAATTTCTGTACTCTGCAAATATATATGGTGGATGATGACTTATAGTGTTATATTTTCATTCAACAGAGAGTCATGCCAAGTTGTTGGTTCCTACTATTACGTTTCTGGGTAATTTCTCTCCCTTGATTTTTGAGTTTCCTTGTGAACTATTAGATATTAGGCAATTTTAAGGATTCTCCTCAGACTGTAGATACTGATTGAGAAACACTTTAACTAGATTAAACAGTATATAGATACTAATTGCGACCTCTGAATAAAACACCAAAAATAGATATAATCTGTTGGCATATTAATCAATTGCTATCATTCTTACAGCTCAGAGTTGATGGAGTTCTAATGAGACTAAGAGAAACTCGTATGCATTGTGTATTTAGTGACAGTTCAAAACCAAAAATTATTCGTGAAAGCTGCTGGAGAGAGGCTACATTCCAAGTTCTGTCAGAAGTAAGTTTTTGTTCTTGCATCCAGAATTTGTGAAGTTTTAATTCCGTCTCTTGTAATTTGATGTTAACTTTCCGTTATATTGATGGGATCTGACAAAATGTTTCAGAAAGGGTTCCCTACTGACTCTGCTGCCTACAGTGATCCAAGCGTCATCAGCCAGAGACTTCCCATCATCATGCATAAGAACCAAAGGCTTAAATGGTAACTTGTGATGCTGCATAGACTGTCTTCATGCAGGCAGATTCATGTTTATGTTATGAAGAACTTACATCTGCTATAGGATTGGATAGTATTGTGCTCTTGTTTGGCAATTATCTTATTTAATTACATGCTGACTGCAAAGTTTTATTGAAAATATCGATGTTCTAACTATAAACTAAATACTACTAGCAAGAAGCTTGTACACCACTTATTGGACTGTGGACTTATTCTTGACACTGAATTGTGAAGTTTGTCACAATAAAATTTCAGGAAAAGAAGAAAGTAAACAGTACCTAGTGTTCTTACCTTGGAAGTATTTCCTTAATGCCCATAATTTTCACACTGTTATTTCTGTTTACGATGGTCAATGTATAAGCACAAATCTCAAGAAGGGAAGCGAGAAGTAGAGTTGCATAGAGGGAAACAAAATGATATTCTAAATATAATTGCCAATGATGGATTGACCGAGAAGATGCTTGTTTGCTTATTACCAATTTATTTGACGAGTGTGGCCAGACATTTTCTTCTGGTTTATGCAAGAAACTGGATTGGCAGTGCTAATAGAATAATGCAAATGACAGACCACCTTGAGGTTTCCCTCTTTGTCTCTTCGTGCCAACTTCATTTGTCTGTTTTGTGGGTTTCCTAGCTTCCAGGTTTTCAAATTTCAACCTAGGTATTGCGAACTTGAGTCTTCTATGATTCACGCTATGAAGTGTATACTGCTCAACAAAGAATTAACTCGAGTCTTCTATGATTCACGCTATGAAGTGTATATTGCTAAAAAAAGAATCAGTAATTCTTGTCGCATTTCGCTACTAGACATAGATGTTGCCCAGTCTGCTGCCAAATCTTTTTATAGTTTGTCTTTCGCTTTAGAAAGGTTATGTTCAAAATACATGTGGGGTCATAATTACCTATTGAGCACAAGTCACAATTGTGACCAATCAAGATAACAGAACTAGTAGTTGATTATTAGGAAAATCAATGAAAAATCATACAACTTAGTGATTTGCATCTCGGCTGCACTGCTAGTACTTAAGGCATCGAGTATGGTAATTACAGAAGCTGGCAGTATGTGGGGGTGGTCTTGATGCTCTAGTTTCTTCAAATTTGCATGTCCTGCACTCATATTAGTTTGCCCTTAATGGATGAGTGAATTGAGGACCGTTAAGAATAGAAGAAGATGGCTACAACTGGAGCCAAAGGATAGAATGGTCAGAGTCGGAGATCAAGGTCAAGTTTGAGCTGCTCTGATGGCTGAGGCGGTTGTGTTTCCAAGTGAAAGCTGCCAGGCCATATCATATCAGTTGTATGTTCCAACATAAAGGGAGTGCATACCATTTTTGGTCCTGTATTATAATCATTAAATCTTGCTGCAATTGCAGGCCCTTCCCTGTTGTGCTTGTGCAGGAGCGCATGGGGTCGTACATCCAGTGATCTAACCATGGACGTATTCCAGGGCAAACCCATCATTGCCATCATCCTTTGGGACTGATATCTTTTAGCTGCACCTCTTTCCCTCTTGTGAGCATTCTGATGACCTCCTAATGCTTGTGAACTGTAAAATTTCCTCATACAGAATTTGCATGAGAAAATCTTGACAGAACCAGGTCTTGATTGTGAGTCAGAATCACCTGCCTTTGAGAACAAATTTCTCCCAAGGTTCAAACTCAGCCACTCACTTGGATCATCATATTCAGTTCTCATCCTGTTTTCATGGCTGATTATTGATTCACCTTGTTGATTGATATCTGTTAATTCTGTTGTTTCTTCTACTTCTCCCTGTAAAATCATCTTTCACAAGCTTCAAAATTTGGATAAGGTGTTGAAGAATGTTCAGTTTATGCTTCTCACATGCCTTAAATCAGGGAAGGGTTGCCATGGATGATTGATGTATAGAGGCTCTGAGGAAATGGTTATGGATGACTTGTTGAGCGGATCTAGATCAAAGGAGGAGGACGAATAAATGGGGAAAGGTATTAAGAATGAAAAGGTGAAGTTGGATTTTCTTTTTGCAAAATATTTTTTAACGTCTTCTCTTCTCAATTTGTTGTCCCCACTTGTTATGCTTTAGTGCTTTTAGGGACAATGCTTATGTCATCTGTACTGTTGCCCCTTATCATGGGATTCCCCATCTTTCACATTTTGCTTCTTCACTCCTCAAATTAGACCAACCTTAACGTCATAACGTGGCTCTCTCAAAAGTAACTTGAGAAACACAAGGTTGACAATCTTTGACAACACTGTCGAAAGTCAACATCATAATCATTCATTGTATTTGAATTGCCTGCTATCGATGTTTCTCACTCTGGCTAAACGAGTCAATCTTGGTGTCCTCTCAAGTGATTTGATCCTGAGTTGAGCAGATTCTGATATCGACTTCTCCTGTTCATCTACAACAATAGAGCTTTCATTATGAGGAAAATTGGTTTCTTAGAAAGTTCGGGGATTTTTCTGATAAGGGTTCGTAACATAATCTCATACTTGTAATTAAATAACTATGTTTGGCTAGAAATCAGAAGAAGCAAAGTGATACATGGCATTTTCATTTGGAAGTTTTCTTACTATAAGAAACTTAAAAGTGACATCTCATGTATCACTAGACATAACATATCTTTTTCACATTCATATTTACAACAATTTAATTCCGAAAATTATTTACCTTTATCTTGAAGGGAAAATCTAAATCCAAATTTCTCTATTTTTTTTCTCCGCATGGCCATCATTATAGTGGATAACTACTTGGCAACACTATATCCCCTATTACAGCACTAAATCCCCTCTTTGTTGCGTACAACAGAACCAACCCTTGCATTGCTAAAAACTACAGAAAATTCTCGGCTACCTGCATTTCGATACACTTTTAATTGGTACTCTTTCATGTCCTAGAAAAGAAGTGAAAGAAAGATAATCCTGGAAATGCCAAAATGCAGCTATAGTATTGTGAGTAGTCAGTAGTAAGTGGTGGTGGATGTTTGGTAATGCTTTTTCAATGTTTTTTTGTTGGTGGTGATGAGACTGGGCCCCAGAGAATTGCCAATAATGGTGAAAAAATTTGGGAAGATGATATAGTGGCATCTTTCCATTTTCTTATAGGTGACCTCATGCTGCTGGGCATTGCTTTTCTTACTTGTAAGTGATGATGTCTGGGTAGATATATTAGAAGTGCATTGAGCCGTATTTGCTTATTTCAAGCTTTTGTGAGTCTCTTGTTTCGGAAATAGACAAAGGGATTGTTAGTTTAATCATGATAATCTGTTTTAAAACGGCCAGTCACGATTATCATGACACTTTCGCCTCTGAGCCATCCATTCTTTCACCTAAATATTGATTCGCTTGTTTCATAAACTAGAAGCAAAACGAGTGTTATAATAATTAAGGTCAAATCCCTTTGAAATTATTTATTTGTGCTATCCACATATGTTTTTGCAAATACCCGAAGAAAAAGCAAGGCCGACAATGAAATCTATGCTTCGTAAGGAATTAAATTGTGTCGATTTCTGTTTGATTTTCCTTTGGAACCCATCATGGATTGTCCCACTGAAGAGCAAGCTAACTGACACTTTGAGTTAATTCTTTGTTGTTCGATTAGAATTGGGATTTTCGGTTGACTCGCCAATGCCAAAGGGTAGTTGGACTGTTTTTATAACACCCATACCGTTTAGCATATTGTACAATTAAATTAAAGTGAGTACATTATTATTTAGACGTGTCTTATGGTCTATCATCTATTATAGCGTGATATTATATCACAACGTGACACATAAGACTTTTGATATTAGAGGGATCTCTTGTGATTTTTTTTTTCAAATAACGATTTAGGAAACAAAACTTATTTTTACCACCTAGCTTAAGAGTCCTCCCTTAAATGGGTTGTTTGAACTCTTATTGTGGCCGTGTTTTTCACCTTGTCAAAGGTGAAAAGATAAGATTTTTTTTAGTCATCCTCATCTTCTTTTCAAAACGTCAATTAGATTCACTATATTTATTTGAAATATACATATTTATCTTATCTAAACCTAGAATGTTCCATGGTATATTAGGTCATTTTGTTTTCCTTACCCTAATTATCATCATCTCTCTCTTGGGTGGCAACACCCCTCTCTCCCTCTCCCTTGTATGACTCATCTCATCTCTCTCTTCCTCACTTTTGCACGAAATCTTTCCCTCTCCTTCACCTCTGAAGAACCCTAGTTGCTCAGGAGGGATAGGTTCTGGTCGGTAGTAGTTGTCACGAGACTTACAATGTTTTTCGGATTGTGCTATCATCTTTTCAATGAAAACTTTATTGTTTTTGTTTTTTAATGATTTCAAAGGAAATATTCTTAATAAGCCGAGGTTAAAACATGTATATAGGATTATTTATGTTTTAAAAGTTCTCGAGTAAGAAAATGTTTATAATAAAACTGGGAATTTTCAGATTTAGTGTACACTATAAAAATGAACTGATGTTTTGGAACACAAACGTGAGAATTTGAACCTGAACTTTTTAGGGTGTATTCTTAACATATTGAAACTTTTACTGTAGAAAAATTAGGGTAAAGTTCGATCTCTGTGATTTTTTTATAATTTTTGGAAGTTTCTGGTTAGTAAAGGGGAAAACAGTTTTTTCGATGTTCAAGTTTAGGGTTGTTACTGTATTGAGATCAACTCGGTTTAACCTAAAACTTTTACTGTATCATTTTGAGAGTATCATTAGTAATCATGTACAAAAAATTTCGACAAGTTTTGCATATTGAAACATCTTCTTGAATGTTTTCTGTGACGATCTTGTTTTCACATTTTGACAACTTAAACAATATCAGATTTTACGAAATTAATTATGTGAAACTATGGTATTTAGAGAGGATCCAGTAAGAAATTTAGAATCTTTAATGAACCCTACACTACAAGAAAAGCCTCTTTTAGCGACCAACAAAAATGTTGGTCACCAAAGACCCTGATAATTACCTGGGAAAGCAGAAGAGAGGCTCGCCAATTTTTCTTTAGGTTTTTGCCGACAAATATTAGAATTTCACCTCTAAAATGTGTTGCTTTAGCGACAAAAAAAGATATTGGTCGGCAAAAGTACTATTTTTGTCGATGAACAATATTTTTTGTCGCCATAGAGTCATACTTTTACCGAGGAAATAAAAGTTTCGTCGTTATAGACTACCTAAAAATGACGCCGTTTAACAATATCAATAAATCTTTTGAGCTCCCCCACCCAACGAGCAGTTCAATCCCTCACAGGGCGAGCCCTCGCGACCGACCTCAGTTCCCCTCCCCCACGAGCCCTCGCGACCGACCTTAGTTCCCCTNCCCCGAGCGTCTTCCTTCATTTCCCGTCACCCCGGCTGCGAGCAGTGAGTCCTTTCTCCTTTAATCTTTGATTTTCCCGTGTTGCATCGAACTAGTGATCTTGCTCTTTTCTTTTCAAAAACCCTTTGATCTATTCTCTGTTGCTTGTCCTGTTTCAATTAAAACTATTGATCACCTTTTATAATATTCATATTAGTTTAGTCATTTTACTTGTTCTGTTTGTTTGCCAATCTCTCTCTCTCTCGAAAATTTTCTGGGGGGTGGGAGTGTGGATTTAGGAAATTAGTTCACTGGCCAGTTATGTTCTTATTCTTTTCTTAAGTAATTCATTAATACAGTTTTGGAGTTGGGTTAATTTGCTAGAATTTGGATTTGGCTTTAGTTTTGGAGACTCCTGCTATTTTTTGATTAATTTTACTACTAACTTAATAACAGAGCAATTAATTCAAGGAAGATAAAGATATTCACAGGAGGGTTTTATCGATTTTGTTCAAGGTTGGATTGACAATTACCAAGAATATATGATAAATCGTTTACATTTATTGTCTCCTGACCTTGAAAATTTTCGCATACATATTGAAACATGCATTGAATTTGTTATTGCATGTGATGTGAAGATCTTAATGCTTGATTTTTCTGACCCAACTTGGACTGAAGATGAAGATCATATAGCATAGTTTGATTTTCCTGTAAAAGTCTAGAAACATGGAATCCTTGAATCTTTAGAGTTGTTTTCAAATGATTTCCAAGTATGTGAATTCAGTCACTTTGGATTACATAAACATTTGTCATTGGGTTGGATTGAACTCACTGTTGAATCTATTAAAAAGTTGTTACTAGATTGCAAAATGCTTGAGAATTTAAGCCTAAACAAATCTAGGAACATAAATCATCTTGAGATCGATGGAAGGGAATTAAGGCTGAGAAGTTTAGTAATAGATAAATGCAATTTTATTCAAGATTGGATTAATATTGAAGCACCAAATTTACGTTATGCTAAGTACTATATGAAAGTAGGAATGTTTGACAGTCTTACTATAATTACTACAAATGTTCGTGTCAATGCCTTCGAATGTAAGCTATAATCATAATTCATGCATTGATTGTTGTATGACCAAAGTACATACTGACAAACATTTTTATTTATAACTATACACCTATTTTCATATACTTAATTACAACTATACCCATAATCTAAAGGCATTTCTCTTTTCTACATGTGATCTTACATTTTGATACATTTTTTAAAACATTTTCTAGAAGGTTACTTCAAAAGTATTAGTAGTATACATGCTTGAAATTTTAGTTCAACGGTTACATTTCTTAGAATATGAAAGGTTCCTTTAATTGGAAGCTATCAGATTGCATCTCTTCACTACGTTTTTAATTCAGAAACAATATTTACCATTTACATCTCTTAAACTCTAACTAATGAATTCCCTGCAACTATCTCATTTGCTTTCATGTAAATAACATTGGATCTGAATCTGACTAAAACCAACATCAATATAGGAGTGATTATGCAATTGGTGCTTGGTCCTTTATCGAGAAAAATGTGTCAAAGTCCGTGTTCAACACTTATAAAATGTGTTTCAGGAGGAAAGAAGCACACACTTAATTATTCCTCAAATGAGCTCTTGTGATGTTGAAGATGATACTAATGAGCATAGTTTCAATGTTGAAGATATTGATTTTATTGATGACGATGACAATGAAGATGACACTTTGGTTAATTATGATGACGATTCAGGTGATATTATACCAAGTGATGATGAAATAGATTGAATTTTAAAGTAACGGTGAGCTTGTTAGCGTAAAATATTCATTCATTTCTTCTTAAATTTTCTTGAATTTATTTTGTAAGCAATAACTTGTTTATTATCTTCTTTCATGCCACTTATCTTTATGCAGGTTAATAATGTCTCCCGAAAGAAATACTCCTCTTCCAAATCTAGATACTGTTGTAGGATCTTCTACTAAAGAAGATGGTTCTCATTCATGTATATTCACTTTGTAATAGTTCTTATTCTAATAGTTTCTTATTCTTTGATTTTTTTGTAGGGGCTTCATCTTCTTTAGGGAGTGCGAGAAAGTTTCGCGGGCCAACAAGAGGGGTTGAGTTGGAGAGGTTAGTAAACCAGTTCAGAAAATTACCAATCGATACTTCTCCTCTCGGTGTTGTTAGACCTATTGGAAAGTGGACCGTCTAATTCAACATTGAGATTGGTGCCCTCGTATGATAATTCATACCAATTCAATATGAGGGTTAGTCCAATGTGCCTGAAGGATTCCTAGCAGTTATTATTAATAGGCTGCAGGTAATAATGATACATCTATTTATTATTATATTTTTTTTATTGCGTGACTAATAGTAAAAGATTATTGCAGGTCTATTTTACTTTTGAATCGACCAATAATGCTATGATCGATTGGATTTAATTTGAAGCAGCGAACATATACAAGGGATACAAGTACACATTGCATAGACATTATAAAAAATTCAAAGATCCAATAGTAGCACGTCTACATCCTTATAAGGGTGTATCACAGGATGATTGGGATTGGCTTTGCACAGTTTGGGAGACGGAGAAATTTGAGGTAATTCATATTATCAAAACTTATTTATTACATTTTGGTTATTTGACTAATTATTTCAATTATAAAACTCATTTATTATATAGGAACGCTCAAAAACCAATTCTCAAAACTGTCAAAACCTTCCATACAATCATAATGGAGGGAATGTATATTTTCTTGATCATCAATTTCGTCAGGTGAATCAAAATATTATTTCAGTACTCTTAATAATGTTTATTATATAATAATTAACGACTCAACTTTTGGTGCATTTGCATAGGAATCTTCAATTGGGGGAGCGCCTACTTGAATTGAAATGTTTTACAACACGCATTTCAATGCTACAAAAGGTTGACAGAATGATACGACTCACGAAAGATATGTGAGTAACTCCTTTTGAATATCTTCTGAATTGGTTTTTTTTATCTTGATAATAGTGTTAGTTTCAATGTGCGTGGGGGTGGGGGTGGGGTGGGGGGTTATCACTTTGCATCTGAGCGTGTTAGATGATTTTTGAATATTTTTTGAATTGACGCTCCTTGTCTTGCTAATAGTGTTAGTTTCAATGCGGGTGTGTGTGTATTGGGGGGCTTATCACTTTGTATCTGAGCGTGTTAGATGATTTTTTAATACATTCTGAATTGATGCTCCTTATATTGATAATAGTGTTAGTTTCAATATGGGTGTGTGGGGGGCTTATCACTTTGTGTCCGAGCGTGCTTGATGATGATGTTTGAATAATTTCTAATTGATGCTCCAATAGTGTATCTGAGTGAGTTAGATGATTTTTAAATATCTTCTGAATTGATTCTCCTTGTCTTGATAATAGTGCTAGTTTCGTGTGTGGGTGTGTGGCTATTGGGGGTATCACTTTGTATCTGAGCGTGTTAGATGGATTTTGAATATCTTCTGAATCGATACTCTTTGTCTTGATAATAGTGTTAGTTCAATGTGGGTGTGTGTGCCGGGGGGCAGGGGGTTATGACTTTGTATCTAAGCATGTTAGATGTTTTTTGAATACCTTCTGAATTGATGCTCCTTGTATTGATAATAGTGTTAGTTTCAATGTGGGTGCATTGGGGGGGCCTTCTCACTTTGTGTCCGAGCGTGTTTGATGATGATGTTTGAATACTTTCTAATTAATGCTCCAATAGTGTATCTGAGCATGTTAGATGATTTTTGAATATCTTCTGAATCGATGCTCCTTGTCTTGATAATAGAGTTAGTTTCGTGTGTGTGTGGGGGGGTTATCACTTTGTATTTGAACGTGTTAGATGAATTTTGAATACCTTCTGAATTGATGCTTCTTATCTTGATAATAGTGTTAGCTTCAATGTGGGTGTGTGGGGGGGCTTATTACTTTGTATATCAGCATGCTTGATGATGATGTTTGAATACTTTATAATTGATGCACCAATAGTGTTAGTTTTAATTTAAAACTTGACTCATTGTGATGTTACACAAGAACGCATGTGTGTTTTGCGAGATGAGCCTATCACTAAAGATGCCACGCCTCGCTCCGAAAGTAGAGATAATTGAAGAAGTTCTCAGGCGAAATAGAGATCTTGGACATGGAGCCCCACCGACATCTTCCAAGAAAAAGAGTCGAGTTGGAGTTGAAAATATAAAACTAAAAATTCAAATTAAATTGATGAAGAGTCCACTACAAAGCTTACTTGCTTGGGCTCGTCAAAACGATTTTCCATCTCCTGATGATGACTCAACAACAGAAACATGAGCTATAGAATATTTGTTAAGCTTTGTAGTGAACATCAAACTTTAAATACTCCCATATATATTTTTCTTTGGATACAATTGTGAATCAAATCCTATAATGAATTATGATTCGGGGAAATTGTAATGAACTATTATATCAATGATATGTATATGTATTTCTTAGAAAATTCCAGGTTTGATAAACTTTTTGATGATGTTAATTGCTATTGCAGGCGATATTATTTATTATTACAGCATTTTGTAATGCAAAATTTGGTCGCCAAAAATATTTCGTGACAAAAACAATTTGTGGCAAAAGGTTTTTTCGATGAAATTTTTTTTGGTCTCGAAAAACCTTTGGCGACCAACTTTTTTAGTCGTGAAAGGGTTTGGCGACGATCTTTATTGTTGGTCGCGAAAGGGTTTTCGCGACCACTATTTATTTTGGTCGTGAAAGACTATCGCGACCAGTTTTTATTTTGGTCGTGAAAGGCTTTCACGACCAGTTTTTATTTCATCGCAAAAGTCTAACGCGTTGACTCCAAAAAGTCATCGTGAAAGACTTTCGCTAACAAAGCAAAATCGATAAAGTTCACGACAGACTTTTGTTTGTCGCGAAAGGCTTTCACGACGACATTTTGGGCTTAAGCGACCATAATGTTGGTCGCTAAAGCTCTTGTTTCTTGTAGTGCTAGTTTATGATGTGTCAGTTTTACCGAATCTGCACTTTAGGGTTAGTTTTAGATTTTACGAACCGTATCGTTCTAAGAAGTATAGTGTTATCTATTTCAGGAGTCTCAATTCCGTAATTTCTTTACCGGGAGACCAGGTAAGTGAAATCTTACGTATGTAATCGTGTGTTTGCTTTTCTATGTCTGGAAATCTTAGAATAAAACTCGAATTCTTTTTCTTGTTTAGTTATTATTTTGTGATGATATCATTGTGTTGTTGTACTTTATTCTATGATGATAATATATTGTACAATTTCGAAATTTGGAAAGGATATGAAGTATAAGATAAGAAAGACTACCGCATGAAAATGTAACATGAAAAACTGTGTGTCGTTAGAGTCACGTACTCACCAACTATGTACTGCTTTTCTCATCCTTCGAGAGAGTGTCTGTGTTTACGTCATCCTTCAAGAGAGTGTATGTGTTTACGTCATCCTTCGAGAGAGTGTTTGTGTATATGTTCTGGTTAGTCTTATGGAAATGCATCATTGCAACTAGTTTCACCTTCTTGAAGGTGCAGAGTGGTACTAATGAGAAAGGTCAACTGTACATACCTTATAAGCTAACAAATCTTACCGACGGGTAATTCTGATATGATATAAGTGTGTTGTCAAGCTTTAACAGAATTTGGCCAGCGAACTCTATAAAGAAATATATGAATGATATGAATGAATGATAAATACTGCATGTGAAACTCCGTAAGAAAGAATGAGATATGTTGTATGCAATTTCCTTTGTATGACAATATGTATGTATGGTTTTACTTACTGAGTATATTTTTATACTCAGTCATTTTATTCTAAAATTTTCAGATGAATATGATACTTTTGTATCGGGTGAAATCTAGAATGTATGACACGGGACTAAAGTCAAAGTTGGTTTTGGGAAACATTTGAAGTTTTATTTTCTTTTGTTAAAGTTTCAACTGCTTTTATTTATTATTTTTTGATAGATAATTGATGTCGTAGTTGACTGCCATTAAACAATGTTTTGAATTCATTCAAAATAAATAAGACTAAGTTTAAGTATTAATTTTACTCTTGGTTAGTTTAAAAATTTGACCTAGCTTCCTTGAGCTTTTTGCATTAAATATTAAAGAAAATTTTAGATAAATTTTTGGGTTGTTTTAGTTGGTTTCAGGGCAAATTTAGTTATGTAGACAAATGTATTTACTAAAAAGTTTTCTAAATTTTGAGTCAATTGATGAAACAATTTTATGGAAGTTTTTCTGAATTTTAAGAGTCTGCCGGAATTTAGGGTTTTGATATGTTTGTGTTTAGAAAACAATAATGGATTATTGATATGCGACCTATGAATGAATTGTGTGATTGTCTTAGATATGAACCTTTCGAACGACTCTAGATCGACTGTTGATGACGGAGAAATTTTTTATGCAGAGTCCAATTTCTCTCCACGCCCAATGAGTACTATAGTAAGGTGGTTGTTAGACCCGTACATAGGCGCCCGATTAAGTTACGGAACCCAATGATAGTCAGGAGGCAACCACTTAATCGTGTTCCAACACCGAGAGTAAGGAGGCAAAGTCCTCTAGTAGTTAGAGAATTCCCTCGTGAGGTGGGAATTAAACATTTTTAAACTAGCCATAATGACGTTTGGGATGAATCGATTGAGTCTAATGAAGAAGAAGTTACCCAACCCTTATGTTTAGCTCCTAGACATTGACGAACTAATATTCAAATGTATGTCGTTAGGGACTACCTCCTGGTTCCGACCCTAGGGTGCATATTATCCTTAGAGCCTTAGGTCCACAAGAAGGTCCAAAGGAAGATCTAACAGAAGATTTTCACTGAGTTGTATGATTTCTAAGGATAGTATGGAATCGGAATCCCTTGAACTGTTTTGCCTAGAGAGAGCAATTCAGTTAGTTTTGTCCAGTACATACACTTTACCAACAAGTGCGTAGACCACTCTGGTAAAGGCTTTTGGAAAATAGTGGATTATCAAAGCCTGCTAACTCCCATAAGAGGAAGTTCCAAGGGAGCAATAATCAAACGATTGATCATTCCAAGAAGACTCAGACTAAAATGGAAGTTCAGACTTATCGCACGTGCAGAAAGAATCGTGTGCGACAATGCTTCAAAGAAACTGGAGCTTGTTTTCATTGTAGTAAAGCTGAGTATTTCTTGAAAGACTACCCTGACATGAAAGACAAGCCTAACAGTCAAAAGATCAGAAACGAACCGAAAGCACAAGGTAAGGTTTATGGAATGACTAAACCTTACCTTGCAATGAAACACTTCGAATGTCGTGTCAAGTGCACATCTAATCTAAGGAGTTGCTGCATTTGTGCTATTTGATTCTGGCTATTTGTTGGAATTATATGTCTATAAAGTATGATGTAATAACTATTCATGAATATTTAACTATTTTTCAGACATTTTATATTATTGAATTTAATGAATAAATAAAAGTTTTATTTTAATTAAAGTGTGTTTATAATTTACTCAAGTCGTGAAACTATTATCAATGTAAGAAGAGTAAAGACAGATGGGTCTTCTTGATAAACTCTTATGAAATAGTTCAAAACGTTGTTCGCAGTCTTAGGATTGATTGGACAATCGAATCCGATTACGGCTATTAGATTTAACCAATGGGTGCCAGTATTGGGTCATGATAGTGGAGACTTAAACGGTTAACCTAGACGTGTTATAAAATATGTTGAATAAATCGGTAACAAATTAGTTTAGAGCAAAAACTATATACCTAGCTCTAAATCTAATTGTTACACCTTAAGGGTATTTTCATAATTATCTTAATCCTGAGGTGAATACGTAGCTTGACTTAGTTACTTGCGATCTTTGATATATCAAATGGATAAGTTCGAATTAGCGGGTAATATCTCGGTTGTCGAGACTGTAATTCAACTATGTTAGAGTTACGTGATTCACAGATATGAAAATTCGTGGTTAGATTGAGAAAGCAACAATATCACTTTATGCTTTATTGATGGGTGTGTGAATAAATAAACCGGGCCTGGTATTCAATGAATTGAGTCATTGATTAAAACTTGTGAATTGTATGAGACAATTCATTATTATGTATTTCTTATTCACAGTCAATAAATGAGTTAAAGAAATAATAACAAGAGGGGTAAAATAGTAATTTTATATTTATTGTTACTGATATTCACGATGAGAAACATTTTAAAATATTCTGTGGACCGTGAAATAAAAGAGTTTATTTGGACCAACAGAAAATATAGCGTGCATGAATCGAAAGTTGATTTGGCATCGAACATATAGTGAAGTCGTACAATGTCGGGATTATTAGGTCAGAAATTTATAAAAATAAATTCCCTTGGTATTTAAATCTTGTAGCTTTGTTCATGAAGGTTCATTCAGTCTCAGAAGTATCTCATGAGAACATGAATAGAAGTACCGATATCAGTTGGACCAAAATGTATTTTGGTGCCAAGTTGTATTTTCATCACTCATATGTGATGGGTGTTGTCACTTAATTAGTTAAGTATGATTAATTGTATTAAAATTACTTAATTTATTTTTATTAGATAATTTGTAAATATAAAAAAATAATTAATTAATTGATAAAGATCAATTAGATTTATCAATTGGATTGATGAATTTTGCTAAAAAATAAACTCTAAGAGGATATATACAAAATTCGGCCATGGTGGTTATTTTGAGGTTAATTTTCAAAAATTTGAAATATAGGGGTATATTACAAATTTCTAAAATTAATAACTATATATAAGTGATATCAATTTGATTGCTACATGAATTATATTAGAAACAACACAACTCTAGAATACAGTAATTGATAGTGATCAATACAATGTGTATTTACACAAAGAGAGCAAAAGAATTTTCTCCCCCCTGACATGTTGCCGTCGTATTTCAAATTGAAGGAAGAAAAAAATTTATTTTTCTTATTCAATCATTTTGAGAGTCCACACTCAGTTCCTGAAAAAATTCTCACTAGATATATTTCTAAAATTAACGGGTGGTTATTGGTGTGAAGAAAATTTTAAGAAATTGGTTCTTGAAGATCATACTTGGATTTTGGTTCTTGAAGATTTGGATCTTGATGTTTAAAGAACGTGAAGAACAAATAGAAGGAGTCCACTAATTCAGAATATCTTTGATACATCGCAAATGTGAAATGATTTTCACATTTGCGATGATGATAATTAGGGTAAGGAAAATAAAATAGCCTAATATACCATGCAATATTATAGGTTTAGATAAGATAAAGGTGTATATTTCAAATAAATCTAGTGAATCTAATTGACATTTTGAAAAGAAGATGAGGTAGACTAAAAAAATCTTATATTTTCACCTTTGACAAGGTAAAAAACACGGCCGCAATAAGAGTTCAAACAACCCATTTAAGTGAGGTTTCTAAGCTAGATGGAAAAAATAAATTTTGTTTCCTAAATCATTATGCTTTTTTTTTAAATTCAAGGGACCCCTCTAATATCGAGAGTCTTATGTGTCACATTATAATATAATATCTCACTATAATAAAAATATAAGGGTTAAGGTCATAACCCTTAACACACATGTAAATAAAAATGTACTCTAACCTTATAGTAGGCCGAAAAGTAGGGATGTTACATACTCCCCTCTTTATATGAATTTTCGTCCTAAAAATTGTCAGAGTTAGATCTTTGAAGAGAGCTGGATATAGTGTTCGAATCTCTTCCTCCCGTTCCCATGTGGCCTCTTCTATTTGATGGTTCTTCCAAAGCACCTTGACTAAAGGGATCTCCTTACTTCTTCACACTTGCATCTTTTTGTCTAGAATTTGAATTAGAATCTCTTCATAAGTTAAGTCTTCCCGTAACTCGAGATGCTCATAACTAAGAATGTGTGATAGATCGGGAATGTACTACCATAACTAGACACATGAAATATGTAATGAACTCATACTAAAGCTACATGCAGGGCTACACGATAAGTGAAAACTCCAATACGTTCCAAGATCTTAAAGGGTCCTATGAAACGAGGACTAAGCTTTCCCTTCTTTCCAAATGTCATAACTCCTTTTATAGGGGCGATCTTGATAAATACCATGTCTTCGAACTGCAAATTCTAGGTTTTTCCTACATACGTCCACATAACACTTTTGGCGACTTTGTGCGGTTTGGATCCTTTTCCGAATCTTGTCAATATCTTTATTAGCTTGTTGGGTCATTTTTGGACCTAGCAACATTCTATCACCAACCTCCTCCCAATGAATAGGAGATTGACATTTTTTCATATAAGGCTTCAAAAGACGCCATCCAAATTGTTGCTTAATAGTTATTGTTTTACGAAAACTCGATAATTGGTAACTTATCATTTCAGTTCCCTTGAAAATCCAACACAAATGCCCGTAGTATATCCTAGAGAGTTTGGATGGTCCGTTATGTTTGTCCATTTATCTGTGGGTGAAAAGTCATGCTAAAGTTTAGTTGGGTATCCAAGGCTTCCTGAAGTCTACGCCAAAATCTAGAAGTAAATATTGGATCAAGATCTGATACTATAGATATTGGTATCTAATGGAGTCTAACAATATCCTTAACATATAAATTTGCCCAATCCTCCACTTAGAATGTCATGCGACCTGGTAAGAAATGAGCAGATTTGGTCAATCGATCAACTATCACCCAAATGGTATCGAATCCCCTCAAAGTCTTTGGTAAACTTACTACAAAGTCCATTGATATATGTTCCATTTCCATTCTAGGATCACTAAAGGCTGTAAAGACCTGAAGGGGGTTGGCGTTCGGCCTTCACGTGTTGACAAGGAAGATATTGCTCTACAAAATTTACTACGTCTATTTTCATGTTATTCCATCAAAAGTGCTTATATAGATCTTGATACATTTTGTACTGACCGGGTGGATTGAGTATGGAGTGGAGTGAGCTTTCACAAAAATCCCCCTTTTTTAGCTCCTCATTATGAGGTATGGCAACTCTGTTGTTGAATTTGAGTACTCAATCTCGGGATATCGAAAAACCATTCCTTTTCTCGCTATCAATATTCGATGTGATCTTTATCAATGACGGATCCTCATTTTGAGCATCACGTACCCTATCTTGAAGTGTAGGTCGCACCATCAATTGAGAAAGCTTAGTCGATGTATTTTGGACTAAGATTTCCAACTCCAAACTTTCTAAGTCATCTTCAATGAATTTTTGAGTAGAAATGTGGGCTGCTAGAGAACCTGATTTCCTACTTAGTTCATATACTACCACGTTTCTTTTTCAAGATGGTAGTTAATCACACAATCATAATCCTTAGAAAGTTCCAACTATCTACACTACCTCATATTGAGCTCGTTTTGAGTGAAGAGATACTTTAGACTCTTGTGATTGGTGTAGATCTCGACCCTTGTGCCGTAGAGATAATGAACTGTCGGGATGCATAACCTTTCAAATCGTGGGTTGGGAAGTTTTGTTCGTAACCTTTCAACTATTGGGAAGCGTAGGCTATAACTTCCTCGTACTGCATTAATACACAACCAAGCCCACTCTTGAAGCATCACCTAACGAATCCAACACTTCCAAAGGGCACAGTAAGGACTGAGGCCGACACCAATCTTTATTGAAGTTATTGGAAACACTTTTCGCACTCTTCTGACCATAAGCACCATGCATTCTTCCTCATCAACTTAGTCAATGGTACAAAAATCTTAGAGAATCCCTCCATAAATCTCCGATACTAGCCTACCAATCCCAAGAAACTCCTAATCTCTTTAACATTCGTTGGATGGTTCTAGTTCATTATTGTTTCTATCTTTGTCGGATCCATTGATATACCCTATTTAGAAACTACATGTCCCAAAAGGAAATCTAAGATAACCAAAACTCATATTTACTAAACTTGGCATACGACCTTTGATCCTTTAAGATATGAAGTGTGGTTCTGAGATGTTCTTCATGTTCTCCTTCAGAATTAGAGTAAATTAGGATGTAATCTATGAAAACAATGATAAATTGTTCCAAGAAATCATCAAAAATCCGATTCATCAAGTCCATGAATGCAACATGGGCATTAGTCACCCAAAAGACATGACCAAAAACTTGTAATGGTCATACCGAATACAAAAGACAATCTTCAGTATGTCCTCCTTCTTTACTCTTAGTTAGTCATACCCAGATCACAAGTCAATTTTTGCAAAAACACATACGCCTTGGAGTTGATCAAACAAATATTCTATTCAAGGTACATGGTTACTTTTAATGGTAACCTTGTTCAACTCCCTATAGTTGATATAAAGCCTCATAAATCCATCTTTCGTCTTTACAAAGAGAATGGTTGCTCCCCAAGGTGAGACATTGGGAACAATAAAACCATTTTCCAATATATCTTGAAGCTGTTTCTTTAGCTCTTTCATCTCCGTAGGTGCCATATGGTATGAGGCCTTTGATATAAGGGCTATCTCGGGAATTCACTCGATGTTGAAATCCATTTATCTAACGGGCAGTACACATGGCAACGTCTTAGGAAAAAATTTTGGGAAGTCTTTAACCACCTTTATATAGTTCAGTTTTAACTCCAGTTTTGGTATATCCAACACGATAGCCAAATAACCCCAATAGCCATTGTTAATCAATCATTTGCTCGTAAGGATGATATGATCTGAGGTAGCGCATGAAGACACAATCCTTTAAATTTGAAACTTGAATTGCCCGGAGGGTTGAACATTACCTCTCGTTCATGACAAAGGATATTGGCGTAGTTGGAAGCTAGCCAATCCATCAAAGTCATGCATATCCCATAATGTAAGAGTAGCATCCAACATTTTATCAGTAGTCACTACAAAACAAGACTTGATGGTCTTGTCTATATATATAATACCACCGAAGGGGTGGACATGCAAAGCTCAATCTCTAGAGGTACTATATCCACATTCAATCTCCTAGTAATAGATACAGATGGTCTAGAACAGGTCAACTATAAATTAAAAAAAATAAGAAGTAATACATTCTTTATAATTTGTCTCAATTAAGATAAAATTAATTGGGAGATGGTTGTAATTCACTTTGAAAAGACCAAAAAAGTAAAAATATTTTTTAAGTTCGGCCTTTATCATGTTGCTTGTTGGAAAGGTAGTTCCGATTCTTTATAAAATAATTGTAATGTTGAATTGACGAGTGACTATGTCTTTGGTGGTGTTTTTTACTTTTGGAAATAAATTTTTTGGGGAAGTGGACCTTCTGCCACTTTATGAATGGTAGATGATAATTTCCGTTGTTGGAATGGTCTATTTTGATTTGAACGGTTCATATGGAAATAAATGATAAAATTATTTTTATTTTTTTTACTTTTTGATATATATCATTTAAATCAAAACGAACGTTCAGATCAAATTTTTCCTGTCCACGACAGAGTATCCTGATACATTTTTGGTAGGTATGACTCTTTATTAAAATAACTGCCCCAAAAAACAATTTTGGGTTTAAGATACGATCAAATAAAAAGAAAAAAATTTGTGGTTACTTGGTTTGGAATGAGTTGGAGATACGTAACAATAATAAAAGTGAGTAAAGACATTTCTTAAATGAAAGATGGGAGATTGATTTTAAACAAATAATAGGAGCAAGACTTGCACTTGTAGAGAGAGCGTAGTTAATATTTGGACAATTTTCTTTAGAGACTAATTATATAAACGTAATGTGAAAATATTATTATGGTAATGCAATAGGTTAAAAACATATTACCGTGTTCGTTACATTGAGAAACTAAATTTTGAACATTGTCATAGTGATAATACTGCTGCAAAATAAGATAATGTCATTGTCGTTTAAAATGATATTGATGTGATATTATATTTATTTTATCTTTTTATTTAAGAAATCATTATATGTTATTTTAAATAATAAAATAAATGAAAATAATTATATTATATAAATACGAAAAATACATAATAATATAATACAATATATTGTTTATATATTATACATTGAAAAAAATATTATATTATTTAAAAACAATAAGTTGTCATAAACATATATATCATAAGAAATATTAATAAAAAAATATTATACTGAATAATTAGATATTAATATAAAAATATGTAAAACTGAATTAATATATGATATATATAATAATATTACAGTGATACTTATTTGTATGAATTAATTAATTAATTTATATATAATTTAATGTTTTATTTTTGCAACGAACACAGTAATATTACTTTTATACGCTAATGTTACACTTTTCCAATCTTTCAATAATGTTTCTTATATTTTTTTCATTTTTCAACAATATTTACATTCCACAATACAATTAGATTCCACAGTACTATTGCATTCTGCGAGATTACCCTTCGATGTTGAGCATAAGTTTCCCGGTTGTTCTTGTCCCTGGGTCGAAGACGTATTTATTGTAATGAAAATCGTACCTGGGACTCAGGTTTCTGAACGTTGATGGTGAAAATTAACTAGGAGAATATTTGAAACAGAGCTTTAAGTGGAAACGAACAGTTCGGATAAGGTCTTGAGGATAAGGGCGATGATGCAAAGTGGCTTTGTCCAGTTAAAAAAGCCCCATTTCAAAGCTTTTAAAATCTTGACGACTATGATAAGTCTTGTTGTGATTGGAAAGGTAAAGCTGTCTACTTTTGTGATGGGAATATGTAATAGCTCCTTCCATTTCAACCAGTAGCGAAAACAATCTCTATCTAAGCTCAATTTCAAGGCACTTTTTTCTAAATAGTTCCGCAAGTTGCATGTGGACCTCATCAAAAAGTAGATCTAACGCTATTCCCTCATTTTCTTTATTTGATCAGACATCCATTTCAACTATTGTTGAAAAGGAACTCTTGGAAAATTGGCATAATTTCAACCATGATGCTCAGAGAGAAGAGGAACAATGACAACTAATGAATCAAATGATAACAAACATAGATCAAGTAATAAAATTCCTGAAATTGAATGAAACAAGCCCTTTGTCAATAAGATTGTATCACTGACTAGATCGCTACCCAGTTTTGAAAATTAACACATTCACAGTAACTCTTATTAAAGTTTGTTACTTCGGTAGAAGTTCCCACATCAATACCTACTCTCCATAATTTCCCAAACATTTTGCCGCAGTTCGCTGAGTTGACCATAGTGCCATTCAAGTACCTGCAACGATGTAAATATTATTACATAAAAGAAGTTTGTAATACACAACTGTGAACTTTATATTCTAACATGGGTAACAGAAAATATCACTCGCTTATATGCAAACATATTTCATGTAAATAAAAAAAGATTGCTCTTGAACCTTAATCGAAGTTAATAAATAAACGTATTTTTCTGTGAAGTTTTTCCCTATCAATTTTTTTTACATGTAAAAATGATAGGAAAAATAATACTTGAAATTAATCCGTGGCCAGATCTATCAGTGACTTGATAATTTATAGGTGGTCAACATAAATGGTTATGACAAAGATATTATCATCTTTATCAACAAATATACATTCATCGACCTTGTTGGCTTACAGATTCCATTCTACTCACTAATAAGTAATAAGGACTCAGTATGCAGAAAAGTTCAGACAGCGACGAAAACCATGTGATAGAGGCCATACACAACTAAACTATTGATACTCACAACTCTCAACCTTGGGTCCCCAACAAAAAACAATCAGAAACCTAAGACTAGCCTCTTGGAACTAAGAGAAAAGCAGTTCTACAAACCAAATAACAGCTACATTACTCTTCCGCTTCAAACAATTTCTTCATGATGCACCTATAAGAAAATGAACGAGTTCTTATTATAGCCACATACACACCTCCTTTTACTAAGCTTTCCATGAGAAGTTCATGTGAGAGAGAATAGGTAAAAACAGATGGAAAGTGATGTATGCATCCTAGTTGCAACAACTGGTACTTCCACCAAATAAACTGTGTAGTTTTTTACAGTTCTCTGGTTTAAGGGGGCAAGTTGCCATAGCACTTAGATCGTCCATGTCTACAGTGCCAGCTAATTAAAGAACAATTTTCTGATAGCTTTTTACTATCGAACAAGATTTTCAATGTCCAAGCAAGGACAACTCCGTCAACTAGATAGTTGCACGCCATACCTCCACGCTGAGCAAGTGTATTACTAAGGCTCAATGTTATAAATTTGCTCATACCACTTCTACTCTACCACATTTACATTGGTAAAGAAAGTGAGCTAAAGGAAAAAAGACCTATAATGCTTCAATCTCCTGCTTTTGGATAATTGAGAACTCTTGCACTTCACCCGTCATCTGCATTCATCCCTAACAATCTCAATCTCAAAACCTTCTAAGTAAATATCAAATAAAACTTTATAAACGCAAAAAATTGCTTAGCTATGCCTTGTTGGGTCAACTAAACATAAAAATTATAAGCGGGCTAAAATTTCCTATCTATACTTCTTTGTGTCAACTAAACTTGAAATTTTCAAGTTGAAAAACAATTGAGATGGTATGAGACCATCTCAATTGAAAAATCAAGTAGATGGCTAATGATATGATAAAAGAAATTTCTTCCATTTTTGTCATGTGTCCTAGAGACAGCAAGACTCACAAAGCGACTACTAGCGATCTTGACAAGTACGGCGGAAGGTACCATGAGGCAGCTCGCAACAAGCCCGCACACTGACAGCAGGGTGCGATGTCAGGCAGATGGCAGCCGTCATGCTGTAAATTGGCAAGAGAGACTGCGTGCATCCCAATTCTCCCAAGGTCCTGAAAGAAATAATTTGAAACCCATAAGACTAGAGTGACATAAGTTCTCATATCACCTCAGAAATCAAGATCGAGACAAAGTACTAGAAATTCCAAAGGTACTTCAGAAAAAAAAAAATAACACTTTGGACTGACGAAATAGTATCTCCTGCCATCTGGACTAGAAAAAGTGCAGCAAGACTAATTAAGAATAAATTAACCGAATAATCGTGCTCTCTACTTCTTGCGAAAGCATAATTCACAACAAATCAAATTTCTTGAAATGGAGCGTTGAGCATCTAAAACCCAGTATCCATTACTGACAACACAATTCTACTCGACTATGTTAAAGAGGCTACAGAACTCTTTCGAAAATATAATGTCAGATAACATTGTATAGAAAGTGTGCATTCATTGTCTTTCCTACTATTTCTCGTCAAATAACCAGATTCTGGAAAAAAAATTAGTACCTTTGATATCTCTCCTTATACAAATCAAAGACTTGATACTCCTTAGCGAGAATCATGTAGGAAGTAGATTTCCAATACAAATATTGTCGCTCTAATTTAATTGCGTTCTCCTCAGCAAATCAAGCAGTGACCAAAATTTCCATAAGTTCTAGATCTAGAGGAATTATAGAAGCGAAGTTCCACTCAGGAGAGAATTAGTTGAATTGATTCACATTTCAATTAAGTTAAATGTTAACACCACATTGTTGGATGAAACTAAGAGAAGAAAAGAACTCTCTCCATTCTCGTTCTTTTTTTTAAGTTGGATGAAATACAAAATATGCACGGAAGTTCATAAACGCACCTGGAAGGAGAGGAGAGGCGACGGGATTGAAGGCGAGGAGGAGCAGCGAGAGGCGGCGGTCGAAGGCGAGGAAGCGAAGGAGCGGAACGTAACGATGAAGACCTAGCGGTCGAGATCAGAGACCTAGAGAATGAGCCAGAACGCCAAGCCATTGTTTTGCCGAACTAGTCTATGCTCAGGGTGCGAAGGGGTGGCCGTGTTAGGGGCTTTGCGAGGGTTTTAGCGGTGTCGATCGCCTTCTTCTGATAAATATTAAGCAGTATAAGACATGAGTGTCTTACAAATGCAGTCCGTTGATTTTGATCGTAACCAGGCGCTTTGCTTGATTGATAAATTGGCGACGGAGGACCGCTGATAACATTGACTTTGATGGTTGAATTTTTTTTATGAAAACTCTTCTCTAGTATGTGGGGTAAAAAAAATTAAAGAAAAACTACAAATCGTATCATTAACTTTATAATTACTATCATTTATAATGGTGAAATTTCTAATGACATCATTTATAACTTTAAACTTTAGTTTTGCATAAAAAAAAAACGGATGTTATCAATAATATATTAAAATGTACAATCAATGGAGAATTTTTTAAAACTTTTTGTCCAATATTTTATAGTTAATTAAAATATTACCCTTACACTTTGTATAATATATAGTTAATTATTAATATATAATATCCAAAAATGACCTCTTCATCTACTTGTGGGGATTGATCATTGATTTTTTTTTAATTATAAGTCAATAATAATCACCACCGATGCACAAATGTTAACATATTTTTTTGACACTACTGTCCTAGAGTTTTTTTTTTGGTTCCTAGATCCTACATTACATAATGAAAAATTATCTACATATATCATCAACCAATTATGGATATCAGTGATAATTTTTTAATTTAAAATTCTTCTAATAATTTAATGGAAAACAACAAAAATAGTTGAAAATAAGATTTGGTTGGCAAAAATGGCTGCAAAAAAAAGTTGTAAAAATTAACGGAGTAATAAATTTAGTTATTTATTAATATTAGTTACTCATGTATTAAAGATATAACTAAAATTAGTTACTCTGACTATTTTTGTAACTTCTTTTCCATCGCTACTTTCTTAAACCATACTTAAAACATGTCTTTTTTTTATCATTTCTACTATTTTTTTGTTATTTTACCTCGTCTGTGATTCAACAATATAAATAGGATCTTCATGCAATTTAGAATGAAAAATCATTGCATTTATATGTCTCAATTAATCTATATTATATTAAAAATATTTAGAGGGGAGAAACTTTTTTATTCTCTTTTTTACCCTTCAAGTCTATTAAAATGTAGTATAAATTAGGTATTTCACCTCTATTCTCATTTAATTCATTTAATGACATTTTATTTTTTATCCAATAATAATTTATTTATAGTTAGTAAAGTAAAATGTTTCAATAATATTATAAAATTAGAAACATGAATGTTTGTAAAGATTGATTTCAAGATCTTTTATGCATATTTAATTTTAATTCAATAATAATTTAGTCGTTAGAAGTTTATAAATTAAATATTATGTAATATTTATATCATCAGAGATATGAAAATACATAAAATATATTTTAAATACGAGAAATTATCTCTCAATATGATAAATTATTTATTATGAATATGAAAAATTGATGAAATCAATATGTAATATTTATATCATCAGAAACATGATATATATAAAATATATATTAATTACGAGAAATTATTTCTTAATATCATAAATTATTTCTTACGAATATAAAAACTTGATGAAATAAATTTATTTTCTATACTATTCAATAAACATTACAATTTTAAGATTATAGACAGTTTTTAAAGATGAACACTTGTAATTTTAATGAACACTACTATTTCTAATTTTTCATTATATATTAGATTTAGAATAATTTTTAAAGATGATGGATTTATTTTATCTCTAATATATATTTTAAATTAGTTGAACATGTGGGAAGTATGTATTTTTTGACTAATATGTATAAATACATGTATGTGTTTATTTATGTATATATCTACCCAGACAAACTATTTGACCTTCTTCTCAAATTATGACTTATGTCACGTATTTTTTGTGCGTGTGCATCAACGTGTATCTATGTGCGTGTGCGTTATCTTCTCTCACGAAATTTAAAGTAGTCTTGATCATCACCATATAAAACGGTGTTAATGTGTTATGCTAATATCTACTAATAGACCATCAAGCTTTGTACGTACAAAACTACCTAACACGTTACACGTGATAAACATCTAGCATTACTAAAAACGACATGTTTTTCTCCCCACCTTCTCGTCAAAACAAAACCCCCGAACACACTACCCCTCCGTAAAGCCCACGCCCTGACCTCCCATTTATTATGCCCTGACCTCCGAGCTTGGAGCAGTGTCGCGAGCTGGAGGAACGACTCGAGCATACGACTGAGCAGCGACCATTTCAGCATGAACCTTAATCAATTAATTTTGATTCAGGTAATTGATTTCTTCGATTGTGTTGGCCATCACAGACCGAAATTCTTCGAGTGTATAGCACAATCGCAGACCATTTCATCTTGACTTCATTCGCAAACCCCCTTCGCAGAGCAAATCTCCCCCATTAGCAGAGCAAATCCCATTCGAGCAAACCCCTCCATTCGGTAAATGATGCTCTTTTTGTTTTGTTTGAGACTAATTCTGTCTCAGACTAATTTTGTATGAGACTAATTTTGCTTGAGACTAAGTCCGAGACTCATGAGGATCTCACAATGCTCCAAGACTCTGCAAGCCTCAACCATTCTCTTTATTTTTCTGTTACTAGATTTTTCTGCAGTTGATTGTCTATTACATGTACCATTATGTGTATTTGTCTTCCCCCATGATTTTCAGTAGCTATGAAGGCAGTCAATAGATCTATTGAATCTGATCCTAAAAAAAGAAAATTCTTGAAGGTGACTCTCATGTCGGCATTGGGAACTGACAGATTATACATGCATATTGTGAAACAGTGAATCTCATATTATTATTCAATACAATGTAACTAATCAATTTCTTACTTACACATCACATGCACTTGGTTTCATTTTGCCACCCGTGTGCCTGGCTATTTAATTTTTCAATCTTGTAGACAAATTTTCAAGCAATTTTTCCATGCAAAAGCGGTATCAATACTCTATTCCTACTATTCTTTATGGGTCAGGTTGGGATGCCATTTGAACTTAGGACTTCCTCTGAAGAGAAGTATGATGATCACACCAAATGACAAACCCATCGAGGGACGAAAATCGCGAAAAATATTGAGCAGTGAATAGGGACGAAAATCACGGAAGGGAGAGAGAAAGGGCAAACCCACCGTTCCGACGCACCCACCGTGCGGGCGCCTCCCGCCGTTCCGAGCGCCACCTAACTCCTCCGATATGTGATGGTGGTGGCAATTTACTCTCTCTATCGGGTCGAGGTTTGGTGAGTGAAAGTGGGAAATTGATAAGTGAAAAGAAATGGTACTGTTCGTAGAATTTGTAATTATCGAGGGGTATAATTGTCATTTTCTTTATTAAAAATATATATAAACATATTATAATTAAACAAATAAAAATATAAAGCTGACTATTTTACCTTTTGTTTTGTCCTTGGCCTTTGTCTGTTGGTTACACGTTCTTTTATTATGACCAACTTGGTTGCAGTTGTTACATCTCTACTTTTCTTTTTAATAAGGGTTGTTTAGAACCACTTCGTGATGTTTCCTCCTCTTTTATTTCTTCGGTCTCATGGGTTGCATATAATAGATGGTGGAAGTACATCACCACTAGTTGAGACCGATCATAGATTTAGATCATTTACTGGTTGTATAAGGTATGAGTATGTCTTTAAAATGGTCTTTCAAATAATACTTATTTACATGTGCTTTGGCTTTATCTTTTTTATATGTAATTGACGACACAATATGCCTGCATGGAATTCTTATAAAGTCTAATATATACACGGAATTCCTGTAAAGTCTAATATATAGCAAGTACAAGTGTGTTGATCTAAGTCCATTGTACATTACTCTCCACCATAATAAACCTAAAACTTGGACCCACTAGACCTTGTAGGTTTGCACGTTCTACTAGCTTCTTTACTTTTTTCCAGCTTAGTTTGGATCCTTGGACATATCGGGCCAGGATACCTGACTATATCATCCTGATTCTTATAGATATGTATCATCAAGTATCTTCTAATCATTTACATCATCATAAGCAGAGGCTTAGGTCTTGCCTCAACTATTTTAGCATTAAAACATTTAGAAAGATTGTTCAACAATATACATCACGCTTAGAGAATACGTTAAATGCAAGTTTTGAGCAATGCACAACAAGTTCTATACGGAGGTAATCATGTGCAACTTTACTTACCTTGCATATTGTTAGAGGTAATGCCTTCAAAACATGTGCATTGACATTTTAATATGAATTTAATGAAATTACATTTTTCTTATAATTGTTCTTTTAAATTATTGTTAAATAGTTTATATAAATATCTGAAAATTTCTTATCAATTAATGAGAATATGATCTTGTATTAGTACGAGAGGATTAAGATCATAGATAATGAATAAAATTGTCAGCAACATATTAAAGTATGAAATATTTAATTTAAAAAGATTTTGTTCAAATCTTGAAAATTATGAAGATCGACCTCTGGTGGAGAATAAGCTATTTTGAAAATATGTCCTCATGAAGTCATCTTTGTAATTTTTTTTAATTTTCAATGGTTGTAATTTAGAAATACCTTATAGTCACCTGGTTCATCATTAGTTTATTTAATTGTTAAATAAATATTTATTGATATGATTGATAACATGATCATGCATTAGTCGATCACATACTATACATAAAATCCTACACAGTTTTATTTGATCATGCATCTCATTAATAAAAACATGATTGATTAGGACTTTTCTAATATGTTTATATGGATTGCTTTGTGAAATCAATTGCATGTAATCTGCTAGGTTTTAATTAATTAAAACTTGGTAATCACACCAGTTTAAAGGCTATAATAACATTTAGGATAACCAACTTTATCAAATGAGTTTTATTAAAATTTGATGAATGTAATTAATTAGTTATTCTAAGTTCACGTAATTTTGACTTAGGCTCTTTAGAAGGTTAAATATATTTATACCAATTAAACTGGATTAACAATTAATTTCATATTCATAAGGTTATAATTTTAACTAGTAGTTAGTTTAGACTTAATTGATTAGTTAAAATAAAAATATATTATCCGAAAATAGTGAGTGGAACAAGGTTGACATGTCAATGTAACCTATGATCTCCATTAATAGTACAACACTATGAGATATAGTAAGGGTCTTAAGATGACTTTGTTTTCATCCTCCTAAGAAAGGTTTCTAGTTGTATCAATACTAAGGTTGGACTTCTTAAGAAGATATGACTAAGTGATATAGTTTAGTTTGACCGACCCTAAGGCATCATATTCTAAATAAAGTCATAGAATCTGAAATAATGGGTTACACTCACAAAGTCACAATTAAGCTTTGAATAGATAATTGTGATTTGACCAAATTAGCGATACCATATTGCTAAAAGAAAAAATATGAGATTTAAGTTTAATTAATAAGAATGAGAATATCCCATAGACAGTCTAAAATTAATCTGACTGACCCTAAAGCAACACATTAACTGTTAAGTTGTTTCATCGTAGATTATTAAATGTTAAATTTATGTGTTTAATATGTTACATTCATGCATCACATTATTTATTTCTATTATATTGAATTATAGTATGTTTTATTTTTCAGTTATTATTATGTCTACCATGGGCAACCTTATTACTACTTTACTTGCACTTGAAAAATTGAACGGTGATAATTTCATAAAATAGAATCAAATTTAAACTTGATGTTAATTTGTGATAACCACAAATTTGTGCTTACTAAGAAATGTCCTGAGGAGCCCGTTGCCAATGCACCTAAGAATGTTGGGGACGAGTTTGATGCTTGGATTCAATCCAACAACAAGTGAAGTGCTAAATGCTTGTCAGCATGAATGATGTTCTAAGAACCAAGTATGGAAGCATGGAGACTGCTTATGGAATTATGGAATATCTACAAGCGATGTTTGAGCAGCAGCCTGATCAAAGTCGTCATGTGGCTACTAGGAGCGACATGACGACCAATATGAAGAAAGGTACTTCTGTGCGTGAACATGTTTTGAACATGATCAACATAATGCATGAAACAAAAGTACATGGGGTGACCATTGATGAACGAACTCAAGTCAGCATTATACTTGAATCGCTCTCACCTGCTTTTTCTGCGTTCACCATCAACTATGTTATGAACAAGTTACAATTCAACAATACCCAATTGTTGAATGAACAGCAGACTTTTGAGTCACTCAATAAGAGTATGACCAAAGAAAGCGAGGTGAATGTTACCGAGCAAACGACTTCTTCCACTATTGTTAAAAGTAACAAGAGGAAGAAGATCGCTGGTAAGGGTAAGGTAATAATAAGAAAAGGAAGAAAGCCATGACATCGCCGAAATCCAAGAAGAAGAACGACAACAACAACAACAAGCCTAAGGGAAAATGTTTTCATTGTGGGGTTGAAGGTCATTGAAGGAGAAACTCTAACAAGTATCTCTCCGAGCTAAAAAAGAAAGGTAAATATGATTTACTTATACTTGAAGCTTATTTAGTAGAATATGATTTGTCATCCTAGATATTAGATTCAGAAGTCACTAATCATATATGTTCTTCTTTGAAGATGCTTGATTCGTCAAGGGAGATGGCTGGTGAGGAGGTCATTACGAGAGTTGGCAGTGGTGCGCCTTAATTTTAGAAATAATTATTTAGTTTTGAATTATGTTTATTATATTCCTGAATTTTCGAAAAATTTCATTTCTCTTTCATTAGTGGATGAACAATTTTTTGAAGATTCTTTAATTAATAATGAGTTTATTATTTCTAAAAATGGATTCAATATTTATCATGTAAAAGTTTCGAACAGACTGTATATGATTAAACCGACTGTACGCGCGTTAAATAATTCTGAATAATTTAAAGTAGCAAATCCTAAATGTAACAAATGACAAAGAGTCTTTCATGATAATGATAACACGTATCTATGACATCTTAGGTTGGGACATATCAATCTAGATAGATTAAATAGGTTAACAAAGCATGGCGCTTTGAGAAAACTAAAAGTTTCCTGTTTATGAATCATGTCTGGAGGGAAAAATGACCAAGAGATATTTCACAGGAAAAGGGCCAAAGAACCATACAACCACTTGAGCTAGTACATAGTGATATATGTGGACCGATCAGTGTACAAGCTAGAGGTGGGTATGAGTATTTTGTCACTTTTATTGACGATTACTCAAGATATGGTTATACTTACCTAATGCATAGAAAGTATGAAAATTTTGGAAAGTTTAAGGACTTCAAAGTTGAAACTGAAAAATAATTAAGTAAATCATTTAAAACACTTTGATCAGATCAAGGTGATGAATACTTGAATTTAGAATTCAAGAATTACATGATGGAGTATAGCATCCTATCCTAACTCACAGCACCTGGAACGCCACGCATAAAATAATGTTTCACAAAGTAGAAACCGAACCTTGGTAGGGGTGTAATCGGTTCGGTTGGTTATTTGAGCAAAATCAAACTGAACCAAAAGTTTCAATTCGACAATATAGAGAACTAAACTGAACCATGAGAATTATATAAACTAAAGTGAAATTTATATTTCGGTTCAGTTCGATTATTCGGTTCGGAGGATAGAATCATCACTTCCACAACATGTTTCTTGAGCAAGATGCAATTATTTCACGGACCAACAAAAATAAAAAAAATCAAACTAAATCACCCAAATCTGATTGAAATCACCAAAAAAATCAAATCCAACAAAATCAACACAATTATCCAAGATGAAATCCAACAAAATCCAAAAAATCAAAAGACAAAATCAAAATCAAATACAAAAATCAACATACCCGAGTATAGATGGAGATGGCGAATCATAGAATCGATCGAACTAGTCTGAGTACAAATCGAGAGACCATTATCTAAGTCCATCAGATTGGAATCTGTGATAACTTGAAAGCTCCATGGAGATCTCAAACTTCTTTCCATATCGAGAGAACCAACACTAAGATCTTAAGTGAAACTTGGAGTGCTTAAACAGAGAGAGTGCGAGAAAGAAGACCAAAAAAGAAAATGTCGAGAGAAATATAAAGAAAGAAGTAGTCCATGAGAGAGATGGAAGGTGAGAGATAAAGTTTTTGAAGAGTGAGATGGAGAACATGTATTTTGGAAGGGAGATGGAGGAAAGCGAAAGTAAGAGAGAGAGAGAGAGAGAGAGAGAGAGAGGCTTGAAAGGGAGGAGCTGGAATAATGAGATTTTAGGGTTAGTGGGTTTAATATGGCTTTGGAAATTGAGAAGGTTAGGTTAGTGGTTTAGTAGATTTATATTGGTTTTACTTATATTCAATTCGGTTCGAAATCACATGATTTTTTGAACTAAACCGAACTTGCGGTTCAGTAGAAATGTCGAACCGAATAGAGGTAACATAAATAACCTACCGAACCGACCATTTTCAGTTCAGTAGGTTCGGTAACAATTTTTTCACCCTTACTTAGTGGATATGGTTAGGTCGATGTTAAGCTACTCATCACTACCACTCGCTTTTTGGGGATATGCACTTCAAATATAAACTATAAATTTTGAATGTAATGTCTTCTAAGTCTGTAAGCAAAACACTTTTAGAGTTATGGAATGGCTCTAAAACTAGTTTACGTCATTTTTGTATATGGGGGTGTCTAGCTAACATTCTTAGACCCAAGACTGGAAAGTTAGACTCAAAGTCAGAAGTCTGTATATTTGTTAGCTATGCACTAGTGACTAGAGGTGGGTACTTTTATAGTCACAAGGATCCAAATGTATTTGTATCGACAAATTTCACCTTCTTTGAACACAACTATATGGAAAACTACAAACCTCGAAGTAAAGTAGTTCTCGAAGAATTAGTGTCTGATGAGATCAAACCACCTTCGTCATCAACTAATAAACGCAAACCATAAAAACTACTGTTCATGTTCAGGAAACTCCCGTGCAACGTCATAGTGGGAGATTGTAAGACAACCTATTCGCTATGAACTAAAGGCATATGTCCTAGTGTCTGACAATGATAAGAACGATCCATTATCTTTAAAGAGGTGATGGATGATCTTGAAAAGGAGAAATGGCAAGATGTCATGAACTAGGGAATGGAATCGATGTATCTCAATTCCATCTGGAAACTTGTAGATCCACCTGAAGATGCCAGGCCCATTGGATGTAAATGATTATTTAAGAAGAAAAGAGATGCATATAAAAAAGTAGAGATTTTCAAGGTACGACTGGTAGCCAAGGGTTATACATAAAGGGAATGAGTCGATTATGAAGAGACATTCTCCCATGTTGCCATGCTAAAATCTATTCGCATCCTTTTATCCATTGCCGCTAGTTTAGACTATGAAATATGGCAAATGGATGTCAAGACAGTTTTTTTGAATGACTCTTTGACGAAAGCATTTATATAATACAACCAGAATGGTTCGCGAAAAGAAGGAGTAAGATAAGAAAGTATGCAAATTGCTTAAATTTATATATGGATTAAAAAGAAAACGTCTAGATCTTGGAATCTTAACTTTGATGAGATTATTAAATCATATGGTTTCGAGCAAAATATTGAGGAAGCTTGTGTTTATAAATATATCCAAGATAAGATAGTGGTTTTCTTAGTTCTTTATGTTGACGATATTCTACTTATTGGGAATGATGTAGAAACTTTGTAAAAAATAAAGAAGTGGTTAACTGAGAAATTTCAAATGAAATATTTGGGAGATGTGAGTTATGTTCTAGGCATCGAAATCTTAAGAGATTGAAAGAACAAGCTCTTAGAACTTTCTCAAACATCTTGTACTGATAAGGTGCTGGGGAGATTCTCTAAGGAGAATTCCAAAAAAGGTCAACTACAGACCAAACATGGAATTATCCTCTCCAAGGAGCAATGTCCTAAGACACCTCAAGAGAAAGAGGATATGAGAAAGGTTCATTATGCTTCAGCTGTTGGTAGTCTCATTATGTGGTGGGAATTGTCAGTCGTTATCAATCAAATCCTGGTTTAGAATATTGGATTGGAGTAAAGCACATTCTAAAGTATCTTAGGAGAACGAGAAAATATATACTTGTTTATTTAGGTGGAGACCTGAACCCCACTGGATATACTGATTCTGATTTTCAATAAGACAGAAACAATCGAAAGTCGACGTGTGTATCAATATTCACCCTAGGAGGAAGTATTGTAGTCTGGAGAAGTATTAACGATCCAGCATTGTAGATTCTACTATTGAAGCAGAATATATAACGGCTTGTGAAGCTGTGAAAGAAGCGGTATAGTTCAAAAAGTTTGATATTGATCAGGAAGTAATTCCAGATATGGACAAGCCACTGATCCTATTCTGTGACAACAGTGGGGCGGTAGCTAATTCCAAAGAACAGAGGAGTCACAAGAGGGGCAAGCACATAGATAGAAAATATCATCTTATAAAAGAGATTGTGCATTGAGGGGATATCACCTAGCTGATCATTTTACTAAGACACTTCCTGCGAAGTCATTTAAGGGTCATGTATCAAACATTAGTTTGAGAGAGATGTCACATTTACTTTAGGGCAAGTGGGATTGTTGGGAGTAACGCCTTCAAAGCATGTGTATTGACATTTTAATATGAAATTTAATGAAATTATATTTTTCTTATAATTGTTCATTTAAATTATTGTTAAATAATTAATAAAAATATTTGAATATTCCATATTCATTAATGAGACTATGATATTGTATTAGTATGAGAGAATTAAGATAAAAAATAATAATAAAATTATCAGCAACATATTAAAGTATATCATCTTTAATGAATGGTTGCTAGCACGGTTCACTAAACATTATGAATGCATGTGATCTAGATCCGGATCATTAATGTGGATATACATCTTAGTGAAAATATTTTATATAATAAGATTATATATGACAAGATCGATGTGAATTAATATCTTTATTAACTTATCGTTTATCATAAATATTTAATACACATCAATCTGACGGTCATGTGTAGTCAATCTGAATTCTAAGTAGTCATGAACTCCTTTACATATCTACTAGATCTTTTGATTCACTCATTAAAGTTTGTTTGTAAAATAAGCTAGTGACTTTTAATTTGAAGATTCATTGGTGTGGATGGTTGGGAACATGATCTTATAAGATTTGGAATCCAAGCTTTCCTAACCGATCATATACTGGTTCTCTTAAGTGTTAATTCTAGAACTGAATGGTTATTGAGCTCAAATTTATAATATGATTATAAATTAGTCATCCACTAGTGAATTAATGGTACTTAAGGATCAAGAGGTAATTAGAAGGATAAAACGATAATTTTGACCAGCTCTAATTTACAAACCAATAATTAGAGGAGACGATTACATGAAATGATTATATCAATGGACTACACGAGAATACCATGTAAATACATTCAATCTCTAAGAGTGTAATTTCATATTTATAGTAAAGTAATGATGAAATTAATAAATAAGATTATTTCATTAAAGAGTTTAATTAATAATCTGATTTATTCGAGATTAAGATTATAGGTTCATGGTCCTCAAGTCACCTCTATACTACACATGTCTAGAGTGTGAATATTTCAGGATATGAGAAAATGGAGCAAGTACATAATTATGAGATAATTATGTGTGATTACATATAGAGACAGAATAGTGTTCTTGCTATATTCTATGTGTCCACACACGTCCTAGTGTATTTAAAGATTTACTTGGAAGATCTTGGTGTAGATCTCAAAGTTCATTTTTCGTGGAAACGGAAGATCATTGATTTGCGAGGACGCTTAATCGGACAACATGACGTATATATTCTATCTACATGTATGTTTTCGATTTAATAGATAAATATATAATGGATCCGACTAAAAAGAGTTTATATTTTGAAAATCGTTGCGTTGCGTCGCGATTATTTTGTTTTATTAAAAAAAGATTCATTTTTTTTATAAATTTTGAAAAAGATACACGCTTTCGCCGCATAAGCGTCGCGTTTCCAACACATATTTATCTCATGCGCATGTTTACTTGACTCAGTACTTGAATAAGCACCTGCCTCCATCAAATCTTTAAGCATCTTCCCCTCGTGTTCTTTCTGGAAGTTTCTATAAAGTGTCTTAAACAAAAGCACTAATAAGTTTCAGAAACCACATCTTTTAAGGTTGGCACAAACCTTTATACGAAACAAAAGTAGAATAAATATTATTAAGTAAGACAGCCAAATTCATACACTAGTAAGTAAGTAAATCACTAACCTTTTGTTGTTCTGAACTAAAGTTTCACCTATGCTACCTCACATCTCCAATGTCATGTAGTAAATTCTCAATAAATCAAGTCCATCTTTCTTGTATTTCACCATCCTGCAATAACATATGCAATTGGATACATACAATCATTTCTATAAATGCCCACAGTTGTTAAATGTTGTCCTTGCACATAACCCTTTAGATGACATACATCTAAATAAATCATGGGCCTAGAACCTGACAAAGATCATTTCTTTGCATGCATTTAAGCAAATATACTACTACTTAAATATTCGTTGGGGACTGTAGGCATAAACACTATAAGTACTACCAGGGTTAAATCTCATTAACTCACTGCAATAGGGTTTTACCCTATTATATTGTTCTCTTGTTGTTCCTTCAATCTCTAAGTTATCAAGTCTTCTCACCATGTAAGCTTTGCTCAAACTTATGTCAACTGGGAATTCTTCCATTATTCCTTATTGCACATTCATTAGGTACTTCGTTGGATCATTCCTGAATTTTTTCATGTATTTTTTTGCTGCCCGTTTGGAAGTAATTTTTCTACTACCATAAGCTTGTGTGCAAGTATGCTTATTACAAGAAGATTTGACTTGCAAGTTACATTGGCCTTGCATCAATGAAGCATATATATACATGTCACATCTTTTTGCACATTTATGCCTCACACGTGTAGATTCATTCTTCACCACCATTAAGTCATATCTGTTGGGGGTTATGCTCTCAAAGCATGTGTACTGAGATTTTGATATGAAATTTAATGAGGATTATATTTTTCTCATAATTGTTCTTTTAAATTATTGTTGCATAATTTATATAGATATATGAAAGTTCCATATTCCTTAATGAGACTATGATCTTGTATTAGTACGAGAGGATTAATATCATAGATAATAAATAAAATTGTCAGCAACATATTAAAGTAATGAATCTTTAATGAATGGTTACAAGTACGATTCACTAAACATTATGAATGCATGTGATCTAGATCTGGATCAATGATGTGGATAGACATATTAATGAATGTACTTTATATAATAAGATTATATATGACAGGACCAATGAGAATTAATATCTTTATTAACCTATCATTTATCATAAAGATTTTATACACATCAATCTGACGATCATATGTAGACCAGTCTGAATCCAAAATAGTCATAAACTCCTATGCATGTCTACTGAATTTTTTGATTCACTCGTTAAGATTTGTTTATAAAATATGCTAGTAACTTTTGTTCTAGAGATACAATGATGTGGATGGCTGGGAATATAATATTGTAAGATTTAGAATCTAACTTTTCCTAACGGATTGTATATTAGTTTTCTTAAGTGTAAATTCTAGAACTGAATGGTTATTGAGCTCAAATTTATAATAAGATTATAAATTAGTCATTCACTAGTAGATTAATTGTACTTAACGATCAATATGTATTTAGAGGGGTAAAATAGTAAGTTTGACTAGCTCTAATCTACGAACCAATAATTGAAGGACTCAACTAATTAAATAATTATATCAGTGGATTACATGAGAATACTCTGTAAATACATTCTATAATCACTAAGAGCTCAATTTCATATAGTGGAGTAATATTAGAATTAATAAATAAAATTATTTAATTAAAGAGTTTAATTAATAATCTGGTTTATTGGAGCTTAGGATGTGAATATTTCAGGACATAAGAAAATGATTGACTTGCTAAGAAATTTTATTCTCAGACAAATACATAATTTAGACAATGGCCAGCGGTCGGTCATGCGGTTATGGTGTTCGGTGGCAATTGTTATCACATTTAGGAAAGTTTCACACAAACCCGGATCCCAACCAACCCAATTACAGTAGAGTTTTATGATAAATCTAAGTCTATCAATTATCCTTTTAAATTTTGAAATTAATCTAATTCTAAAATTAAATTTTAATTTTTAATTTTATTAAAATTAAAAATTAATAGGTTGATTGCGTTTGACCCAAGTTTGACAAAATCAAATAAAGTGTTTATCTGACTATGTCAAAGTCAACTATTTTTAAAAAAAATAAATATAGAAATTAATTTTAATAAAAAAATAGTTTTTCCTAATTAAATAGGATCTTGTTTGAAGCTTGAAAATTATGAAGACAAACATCAGAAGGAGAAGGTAATATATGAAAAATATGTATTCTTGAAATCTATTTTGTAATTTAATTTCTTTATTTCAAGGGTTGTAATTTAGAAATACCCAATATGTTTGATATCATGTTCATGCATTAGGCGATCACATGACATACATGAAAATCTCACACCGTTTCATTTTATCATGCATCTCATTAGTAGAAACATGATTTATTAGGATTGTCCTAATATGTTTATATGTAATATTTTATGAAATCAATTGCATGTAAACTGCTAGGTTTTAATTAGTTAAAACTTGGTGATCATGCCACATTATGGGTCATAGTAACTTTTAGGATAACCGACTTTAGTAAAAGAGTTTTATTAAAATTTGATGAATATAATTAATTAGTTAATCTAAATTCACATAATTATGACTTAGGCGCTTTATAAGGTTAAATAAACTTATACCAATGAAATTGACATAACTGATCATTAAATATTCATAGAGTTGTTATGTTAACCAATGATTAATTTGAAATTAATTAATTAGTTCAAATGCAAACACATAATCCTAAAATAGTGAATGAGAGAAAGTTGACATGTCAATGTAACATATGAGCCTCAAGGTGTAGTAAGAGGGCCTCAAGATGATTTCGTTTCATCCCCCTAAGGAAGGTTTCGACTTGTACCAATACCAAGGGTTAGACTTCTTAAGAAGATAGGAGGAGGTGATGTAGTTTAGTTTTAACCGATCCTAAGGCGACATATTCTAAATGAGGTCATGAAATCTGAAATGATTGGTTACACTTACAAAGTCACAATTAACATTCATGTGGATAGTTGTGATTTGACTGAAGAAGCGATACCTTATTGTTAAAAGAGAAAATATGATATATTTTAAGTTTTAATTAATAAGGATGAGAATGTCTCGTAGACAGTCTGAGGTTAATTTGGCTGACCCTAAGGCCTAAGGCAGCACATCAATCGTTGGGTTGTTTTATAGTGATTAGTAACTGTTAAATTTGTGTGTTTAGTATGTTGAATTCATACATCACGTTTACTTTTTGAATTCTAGATATTCATCAATTATATTGAATCTTGTATGTTTTAAATTTCAGTTATCATTATTATGTCTAACATGAGCAATCTTGTTACTGCTTTACTCGCTCTTGAGAAATTGAATGGTGATAATTTCATACGTTAAATATCAAATATGAATTTAATGCTGATTTGAGAGAACCATAAGTTTGTTCTTACTGAGAAATGTACTGAGGTGCCCGCTGCTAATGCCCCTATGAATGTTAGGGACAAATAAGACGCTTGGATCATATAAAATAATAAGGAGAAGTGCTACATGCTTAAGCATGAATTATGTTCTGAGAACCAACAATGAAAGCATGGAGATTACTTATGAGATTATGGAATCTCTACAAGTGATGTTTGGGCAGTAGTCTGATCAAAGTCGTCATGAGGCCACTAGGAGCTATATGACGACTAAGATGAGAAATAGTACTTTTGTGTTAGAATATGTTTTAAACATGATCAACATAATGCACGAGGAAGAAGTACATGGTGTGATCGTTGATGAACAGACTCAAGTTAGCATTATACTTGAGTTGCTCACACCATCTTTTTCTATGTTCACGACCAACTAAGTTATGAACAAGTTGCAATTCAACATGATCCAATTGTGGAATGAACTGCAGACTTTTGAGTCATTCAACCTTAAAATGACCAAAAAAAGGGAGGTAAATGTTGTTCAGCAAAAGAATTTCTCCAATATTGTTAAGAACAAGAAAAGGAAGAAGAACAATGGTAAGGACAAGAGTAAGAATAAAAGATGAAAGAAAGCCAAGACATCGTTGAAAGTCAAGAAGAACAAGAACGATAACAAATCGAAGGGAAAATGTATCCACTATGGGGTTGAAGGTCATTGGAAGAGAAACTATAACAAGTATCTCTCCGAACTGAAAAAGAAAGATAAATATGATTTACTTGTACTTGAAGATTTCTTAGTGGAATATGATTTGTCATCATGAATACTTGATTTAGGAGCCACCAACCATGTATGTTCTTCTTTGCTGATACTTGATTCATCAAGGGAGCTAGCTGATGTCGAGGTCATTTTGAGAGTTGGCAGTGGTGGACTCGTGTCATCTAAAGCATTAGGGATAGTTCGTTTACCTTTTGGATATAATATTGAACAATGTTTATTATATTCCTGGGTTTTCAAGAAATTTGATTTCTCTTTCATTTTTGTCAGAGCAGTTATTCGAAGTTTCTTTTAATAATAAATAGTTTATTATTTCTAAGAATGGATCCGATATTTGTCATGCTAAAGTTATAAACGGATTGTATATGCTTAAACCGACTAAACACACGTTAAATAATTATGAATGATTTAAAGTAGCAAAACCTAAGAGTAACAAACAACATAGAGTTTTTCATGACAATGGTAACACATATTTTTGGCATCTTAGCTTGTGACATATTAATCTAGATAGGTTAAACAGGTTAACAAAGAATGATGCTTTGAGGAACTCTTCTTATTTGTGAATCATGTCTAATGACCTAGAGACCTTTATCTGAAAAGGGTCAAAGAGCCAAGGAACCGCTTGAGCTAGTGCATAGCGATGCTGTGGACCGATCAATGTACAAGGTAGATGTGGGTATGAGTATTTCGTCACTTTTATTGAGGATTACTTAAGATATGATTATACTTACCTAATACAAAGAAAGTCTGAAACTTTTGGAAAGTTTAATGACTTCAAAGTTGAAACGGAAAAGTAAGTAGGTAAATCATTGAAAACCCTTCGATCAGATCGAGTAGGTCAATACATGAATTTAGAATTCAAGGATTATTTGATGAAGTGTGGAATCTTATCCCAACTCACAGCACCTAGAACACCTCAGTAAAATGATGTTGCCGAAAGGAGAAACCAAACCCTATTGGATATGGTTATGTCGATGTTAAGCTACTCATCATTGTCACGTACATTTTGGGGATATGCATTACACACGGCTACATACATTTTGAATGTAGTGCCCACTAAGTATGTAACGAAGACTCCTTTAGAGTTATAGAATGACTTCAAACCTAGTTTGCATCATTAGCCGATTATAAAGAGACATTCTCCCATGTAGCCATACTCAAATCTATTCGCATCTTTTTGTCCATAGCCGCTAGTTTTGACTATATGATATGAAAACCAAAAGGGTTCGTACAAAAGAGGTGAGATAAAAAAGTATGCAAGTTATTTAAATCTATTTATGGGTTAAAACAAGCATCTAGATCTTGGGACCTTAGCTTTGATAAGATTATAAAGTCTTATGCCTTTGAGAAAAATGTTGATGAAGCTTGTGTTTGTAAATACATCAAGGATAAGATAGTGGTTTTCTTAGTTATTTATTTTGACGATATTCTACTCATTCGGAATGATGCAGAAACTTTGTCATAGGTAAAGAAGTGGTTAGTTGAGAAATTCTAAATGAAAGATTTGGGAGAGACGAGCTATGTTCTAAGCATCTAAATTCTAAGGGATAGAAAGAACAAGCTTTTGGCACTTTCTTAGGCATCTTATATTGATAAGGTGCTTGACAGATTTTCTAAGGAGAATTCCAAAAAAGGTCAACTACCGATCAGTCATGGAATTGTCCTTTCCAAGAAATAATGTCCTAAGCCACTTCAAGAGGTATAAGATATGAGAAAGATTCCTTATGCTTCAGCAGTTGGAAGTCCCATGTATGTCATGTTGTGTACAAGACCAGACATCTGTTATGCAATAGGAATTGTTAGTCGTTATCAATTGAATCCATAATTGAAATACTGGATAGCAGTAAAACACATTATCAAGTATCTTAAGAAAACAAGAAACTATATGCTTGTTTATTCAAGTGGAGACATGGACCCTACTGGATATACTAATTCTGATTTTCAATCAGACAGAGATAGTCGAAAGTCAACAGCTAGATCAACATTCAAACAATCCAACATTGTAGATTCCACTATGGAAGACGAATATATAATGTGATTGTGAAGCAGCGAAAGAAGCGCTATGGCTCAAAAAGTTCTATACTGATCTGGAAGTAGTTCCAGATACAAAAAAGACATTGATCATGTAATGTGAAAACAATGGGGAGGTAGCGAATTCTGAGGAAGCGAGGAGTCACAAGAGGGGCAAGCACATAAAAAGAAAATACCATCTTGTATTTATGGGAAATTCCCAGATCCTTTTTTTGAATGTAATGAGCCTATCCTCTCTTCTCTATTCATATTCAAAAAAAAATATAAAAATTGATCACTAATCCAAAACCAGAATATTCGGAGGACTATGTGCATAACATGAGATTGAGTTAAATGCGACATTTGCTCTAGGGAAAGTAGAAGATTGTTGGGGGTTATGCCCTCAAAACAGTATTGACATTTTAATATGAAGTTTAATGGAATTACATTTTTCTTATAATTGTTCATTTAAATTATTGTTGAATAATTTATATGAATATCTGAAAATTTTATATTCATCAATGAGACTATGATTTTGTATTAGTATGAGAGGATTAAGATCATAGATAATGAATAAAATTGTCAAAAGCATATTAAAGTATGTAATCTTTAATGAATGGTTGCTAACACGGTTCACTAAATATTTTAAATGTATGTGATCTAGATCCGGATCATTGATGCGGATAGACATTTTAGTGAAAGTACTTTATATAATAAGATTATATATGACATGACCTATGTGAATTAATATCTTTATTAACCTATCGTTTATCATAAAGATTTAATACACATCAATCTGATTATCATATGTAGATCAATCTGAATCTTGGGTAGTCATGAACTCTTATTAATGTCTACTAGATCTTTTTATTTACTCGTTATAGTTTGTTTTTAAAACACGCTAGTGACTTTTATTTTAAAGATTCAGTGATATAGATGGCGAGGAACATGATCTTACAAGATTTGGAATTCAAGTTTTCCTAACGGATCGTATATTGGTTCCCTTAAGTGTTAATTCTTGAACTGAACAATTATTGTGCTCAAATTTATAATAAAATTATAAATCAGCCGTTCACTAGTGAATTAATGGTACTTAAGGATTAATAGGTACTTAGAGGGGTAAAATGGTAATTGGACTAGCTCTAATTTACGAACTAATAATTAGAAGACAGAACTGCATGAAATGATTATATCAGTGGACTGCATGAGAATACTTTGTAAATATATTCTATAATCACTAAGAGTTCAAATTTTATATGCTATAGTGGAGTAATAATGAAATTAATAAATAAGAATATTTAATTAAAAGTTTAATTAATAATCTGGTTTATTGGAGCTTATGATTATTGGTTCATGGTTCTCAAGTCACCTCTACTCTACGCAATCTATGATGTGAATATTTTAGGATATGAGAAAATGAGTGAATTGCAAAGAAATTTTTATTCAGGAGCAAGTATATAATTATGATATAATTATGTGTGATTAATTACTTAATTAAATCATCTATATATATATATATTCAATTATTGATAAGTGAGAGAAAATATCTAATTTATGAAATTAGGTAATTAAATTATTATTAGAGAATAATTTAAATCAACTAAATCTGTTATTTGTAAAATAACAGATAATTTAGTTGATATGAATAATTAGACATGTTAATTTTGAATTAACTGGTATCTAGATATTTATCTTATTAAAATAAATATTTAATTTGTAGTAATTGTCACATGTCGCTCAATGGTTGAGAATCATAGATCATCATAGATTGTTGTAGTGTCACGTGACTCTACAGTAGTAGGCGCGTAACACTGTAGTGTCATAAGGCACTGCAGTGTAGCGTAACACACAGTGTCGTAAGGCATTATGATGGTTTATGCCAACTGCAGTGCTATGTGACACTACAGTTATACACCATTATACAGTGAGTCTTACTGTATTGGACAATTTAAAATTAAATATTAATTTTTAATTTTTCCTAAATATCTGATACGTCATGAGGTGGACAACCACTATTCATCGCCAGTGGACTGCATGAAAATACTCTGTAAATACATTTTATAATCACTAAGAGTTCAATTCCATATGTTATAGTGGAATAATAATGAAATTAAAAAATAAGATTATTTAATTAAAAAATTTAATTAATAATCTAGTTTATTGGAGCTTATGATTATTGGTTCATGGTCCCCAAGTCACCTCTACTCTACGCAGTCTATGGTGTGAATATTTCAGGACATGAGAAAATGAGTGACTTGTAAAGAATTTTTATTCTGGGGCAAGTATATAATTATGTGTGATTAATTAATTAATTAATTAAATTATATATATATATATAATTATCGATTATTTTTTCAATTTGTCGATAAGTGAGATAAAATATCTAATTTATGAAATTATATAATCAAATTATTATTAGAGAATAATTTGAATCAACTAAATCTGTTATTTGTGAAATAACAGATAATTTAGTTGATATGAATAATCAGACATGTTAATTTTAAATTAACTGATATCTAGATATTTATTTGATTAAAATAAATATTTAATTTGTAGTAATTGTCACATGTCGATCAATGATTAATAGTCATAGATCACCATGGATTGTTGTAGTGTCACGTGGCACTACAGTAGTAGGCGTGTAATACTGTAGTGCCATAAGGCACTGTAGTATAGCGTAACACAAAATGTCGTAAGGCACTATGATGGTTTACGCCAACTGCAGCGCAATGTGGCACTGCAGTTATGCACTATTATACAGTGAGTCTCGCTGTATTGGACAATTTGAAATTGAATATTAATTTTTAATTTTTCCTAAATATCTTATACGTCATGAGGTGGACAACCATTGTTCATCGCCAGTACAGTATCGCCGACACTGTTCACCTCCGCCCGGAACATTAAATTTTTAGGGTGAACAATGTTTTCGAGGATGAACAGTGTTTTTACATGAACAGTAAATTTCTGCCATTCGTCTCGTGCGTTCTTCATCTTCTCACGTTCAAATTATTTACAATAATACTCAAAATAAAATTACAAAAATTCTTACGCCTCAATTCGGTTTACACAAGATCTAAGAAAGACTCAAACAAAACCGAACTCAACAATCATCATACAATTAACGATCCATTATTTTCATAAATTCAAAAGACATAACCATCCATCATCATAGATATCTCTTATTATCTGAATAATACAAGAAAACTCACACAACATTTAACACATAAATATATAAAGACCGTTCTGATACCACTAGCTAGTCATCGCAGAGGAAGAGTGGAGGCGCGTGGCCTTTTAAAAAATTAAAATTTTAATAAACATCGAATCTTTTAATAAAACAAAACGTGCGCAACATTACGATAACGAAAATAAAAACTTTTATTGAATTTTTTTTCAATCAGTCAGAATCCATTATATGTTTATAAGTTAAATCTATAAAATGCAAGGTTAAGAATCATATACCTCTTGTAATCAATATCAAGTGTCTTTACAAAAACCGATCGATCCTCCGTTCCTACGAAATCATTCCAACGATCAGTAGACTCTGAGATCCACATTAAGATCTTTCAAGTCAATCCCCAACGCACTAGGACGTGTGTGGGCACGTAGAATATTACAATACACTTTTTCTGTTTCTAGATGTTCTCAACACATGAGATCTAAAGATTTACTAAGAAGGATTTTAGTGAGACTATTCTCTAAAAGAACATGATGATTATTTTTTTAGAGATTTGATTAACGTTTAATCACAAAAAAAAATCTCTCTGACATCAATCATGTTCTCAATTCAACTCTTGATTGATGAACTGATAATCTGATCAACTGATTCTCTCATCTTCTTTCAACCACTAAGGCCATTTAGAATAATATATGTATATATTCTAAATAATGATGTATAATATTTTTAGGGATAAACTAAAATAATATTTTATCAATTGCAGTGGGACCCACTGTAATTGTGCACAACTGCAGTGCCACATGACACTACAATGTTGTACACTCACTATAGTAGTGTCACGTGGCACCACAGTAGTTCATGTCAATTTCTGATACCCTATCAGTGATTGACACGTGACAATTACTGTGAATTAAATATTTATTTTAATCAAATAATTATCTAGATATAAGTTAATTCAAAATTAACATATCCGATTATCTCAATCAACTAACTTATCTGTTATTTCACAAATAACAGATTTAGTTGATTTAAATTATCATCTAATAATAATTTAATTATCTAATTTTATAAATTAGATATTCTGTCTCACTTATGGATAATTAAAAAAATCGATAATTATATGTGTGTGTGTGTGTGTGTGTGTGTGTGTGTCTATATATATATATATATATATAGTTTCTGAAAATTATATTAAATATATAAATAATTCAAATAATTAATTTTTAGTTAATTAATCACACATAATTATCTCATAATTATGTACTTGCTCCAGAATAAAAATTTATTTTACAAGTTAGTCATTTTCTCATGTCCTGAAATATCTAGACAACATAGTATGGAGGTGACTTGAGGACCATAAACCTATAATCCCAAGCTCCAATAAACCAGATTAGTAATTAAACTCTTTAGTTAAACAGTCTTCTTTATTAATTTCATTATTACTACACTATAAACATGAAATTACACTCTTAGAAAATAATAAAATGTATTTACAGAGTATTCTCATGTAGTCCACTGACATAATTATTTCATGTGATTTTGTCCTCCAATTATTGGTTCGCAAATTAGAACTGATCAAAATTACCATTTAACCATTCTAATTACCTCTTGATCTTTAAGTACCATTATCCACTAGTGAATGACTAATTTATAATCTTATTATAAATTTGAGCTCAATAGCCATTCATTTCAAAAATTAACACTTAAGAGAACCAATATATGATCTGTTAGGAAAGCTTCGATTTCAATTCTTATAAGATCATATCTTCAACCATCCACATCACTGAATCTCTAAAACAAAAGTCACTAGCCTGATTAACAAACATGCCTTAACAAGTGAATCAAAAGACCCAATAAACATGTATAGGAGTTCATATTACCATCGAATTGATGTGTATTAAATCTTTATGATAAACAACATATTAATAAATATATTAATTCATATCAGTCTTGTCATATATAATCTTATTATATAAAGTACATTCACTAAGATGTCTATCCACATCAATGATTTGGATCTAGATCACAAGCATTCATAATGCTTAATGAACCGTATTAGCAATCATTTATTAAAGATTTCATACTTTAATATGCTTTTGACAATTTTATTCATTATCTATGATCTTAATCCTCTCATACTAATACAAAATCATAGTCTCATTGATGAATATAAAATTTTCAGATATTCATATAAATTATTCAACAATAATTTAAAAGAACGATTATAAGAAAAATGTAATTCTATTTAAATTTCATATCAAAATGTCAATACACATATTTTGAGGGCATAACTCCTAACAATAATCTCCCAGACTCTCCAACTCTCTTCTCCTACACCGTCCGATTCACCATCCCTCATATTATCAGACTCACGATCTCGTTCATACATATACTCATCATCCATCTCATTAAAATTGGCCAACTCATCATTCATCCCACCAGCATAAGCGACATTATACTAAGCAAATATGTCTATACACTTACTTTTGGTCTTTGACAAATGATCCAACATATTCAAAATGTCACCGTCTAATTTTAACTCAACTAACCCACTTTGCTCACATGTGAGATTCATGATATAAAAGCCAATACAATCGGTCAATCCTAATTCATTGCATATGTCAGCTCAGGTATGGAAAACTTATTAAAATAAGGAATTTCAACAGTTTGACTATTCCCCCAGCATAACTAGTCGTTGCCCCCTTACAAAACAAATTAATGGAAAATGAGAAATCCATTCCATAACCTGCACGAGATAACTTTGTAGATCAATCCCTAAATACTCGACTCAAATTAAAACTCCAGCTATCACAATACCTAACAAAAATCACAGAGAAAATGAGAGAAAAACAACGTAGGAAAAACCCAAAAAATACAAAATCAGTACGATCGAATTATTGCGTACATAATGGAAATAATCCTAACCTAAAATAATCAGTACGATCAGTTAATCCTAACACCAAATAATTAGTATGATCAATTAACTGTATCCCCAAATAATATAAATTAAACAGAGTTTGAATACCTAATAGCTCAGTCGTCTTCTTCAATGCATGAAGATGACAGAGAAAACACCCTACCCCATCCTTGTGTTTGCTCGCATCGCTGCTCTGTTATCTTCTCGAGTCACTCACTACTCCGGCTCGCTTATCTGCTCCAGCTCGCATCGCTGCTCCAAGCTCGCGTCGCTGCTCTAAGCTCGCGTCGCTGCTCCAAGCTCGCGTCGCTGCTCCAAGACTAGAGGTCAGAGCATAAGAAAATTGATGTTAGGGTGTAGGCTTCGCATAGGTGTAGCTTCACAGAGAGTAGTGTGTTCGAGGTTTGTTCAAAGAGGTGTTCAAGGGCTTTGTTTTGGAGAGAAAGTTGGGAGAAAAGCAACGTCATTTTTAGTAATACAACGTTCGTTTCTTTATTTTGGACGGAAGGTTACTTCTGGATGCAAACTAAACTTTAGGGCTATAAAAGATTTTATTAGAAATTCAGGGTTATAAATGATAACAATTATAAAATTTAAAAGTGTAATTTGTGATTTTTTAAAAATAAAATACAATTTAGCACAATTTATATTTTTTGACAAGTTTACGCTGTAAATTTGGATACGTGCACATAGTGCAAAAAGTAATAAATAATCAAGTTTTACCACATGGATTGTGATGTAGCACAAGTTGTACTGAATGAAAAAGGTTAATTTTATTAAGACTCCCTCAATTTTAGTCATTTTTTAACTACAACCACTCAACTTGGAACTCTTTTGTAATTGCACTAAATAATCAAATTTAGAATGTTGACTTATGCAATAGCCCGACTTTTTTTCTTAGGTAAGTAGCAGATTTGGTGCTGCCACATCATCAAGTTTTTTCTTCATTTTTGGTTGGACAGATTTGCACTCTATAGACGATTTTCTGTTATTGATTGTGTGGAGTAATTAATTAAAATTTTTTACTGGATTTAGTGTTAATTCTATTTTTTAATTTGAAATTATATATTTATCTTTACCTTATCATTAATACGCTACATATATGGATTGTCGATTATGAAAAAAAATCTTTTTTCCATAACTGATAATCATTGTATTTTTTTTGTTATTTCTGGGTTTTTAGCTATTTTCTATTTTTAGAGTTTCTTCGGTTGTTATTTTCAACAATCTATTCGCAAGCAACCTATATTTTCAGCATTCATCCGTATTTTGAACCGGAAAATCACTCATCGACTATCAAAGTAGTTTGAAGGAAAAAATTAGAAGTATTTCACTAATTGAATGTTATTTCCTGAACTGCAACTATGGTAGATTTCATCACCGATTGACCGCCATCGACGTCGACAAACCTTCATTGACGTCTACCTAAAATAGAACCATTGATGAAAAAAGGTAATTCCATTGACGAGGAATAACTCCATTGAGGAGGGGTAAGTACATTGATGAGAGAAATTCATTGACGGTAAAGGTAAATCATCTTTTCTCTAAGAATTGACTACTGGTTTACCATGTTTTACCTGTTTGCCGTCAATGGTTCTATTAAAGTGGGCGTCAATGGGGGTTTACCGACGTCAATGACGGTCTTAGGAAGAGGGAGAGTTTTCGGTGATTTTTTATTGTTTAATTTTGATTATGTTTGATGGACAGATTTTTTTCGTAATTAGGGTAGTTTCATTAACTGTAGTTTAAGTTTTTACCTATTCAAATTTTTTTTCTGAAATATCATAGGTGGAGTTTAAATTTTGAATTAGTTTCATTTAATATAGGATGTTGAGATTGATTTCCCCAATGGTTGAGGGAGATGCGAGATTTTTAAATTTTTGAAAGTTTAAGTTTTTTAGAAAGTTTGATTGATATTTAGTTTCAATTAATTATATATATTTATTTTCTAAGTATATCAACAATTGCGTTTTAGGGGGGGCGAGATAAATGAAATTTTTAAAAATTTCAATTTTATAATATATTTAGGTTGACTTCGTATTAATCCAATTGTTTTGTTTCCTTAATTATAAGATATATCAAATTAGTATATCAACAACTTTCATTTGATTTACCCGTATTAATAGATTTGTTTCTTTTTATAGATAAAAGGTATTTTGGTTTAAAATTATTGACCGTTTAGGAAATCTATTATTTACCTATAGATCTAAAAAACTTAATATTGCTTAATGCACCTCTTAAACTTGTCTATAGTGCAAAATTTTCGGACAATAAACACCTAAAAAAATCTGTTTTTCCTTGTTAAACCAGTCACGCGTTAGGCACAATACCTTTTGTAAAAACAGGATTTCACATTATTGCCCTTACGTCCACCAAGAAGTTCCAAAACGCAAAAGCTCAGTCCAGATGACGAACTCAGTTGTGCAAGATATGGGTTTTGGAGCGCACATATATTTTTCTTCACCCACTTTCTCTCCTCTTTATCTAAATCAAAATATGAACTCCATCATTGACTACATTTTTAACTCCATCTTCACTCTCTTTCTTCACCTCCTCTATCTTCCCTACTTCCTCTATTAAAAAAATTTTCAAGGATAAAAATTTGGTATTTAGGTGAAAATTGAATTTATAATAGGAGGGTTTGGAAAAATTTTCAAGGAGAAAGAATGAGTATTTATGTGAAAAATGTGTATTTCGTTGGATGGCTTGAAAAAATGAATATGAAGGGATGTCACAATAATAAGCAGTATGTTAAAGTCGATGGTTTCAAGATAATTTCTTGATGTCTACAAGACGGTTTCAAGATCATCTTGAAGCCTCTCTTAAAGTTTACAAGACGACTTCAAGATAATCTTGAAGCAATCTTGTAGATTTTAAGATATCGTCAAGATCATCTTGAAGTCTTCAATGGATTTCTTACGCCTACTCGAAGTCTTGAATTTAAAAAGAAAACAAAAAATCTATTGAAGACTTCAAGATGATCTTGACGTCATCTTGAAGTCGACAAGACTGTTTCAAGATTATCTTGAAGCTATCTAGTCTACAAGATTACATTAAGATGGCGTCAAGATCATCTTGAAATCTTCTTGTAAGTTTTAAAAGGGTTTTAAGATGATCTTGATACCGTTTTGTATTGAAGAAGGAATCTTGATTTTATCATCTTCAACATACTGCTTGTAATTGTGACATCCCTTCATACCCATTTTTTCTCATTGAAATTTTTTTCAAGCCCTCTAATAAAATATCCATTTTCACCTAAAAATTCATTTTTTCAAGCCCTCCAACGAAATATCCATTTTTCACCTAAATACTCATTTTTTCTCTTTGAAAATTTTTTATTAGAGAAAGTGAGGAAGATAGAGGAGGTGAAGAAAGAAACGGAAGATGGCGTTGAAGAGGTAGTCATTGATGGAGTTTGTGTTTTGATTTGGATAAATATGAGAGATAGTAGGTGAAGAAAAAGAGTGAAGATGAGTCAAAGAGAATGATTTGACATTTAATTAAATGTGTGTAAGAAGATATGAAGGGAAAGAATTAGAGAAAAAATGGGTAGACGGTGGATGTATAGATAAATCAAAATCAGTGGAATGATTTATTTTAGTCATTTGACTTTCTTAAGGGTCTAGTTTAAACAAAAACTCTTTGAAAAATATAAAGAAATTGTATCAAACAAGTTTTGAAACTCAATTTAACATATAGCAGTTTTAATATTTGTAGCAATATACAACTTCTGACGCCACCTCATTACTTAATCAATATAAAAATCTAGAATGGATAAAATTACCCTTTTTAGTTTGAGAATAGATTATGGTTGAAGATATATTTGTTTGATATTGTTTTAATTCTTTTCTCCTATTTTTTAAGGTCTTGATTGTGTTATTAAAAATTGGCACAATTTGTTGAAGAGCAATTAGCATCTCTCCTTATTATTTGTTAAGTTCCTTCTGTTTAATTTTAGTTTTCTTCTTCCAATTTCAACATAAATTTTCAATTAGACATTGAAGGATTTTCCCCCAAACCCCTCTCTCTATCCCTCCCAGAATTACATGCCTCTCTCTCACACACACATTTTGTCTAGCTTGTTGCTGCTGGAGTGTTCATTTTTCAATCTTTTTGGATTTCGCTCAACTTCATATTTTACTATATCGAGCTACAAAAGATATTTCCTAAGCCCCATATCCATTCACTAATCTCAAGTGAAATCAAAATGATTGCTTAGCTTTATATACGGTCTTCTGTTCGCTAAAAATTAAGGGTTAAGATTGAATATGTGTTCACGTCTCTCAATTGCTTCATTTTAAGTGATTATGAAAGGATATATGGACTATATACTTTCAACTTTTTTAGTCCATAAATTGTTTATTTTTAATTTTATTATATTATATCACTGATATACATTTCGCTCAAATAAATAATTTTGTTTATATGAATGATTGATTTTTAGTTTATAAATATACTTTATACTTATATGCACCGCTGACGAAATTTATCAATGACATATTTTAGGTTGTTAGTACTTATCCAATATATTATTGATTTGCTTGTACGGTTTATATAATTGATTTGTTTGTATTCTTTATACAGTATATCATTGATTTGCTTGTATGGTATATCACTGAGTGATTACACAGTTTATGTATTTAGGGACTTTAGTAAATATAGAAAATTTTGATTGCTGAAAGCGGGTAATTAGTATACTAAAATTATAAATTTGATTTTTTATTATGTAGATGTGAGTTAAAATTGAAATCCCTTATTTTTCAAGATTTGGTTTAATTGAAAGAATGAACATTTTAGTATCAAAATTTTAAAGGTGTTTGCGGTTACAAAAAACTGTTATTTTTGCAAAATTTATAAAATATATGACATTTACTTAAAGCCTCATATGTTTCTTGCCTATTGTTATACCCTTTTTTAAAACTAAGAATTCTACATCTGTGTCCCACCATTTCTCACTAACCTAAACACAAAACTAACTTATTACCATACCTACCTCACACCCAAACTTACATCAAGTAATTTTTCAAGTAGTTTCATTATGACTGTTTGAAACCACACCTAAGCTAACGAGAATAACTTGTATGATTATGAATATTTGATCCTTTCAAAGAATGATTTATTTTTCAGTATTAACTCCGTCAGAAATGATAACTTAAATGATTCGAATATTTTTATTTATAAAGCAAGAGTATATTAAACAAACAAGGGCTACAAAAGTACATGGACAAACCCCAGAAACAACAGCCCACACAAAAACTCAAGGAGGCTTCTCCAAAATATGAGGAGATAAGTCTTACCTATAAACAAGCATGGAGTTAGTATAAAACCAAAGAATAGATCTAAAGGACCATGTTCTATCCCGAACAGTGTTAACAATCAACCTACTAAGGGTATTGATACTCTAGTTTTACCCTCAAAGATTCTATAGTTTATTTCCATCTACAAGTTATATAAAAAAGAATGACAAACAAGGTTAATGGTTAAAGACCTAAGGACTTTCCTCTTAGTGACTTGGGCTAACCACTCAATTATGTGATCCCAGCTTAGTCTAAAGCATTAGAGATCACACAATTGAGTGATAGCAATCCAGATAGCTTGGTCAAAAGCCACTCAATTCTGTGATTCAAGTATTTTTTTTATAACTACTTGAATCCTTTAATAACAAATTAAAATTTTCAATAATCAAACCTATAAAAATGGTGGGTCAAGGATGTAGATTCTATGTTTTAAAAATTTGGGTATAGATTTCTGAAAATCTTTATCTTTGAGTATATTTTTATAAATTACCCATTAATTTTAGGACTATGGAAGCCGGAGGAAAACCCCTTTGTTTTTGTACTTTTTTGTGTTTTGCTGTATGTAAAGGTAAAATTCCTCCACAATCAATAATAAATGAAAAAGGAATAAGAGAGAGAGAATCAAGGTAAAATATGAGAGTGAATTGTTGAGTTGAATCGAGTTGAAAATTGTGGGGTTATATAGACTTCTTTTTATAGGTTTTCAATCAGTTACACAAAAATTGATACAACTTATTTAATTTTAACTAAAACTAGGGTCATTAGAATATTCTATAAAGATCTAGTCTATCAATATTAACAACCATATAATCTGGGCCATATGTTTAATATAACGATCATGATTGAGTTCCCTTGGCCGCCACTGTTGGACATAGTGCCCTCAAAGTATGTGTAAAGATATTTTATTTAAAAATGAATAAAAGCGCATTTTTCTTATAATTGTATCATCTAAATTATCATTGAATAATTAATATATATATATATATATATGAATATTTTATATTCGTTAATGATGCTATGATCTTTTATTAGTACAAGAGAATTCAGATAATAGATAATGTATAAAATAATCTACAACATATTAAAGTATGAAATCTTTAATGAATCATTGCTAGTACGGTTCGTTAAGCATTTGAATGCATGTGATCTAGATTCAGATTCCTGATGTGTATAGACATCTTAGTGAATGTACTTTATATGATTAGATTATCCAGATCCACACGGCACTGCAGTTGTGCGTAGACTGCAGTGACACATTTTTGTAATTAATTTATTATTTAAAAACCCTAAACTCAATGAGCCTTGACCTAGAATATAAATAGATAATATTCTATTGGACTCATAAGCAATCAATTGATCAATCAAACAATTAATAAAAGCTCCGTCAATTCTCTAATTCTCTCTCATGGTTCTGTTCAAAAGTCTTTCTCCAAATCTCTAGATCTCATGTGTTGAGTATATTTAGAAATAAAAGTTTGTTCTCGATTCATTTTACTTGCCCACACACATCCTAGTGTGTTTGAGGATTATTTTAAAAAATCTTGGTGTGGACCTCAAAATCTGTTCATCGTGAAATCGAACGTTCATTATTGTTACTAGAAGATGGCGATGACTCTTGATAGACTTCAAGAGGTAAATTTTTTTCTTTGAATGTCTATTAATTTAGTGTATAAATATATAATGGATCCAAATAGAAAAATTATTTTTCACAAAAATTATTTTTTTTGGATATTTGGCGTGACGATTGTTGATTCAAACAATAAAATTTTTGGCGTGCACCCCAATTTCAACAGTTAATATCAGAGCGGTCTTTATATATGTATACATTAAATATTTTGTGTGTTTTCTTGCATTATTCGATATATATTTCGATATGTATGAATGAATAAATGATTATATTTTTTAAATGTATGGTTAATGATGAATCGTTAATTGTATGGTGACTTTTGAGTTTAGGTTTTGTTCTTATTTTTTTTAGATCTTGTGTAAGCCATTTGGGGCATATGATTTTTTTTTGTAATTTTTTTTTGAATATTATGTTGTAAAATTTCGTATGCAAGAAGACGAAGAACGCACGAGATGAATGCAGAGGAGAAGAGGAAGAGGAGCCCCGTGATGGAGCTCCGGTGTCGACGGTGGGAGTGGCACCACAAGCAATGGCAGGGCAGCTAGCGGTGACAATGGGAGTATCCTGCTACCACCGTTGACGCCAATCCTTGTGATTGCGTGGGTACGGGGCGCAGGTGCCCTGATACCATTTTGCCATATCTATGTGATGCTTCGCGAAAACCCTAATTCTATCTTTTATCTTTTAATTTTTAAAATTAATGTAATTTTAAAAGTTAGTTATCGATTTTAATTTTTAAAAATTAAATATAATTGATTGATTGAGTTTGACCAAAGTTTGATAAATCATTAAATTGTTTTTTGACTAATCAAATTGAATTAATTTAAAAAGGATAATTAATGAAATTAAGTCATTAGGAAAATGGTTTTTCTTAAATAAAATGGTTTTGATCAAAGCTTAAAAATTATGAAGACGAGCCTCTAATGGAGAAGAAACATCTTTTGAAAATATGTACTCTTAAAGTTTGTTTTGTAATTTTGTCTATTTTTTTCAAAAGTTGTAAATTTAGAAATGCATAATGGTCACCTGATTCATAATTTATTTATTTATTATATTTATTTAAATAGTTATTGATTTAATTAATAACATGACCATGCATTAGTCGATCACATGTCATACATGAAATCTCACACTGTTTTATTTAACCATGCATGTCATTAATAGAAACATTATTTATTAGGATTGTCCTATTGTGTTTATATAGATCACTTTGCGATATCAATTGGATGTAAACTACTAAGTTTTAATTAGTTAAACTTGGTAATCACACCACTATAAAAGCATGTGTTTAGGTAGGCCTTTAAGATAACCGGCTTTAATTAAAAGTGTTTTATTAAAGTTAGATGAATGTTCTTAATTGATTATTCTAAGTTCACCTAAATTAGTCTTAGGCTTTTTAAAAGGTTAAATGAACTTAGGCCAATTAGATTGGATTAATAATTAATTTTACATTCATTGAGTATGGTCACTAGTCATTTATTTAGAATTAATTGAGTAGTTAATTAGAAACACATTAATTGTAAAATTGTGAGTGAGAGAATATTGACATGCAATGTGAAGTATGGTCTCTATTATTAGTACAACAACGTGAGATATGGTGAGAGCCTCTAGACGGCTTTGTTTTCGTCCCCCTAAGGAAGGTTTCGAACTGTATCAATATCAATGTTGACTTCTTATAAAGATAGCAGGGGTGTATTTAGACTTGACCGACCTAAGATGATATTTTTTAAATTAAGTCATAAATTCTGAAATAATGAGCTATACTCATAAAGTCACAATTAAGCTTGGAGTGGATAGTTGTGACTTGACCAAATAAACGTTACCTCATTATTAAAAGAGAAAATATGTGATAGTTTAAGTTTTAATTAGTCAGAATGAGATTGTCTGATAGACATTTTAAAATTAATATGACCGAACCTAAGGCGGCACATTAATTGTTAGGTTGTCTTATCGTAGATTAGTAATTGTTAAGTTTATGTGATTGATATGTTGCATTCATGCGTCACATTTATTTTCTAAAATTTTTTATATTTATTTCAATTATACTGAATAATGTATGTTTTATTTGTTTTCAGTTTTTAATATGTCTACCAGGGGCAATCCTATTACTGCTTTACTTGCATTTGAAGAACTCCATGGTGACAACACAAGTTTGGCCTTACTCTGTAATGTCCTGAAAAGCCCGCTGCCAATGCCTCTAAAAACATTAGGGAAAAATTTAATGCTTGGATTCAATCCAACAACAGGCTAAGTGCTACATCTTGTGTGCATGAATGATTTTCTCAAAATAAAGCATGGAAACTACCTTTGAGATTATGAAATCTCTATAGGTGATGTTTGGCAGCAATCTGATCAAAGTGGTCATGAAGCTACTAGGAGCTACATGACTACTAAGATGAAGAAATGTACTTATGTGCATGAACATGGTCAAAATAATGCATGAGACAGAACTACATGGGGATACCATTGATGAGCGAACTCAAGTCATCATTATACTTGATTCGCTCACACCTGCGATTTCTACGTTCACTACCAACTATGTTATGAACAAGTGGCAATTCAACATGACCTAATTGTTAAATGAATTGTAGACTTTTGAGTCACTCAACAAGAGTATGACCAAAGAGTGCGAGGTAAATATTGCTAAGCAATGGCCTTCTTCCACCATTGTTAATAGTAACAAAATGAAGAAGAATAATGGAAAGGACAATGGTAAGGATAAGAAAGGAAAGAAAGCCAGGAAATCACCTAAGGCCAAAAAGAATAAGAAAGGCAACAACTCCAAAAAGAAATAACCCAAGGGAAAATGTTTCCATTGTGAAGTTGAAAGTCACTGGAAGAGAAAACTGTAACATGTATCTCTCCAAGTTGAAAACGGAAAGGTAAATTTGATTTACTTGTACTTGAAGCTTGTTGGTGGAATATGATTAGTCATCCTGGATTATAGATTCAGAAGCCACTAATCATATATGTTTTTTTACGCACATGCTTGATTCTCTAAGGGAGCTTGCTGGTGGAGAGGTGATAACGAGAGTTGGCAGTGGTGCGCTCATTTCAGCAAAAACATTAGGAGCAATCCATTTTAGTTTTAGAAATAATTTTTTTAAGCAATGTTTATTTTATTCCAGAATTTTTTAGAAATTTAATTTCTTTATCTTTGTTGCATGAATAGATTTTGATGTTTCGTTTAATAATAGTATGTTTGTTATTCCAATTCTGTCTGGAAACTCGTAGATCCATCTAAAGCATTCAGGCACATTTGATGTAAATAGATTTTCAAGAAGAAAAGAGGTGCAAATGAAAAGGTAGAGACATTCTCTCCCGTTACCATGCTAAAATCCATTCGCATTATTTCATCCATAGACGCTAGTTTAGACTATGAAATATGGTAAATGAATGTCAAGACAACCTTTCTAAATGGCTCTCTTGTCGAAAGCATCTATATGATGCAACCAGGAGGGTTTGTGAAAATGAGCAAGATCAGAAAGTATGCAAGTTGCTTAAATCCATTTATGGATTGAAGCAAGCATCGAGATCTTGGAATCTTACATTTGATAAAACTATTAAATCATATGGCTTCGAACAAAATGTTGATGAAGCTTGTGTTTATAAATACATCAAAGATAATAAAGTGATTTTCTTTACGTAGATGATATTATACTCATTAAGAATGATGTGAAAACTTTGTCAAAAATAAAGAAGTGGTTAGTTGAGAAATTATAAATGGAAGATTTGGGAGATGCGAGCTATGTTCTAGGCGTCCAAATCCTAAGAGATAGGAAGAACATGCTATTGGCAATTTCTCAGGCATCTTATATAGATAAGGTTCTAGAAAGATTCTCTATGGAAATTTTAAGTAAGGTCAATTACCGACCAGACATATAATTGTCCTTTTCAATGAGCAGTTTCCTAAGACATCTCAAGAGGAAGAGGATATGAGAAATGTTACTTATGCTTCAGTAGTCGGGAGTCTTATGTATGTTATGTTGTGTACGAGATAGGACATCTTTTATACAGTAGCAATTGTCAGTCGTTATCAATCAAATCATTTTTTGAACACTGGATTGCATTAAAACACATTCTCAAGTATCTTCAGAAAATGAGAAACTATATGCTTATTTATTCAGGAGGAGACCTGAACCCCACTGTATATACTGATTCTAATTTTTAATCAAATAGGGACAGTTGAAAGTTGACGTCTGGATCAGTTTTCACACTAGGTTGTTGAGTTGTAGTCTGGAGAAGTATTAAACAATCCAGCATTGCAGATTCTACCATGGAAGCTAAATATATAGCGGCTTGTGAAGTTGTGAAAGAACTGCATTGGCTCACAAAGTTTTATATTGATCTAGAAGTAGTTCCAGATATGTATAATCCACTAATCATGTCATGTGCCAAGAATGGGGTGGTAGCTAACTCAAAAGAACTAAGGAGTCACAAGAGGGGCAAGCATATCGAGAGGAAATATCATATTGTATGAGATATCGTACACCAAGAAGATGAGACTATTATGAAGATAGCGTCAGATCAGAACCTGGCTGATCCTTTTACCTAGACACTTCCAACGAAGTCGTTGGAGAGTCATGTGCAAAATATAGGGTTGAGAGAGATGCCACATTTTCTTTAGAACAAGTGAGAGATTGTTGGACATAGTGTCCTCAAAGCAGGTGTAAAGACATTTTATTTAAAAATTGATAAAAACGCATTTTTCTTATAATTGTATTATCTGCATTATTATTGAGTAATTAATATAAATATTTAAAAATTTCATAATCATTAATGAGACTATGATATTGTATTAGTACGAGAGGATTAAGATAATAAATAATGAATAAAATATGATATATTAAAGTACGAAATCTTTAATGAAAGATTGTTAGTACGGCTTGCTAAGTATTTTGAATGCATGCGATATAGATTCAGATCGTTGATGTGCATGAACATCTTAGTGAATGTACTTTATATGATTAGATTATATAGGACATGGCAAATGTGAATTAATATATTTATTAACTTACCGTCTATCATAAAAATTTAATACACATCAATAGATGATCATATGTAGATTAGTCTAAATCTTGAGTAGTAATGAACTCATATACATGTCTACTAGATCTTTTGATTCACTCATTAATGTTTGTTTGTAAACAGGCTAGTGATTTTTGTTTTGGCGATTCAATGACATGGATGGCTGTGAACATAATCTTACAAGATTTGGAATCCAAACTTTTCTGATTGATCGTATATTGGTTTATTTAAGTGTTAATTCTGGGATTGAATGGTTATTGAGCTCAGATTTATAATATAGTTATAAATTATCTGTTCACTAGTGAATTAATGGTACTTAAAGATCAAGAGGTAATTAGAATGGTAAAATGGTAATTTTAGTCAGCTCTAATTTACGAACCAATTATTAGAGGACAAAACTATATGAAGTGGTTGTATCAATGGACTACACGAGATTACTCTGTAAATATATTCTGTAATTACTACGAGTGCAATTGTATATTTATAGTGGAGTAATAATGAAAATAATAAATGAGATTATTTAATTAAAAGAGTTTAGTTAATAATCTAATTTATTGGAGCTTAGAATTATTGTTCCATAATTCCCAAGTCTCCTTTATACTAGACAATCTAGGTTGTGAATGTTTCAAGACATAAGAAAATGACAAGCTTGCTAAATGAATTAAGTTTCTGGAGCAAGCGGATAATTATGTGTAATTAATTGATTGAGTATTAATTAATTAAATTAATTAACCAAATTTTTGGAAATTCTTAATTAACTAATTATATCCATTAGTTATAAATTAATCGATAGTGAGACAGTACATTTGTTTTATGAAATGGAATAATATTAATTATTATAAGATAATAATTTGAATTTGAATTAACATATAAGTTAGTTGATATGTGTTGTCTGATAAATTAATTTTGAATTAATTGGTATTTGGATAGTTATCTCATTAAATAATAAATTTGAAAAAATTACCACGTGGTATATCAGATTGCCACACACCAATCACTGATTTTGGATCAGGTATTGGCTTGACACACTATAGTGCCATACGACACTACAGTTGTGTGTGTCACACTGTAGTACCACACGACACTATACTGGTGTGTGTGCATGACACACTGTAGTGTCGTTGTGCGGAGACCGCAGTGGCACATTTTTCTTAATTAATTTATTATTTGAAAATCCTAAACCAAAAGCCTTGACCTATGTAAATAGATAATATTCTATTGGACTCATAAGTAATCAATTGATTGATTAATCAATTAATAAAAGCTCTGTGAATTCTCTAATCTTCTCTCAGAGTTTTGTTTGAGAAGTCATTCTCCAAATCTCTAGATCACATGTGTTGGGTACATTTAGAGATAGAAAATTATTCTTGATTTGTTCTATGTGCTCACACACGTCCCAGTGTGTTTAAGTATTGGTTTGGAAAATCTTAGTATTGATTTCAAAGTCTGTTTATCGTAGAATCGAACGTTCATTGTTATTATTAGAAGATAACGATGACGCTTGATAGACTTCAAGAGGTAAATTTTTTTCTTTGAATATCTATTAATTTAATATATCGATATATAATGGATCCGTATAGAAAGTTTGTTTTTTCAAACAATAAATTTTTCAAAAACCACCCACTCCGTTGCGCAGGCCACAATTCCAACTACCACATCATTAAGTCATGTGCTTCCATCTGATTGATTGATTTCTTCTTCTATCTTTATGACATGGCGAAAGAAAAATTTATTCTTCGTTCATTTACCTATATTATACTCGGCGTGATTGTAGAGCCAATATACAATATTTTATCAAAAACGGCTACCTGTATTCGAGCAAAAATGGCTCTATTATTGCACTCGAGAAGTTTGTATTTTCTTGGGGTTTGTATGACGCATGTTGAATCAATTATATACCCTACGTATTTTCAACTTCGCTGTAGTCGCCATGTCTGACTTCACGTCCGTTCCTAATGAGAATCATAGCTTTTTGTAGACTCTCTTTAGGTATTGGACTTGTGTAATAAAATTTCTTTTATTTTCCAGTTGTCGAAACTACTTTATTAGCTGTTCACACTTCTCGAAGTACCTTTCTAACTACTCGCCTCTCATTTTAGCATAATTATGAACTCTTCGGTGTCTGTTGTGACATTTCACCTACTTTTAGGTCTTATCGAGTTTAGAATGACCTATTTAATCAATTCAAGTGGGGTAAACTATTATGTTTACCCCAGAAATGACAATAGAGGAGGGTTAATTAGGAACTTCCCAAAAGGAGATAAAAGGATGGGAGTGCGATCTGATCTAGGGAGAATGGGGCGGTGAAGGCCGCTGGATAGTGCCTCGGGTCTAGGGAACTTTCAGTAAGTGTCTTGCTTGAGCCCCATTCTCTCTTTGTTTTTGTGCATACTTTCTTTCCGTCATCTAATTCTGTTTTCGTTTGATTTTTGTAGATAAGCAGTGCAATAAGAAGCCTTTCTTCAACATGATGAATGCTGTAAGGGTTACTACAGCTTACCATACTCCGATCTGAGATCGGAACTCTCTCTTGGATCCATCTAGGAATGCAGTTCTCGAGCTTGTGCCTGTCATCCCTAGTGCGATACCCATTCCCCATTTTACTTTAGTTGATTCGCCAACCCACGATGAAGCTACTATTGCTTAGGGTTCCAGGGGAGGTTCAAAGGACTTAACCGATAGTGGGACCATCTTAATTAACCGCTACAAACAAATGAGGAGGCTTCGCACCATGGCGAGTGGTTCCAGTGGGAGGAACGTCCATCAGCAGACATAGGATCCTTCATCTTCTCGATCTACTCCTCCTCCCGTTCCACATGAGGCAAATCCATCAACTGCCCTTTCTTCTTTTTTTTCTCCTCCACCTGTGATTATTATATCAAATGCTGCTTCATCTAGTTCTACTTCATCTCTGGCTTGTAAGACTTCAACCATTAGAGAACGAGTGATGGAAGAAGTCAATCCCTTGGATCCCAAAATTCATAGACTCCACAACTCCCCTCTTCTGTCAGCTTCCTTGAGGATTCGTTGGCATCTCATGTTTTGATTTGTGGGGTCGTTCTAGAATGTAATTCGTCCGTTCAGAAACCATCTGAAATTGGGGCCGTTCAGACTACGATGGGTCATGACCTTGCTAAGGTAAGAGATTTTTCCCTTTTTCTTCGCACTTAAGTATTTCTCATCGTTTTTCAATTTTCCCTTTTACTCACTTTCTTTCTTTTGTGCAGGTGATCATGCATTATAACGATATTTTGGAGTATACTTTTGAGAGTGGGAAGAAGCTAGGGCTCACATAACGGAGCTTTAGGCGGAGGTTGAGGCAAAGCAATCGGACGTTGAGGCTAAACAAGCAGAGATTGAGGCGCTGAGGAGGGCTGAAATAGACTGTATTCAACTTCTGGGAGGCAAGCGGGAGAGATTGAGTCTCTTAGAGGTGAGGTTCTCAAGCTTGTTGAGTACTTGAAGAACGCTGTAACGAATAAAGAGCTTGCCTTGAAGGAGAAAGAGCAAGAAGCTACTGAATTTCACTAGGATGAGTTTGACTTGGTGAAATCTGAAGTCTACAGTCTTAGTTAACGTGATAGCCTGTGCCAGCCTCCTCCTATCTAGGCGGGCTCTTAATGAGGAAGCTCCTACTCCTCCCGCTAGTCCAATCGTTCCCTCTACTAGAGCCATAACAAATGCTCTAGTGGTTGCCCTTTCTGCTGAAGCCATAACAGATGCCCTGACTGTTCTCCCTCCTGCTGATCAACAGGATCATATTACATTGACGAATAGTTCTTTTGTCATTTCTTTTACTTTTCTGCTTTCCTTGTAATTTTTTCTTATCCTTGTATCTTTTTATTTCTTTTCATTGTAATTTTCCCTTCCATGAATGAAAAGAAATTTTCTTTTAATTACTCAATTTCTCACTTTCTTGCCATATTTGATCTAAAATTGTGTGCCCCCCTACATGTGATTTTTTCTCTAAAAATTTAGAGTAGATCTCTCTTCAAGATTTTTGAGCAATGGACTTCAATATTTGTTTCAGGGCATCATTGGAAGTTGCGTGGCTCCATTTTGCCCAAATAATTATTAGATCATCCGCCTAGTTGTTTCAAAGAGCATATTTGTTTTTGCCCGTTAAGAAACACTTGGAACTTTTTCTTGTTTCGTCTGCCGACGGTGTTGCTAAGCATTTCTGTTGTGAATTACTTGAGCTTTTATTTTTTTTTTTTGGTTTCCTTCTAAGAATTGTGTCCGCCGCACAATCATTCCCAAGGATCAAAGTCTTTTGCAAAGCTCAGGGCCCCTATGGTTTCTTTCTAAGAACTGATGTCAGCTGGACATCTGTTCCTAAGGACTTAAGACTTTTACAAAGCTCACGAGCCCTATGGTTTCCTTCTACAAGGACTTAAGACTTTTACAAAGCTCACGAGCCCTATGGTTTCCTTCTAAGAGCTGAAGTCTATTGAACATACGTTCCCAATGAGCTCTATGTTTTCCTTCTGAGAATGTCAGATGGACATCCGTTCCCAAGGACTTAAACTTTTTGTAAAGCTCAGAGGCCATTTGGTTTCCTTTTGAGAACTAATGTCCGTTGGACATCCGTTTCCAAGGACTTAAGCATTTTGTAAAGCTTAGGGGCCCTATGGTTTCTTTCTAAGAACTTATGTACGTTGAACATCCGTTCTCAAGGATTTAAGATTTTTGCAAAGCTTGAGAGCCCTTAGAACTGATGTCCACTGAACATCTGTTCCCAATGAATTAAGTTTTTTGCAAAGATCTGAGGCCTTGAGAACTAATATCCGTTGGACATCTCTTCCCAAGGACATAAGATTTTTGCGAAGCTCAGAGGCATTATGTTGGATCGGGTTTTAAAATTTGAGGAATAATCAATGAATCACGAACGATTCATGGGCGAAAATTCAAAATTTTTCACATCAACCATTTAATCATATTAAATATTAAAACCATAAGTATGATTATGTATACTTAGTTAAACGTATTCAATAGAGTTAGAAATGATTTATACCTTATGTTGTATCGGAAAATTTCTGACTTTGTGGAATCCTATTGATTGTATTTGTGTTCTTCATTCTTCGTAGAACTCAAATCAGCCTTCACACCAACAACCACTCATAGGATTAAGAAGTATATCTCAAACAGATGTTGATCATGAATTGAGTGTAGGCTCTCAAAATAACTGGAGAAGAAAAATCAAATTTTTTCTCCTCTATGTATTTCGACAGCTACTAGGGGAGGGAAAGAAATTGTGTTTACTCAGCTCTATGTAATCGCACATTGTGTTAGGGTTAGGGATGCAACCCTATTGCCATCCCACATAAAATAATTACGAAATTTGCACATATACCCCTACATGTTAAATTACTGAAAATTCACCCCCAAATATTTGATATTGCTGAAAATTACATATCTTCCTAGAGTTAATGTTCTGTCCAAATTCATCAATCTAAATTGATAAATTAAATTTATCTCCATCAATTAATTAATTATTTTCTTTTATTTATTAATTATTCAATAATTAGGAAATAACCGATCAATTAATTTAAACATTAATTACTTGCTCTCAACTAATTAAGTGACAACATCCATCACATATGAGTTCGAGAAATATACATTGGTCCAAAACACGTATTTGGTCTAACAGATGTACTTTTTCATTTATGTCCTTATGGGCTACTATTGAGATAGAATTAACCCACATAAATAAAGCTATAAGACTCAAATACTAGGTGAATTTATCTCCATAAATTCTCGACCTATTTAATCTTGACATCGTACGACTCCACACATAGGTCCGATGCTGAATCAACTCTCGATTCATGCGGGCTACATTTTCTGTTAGTGCAAATAAACACTTTTATTTCACGGTTCACATAATATTTTAACATATTATCCTTCATGAATATCATTAACAAGATCAAGATATAAAATTATCATTTTACTCCTTTAATTATTATTTCCTTAACTCCTTTAATTATTATTTCCTTAACTCCTTTATTGACTGTGAATAAAAAAGACATAACATAGAATTGTCTCGTACAGTTAGCCATGTCTTCTTCAATTAGGGGCAAAATGACTTAAGTTTTTGCAAAGCTCAGGAGCCCTATGATTATTCCAAGCCTGAAAAGAAAAAAAGTTGACAATAATTTTACGTGGAAACCCTTAACGGGAAAAACCTTGGGATAGAGTAATTTTTATTACAAATGAGGGAAGGGTTATATATAATATTTATGCTAAGAGCATTCCATGGTTTGGGTAATTCGTTACATTCATTAGTCATCAAATGGTAATATATGTTTCCTCCAAGAGCTTTGATGATGTACGACCCTTCCCAGTTAGGAACTAGTTCACCTTCATTCGCTTGGAATATCCTTTTGAGCACAAGATCCCTGACCTGATATTGCCATTTCCACATCCTTTTCCTAAAAATATATTCATCTTTTCTCATTGTTAGCAACCAACCTGGTTAGCGTTGTTTCCTGCCTTTCTTCTAATAAATCGAGGTTCTCTTCCATTCGTTCTGTATTTGATGCTTCTCGGCACTAGACTTTATTGTTGGGCACCCATTTTCAACCAGTATGACAGCCTCGACTCCGTAAGCGAGAACGAAAGGCGTTTTTCCTGTAGGTTCACGGGACATGGTTCTGTAAGCCCAAAGAACTAAAGGCAATTCTTCAACCCATCTTCCCTTGGCAGATTCTAACCATTTTTTCAAGCTACCAAGTACCATTCTGTTTGATCTTTCTACTTGTTCATTTCACTAGGGGTAGTAAGGCGTCGATGGCCTGTTCTTTATTTGGAGCCCTTCGCAAAAATCTTTGACCTTGCTTCTCGTAAACTAAAGTCTGTTGTTAGAGACTAATGTTCTAGGAATTTTGTATCTACACATAACATTTTTCCATATAAATTGCTTTACTTCTTCTTCCCGTACTTTGGCCAAGGCTTCCACTTCAATCCACTGAGTGAAATAATTTGTCACAATGAGTAAGAATCTCTTCTATGCGGGAGCCATTGGATCATTAGAATATTCTATTGAGATTAAGTCTATCAATATTAACAACCGATGTAATTTGGGCTATCCGTTTAATCTAAGGGTCACGATTGACTTCCCTACGCTGCCACATCATCAAATCTTGTGCTTCCATCTAATTGGTTGGTTTCTTCTTATGCCTTGCACATGACCAATTTAAGGAGGAGACGGAGTTTCAACGAAGGGGTGTTCTGATTTTTTATGAACGTTGAAGAACCTCTGACGAGAAGTTTAAAGTTGAAGATATGCAATTAAAAAATGATAAGTTGATGAGGTCATAATGATTTTAAAAAAAAAAAGAGTTAAAAATGAGTGAAATAAACAAGCTACTATCTAGGAGAGCTATATTAATTGAAGGGTTAGATATACTCTAAACCTAAAAGATATACTCTAAACCTAAAACTACCATTATGTTTTACTTTAAACCCTATATATTTTTAAAGTAACAATTTATTTCCTAAACTATCTAAAGTTTTATTCTAGTCATTTTGCTTAGAATATGCTTAAAATACGGTTGTTTCATAGCCACCTAAAATATCGTCGGCAGCACATAACATGATTGCAAAATTTCAAAAGGAAAAAAACTTTACTGTTTCATGTTAAAACACAAAAGGTGTTTTGAGAGGCTTGGAAACGACCGCATTTTAGGCCTATTCTAAATGGAAGATCTAAAATGAAACATTTAAGTAGTTTATGCAGTGAATTGCAACTTTTAAAAACTGTATTGACATATACAGTTGAGTTTAGAGATAACACAACTGAATTCAATTTTTTAAAACTCAATCAGCACCTTATTCCAAAAACCCAGTTTGGAGTGAAGTTTACTTAATGCATAAATTATTTTGTTAATGTGCAAGTTTAGTCCTCAAGAGTGTACTACACAAACTACGAGGCTACAAGGGTAGAAGCATGTGATTCATCTGTAAATGCATAATTCTGTCATACTACTGATATCTATGGTTGAGTTGATATATAAATATGGTTAAAGATAAAACTGCATAATAAGAACATTTAGTATATCAGGACATCAGGTTAACTGTGTAATACCGGAGAGAGAGGGAGGGGGAGGAGGGAGGGAGATGGAGAGAGATTCCGCCTATGTAACGTCACAAAATCATGTTGCAAACAGTATACAAATACCAATCATGTTGCAAACAGTACACAAAGACCAATCATGATGCAAACAGTGTACAAAGACCGGTAATGGAGAAATATGTACAAAAGTCTACTTCCGACTACAAGTCATATAGCATATATTACATGCTTTATTAATGCATCATCCGCATCCCCATTACTAATAGTTAATTTATCGATAGGGGGCATGAGCTCCAATTCATTTGCCACCTTTATTTTATTCTTGATGTCTTCAAGCTCAGCTTGAACAGATGACAATTCTGATGTTAGCTCAGACTTCTCTCTGTCCCAATCAGCCTTTTCACTGTCATGTTCATGTTGGATCTCATTTAATCTTTCTTGCAGTTGAATGCACTCATCGCGTATGAGGTTTAGCTCATCCTCATGTCTATCGCCAGTAGGAGAGGGTTCATCTGACCATTGGAAAAATCCGCATTGCTGCCATTAATAAGAACAGAAAATGAAAAAACCAATGATAAATCTGCATGATTGTTCACTATTCTACACAAGAAAGTTGTACTTACATTAGAAATACCCTTTGGACAATTATAGAATAACCTATATAGATTTTTGGGAGTGTGAGATACTCTTAATTTTGCAGGAAGGCCACAGAAGCATTCCAGTTCAGATTCTTCAGAACTTTCAGGGGTGCTCATAATCTGAAGCAGGGATCCTGTTATATTCTTCTTTCCATCAGAACTTGACGAAAAATTAAATTGAATATTCTTTTTGTTTCTTGCAAGACTTCTACGTATGGGCTAGTAGCAACAATAGCTAATAGTCTAGTAACCGGAAACACAATGTTAGATGCAATGTCTTTGTTAGAGCCAACCATACCCCAAGATCCAAAATCAGATTGTCGTTTATAGCGAAGACACACAAGCAAACACTGATTTTCTGCATCAAGATATGTACAAAAGTAACATCTACTTCTAGAAACTGGCCATGCATCCGACTCGGTTTACTTTTACCTAGTACTCTGAATCCTTAATATTCTATTTTCCAGTAATTTTTCAAGGCCATTACATTAAGCCATTCACAGACAGATAAAATTTCATTATAAGCAATAAAAGTTTGATCAAGTTTCCTTCTTCTGAACGCATGTTGTGCTTGAACTCAACCTAATGCTTACAGGTTTTGTTTTTAAATCTTCAATATAACTATTCAATGCTAACGTCTAAGTTGTAGATTAATCAGCAACGCAATTTATCATTATCATGAGAATCCATGTTGTGCCTGAACACAACCATGCCTATAAATGGCTGCTCAACTGAATAGGACAACTTGTTCATTTGCTCAATTCAACTATGCAAATCTTCTTCTGCATTATAGCTACAGTGGTCTACTATTCCTGGTGGACACATGAGCATAAAACCTAATGCAAAACCTTGTTACTACCCAGAGAAAACATACTTTCAAACATGAAATGCACAAAATTTTCACCAAAAAACCGAGCAAATGTAGACTCGTAAGTGATGACCATTTTGAACAAAAGCCACCTGCCTTCCCATCCAAGTTCGTTATGTATGAGTCTAACATCAATCTTCTTTTTTCCTTACTTTTGTATCTATGGGTGTCTGAGAAGTTTAATCTCACTAGACCCTTGCACCGTGCTCTCATTAGTTTCCCTACACGAGTCAAGAAAAAGTCGTTGACTTCAACACTCAGAGTTATAACACCAAGAAATTGATTGCGAGCAAGAAGAATTGAACCTAGAATCTGAAAGGAGCAAAGCTCTAGGTCCGAGGCTTCACCATGTAAGCCAACGGCTCCGGTTTAGAGTCTAACCTCTCCTATTATTTGTTAACATGCTTAATTTATTTTCTCATTGAACACCAAGAGTTTTTTTACGACGACCATTGTTTTTTTTGAAGTAAAATGAGTATGTAGATAGGCTATTCTATAAACCCGTCTGGGAACATTGTCTTAGGTAACTCACAACTATGTCGGAGTTTGGGCCCGAAGCTCATGCTTCCCACAAGAGACGGAGACCACGAGAGAGCAATTTTAACTTTAAATACTAAATGATTTCCAACACACAGAGAACTGAACTGCTCGACTCCTAATCAGTCGTTCAAAGATTTATCAACACTTGGCTTCAACAATTTTAATTTCGTCCTTTTAATTGACGAAAATTATTAGTATAAAAACGAAACAAGGGAAAAAAGGCGAAAATTTGGTCATTGTTCAAGTATTGATCCAGAGTAACATTTTGCCAATAATGAGAAACTCCACATTTGCTTCAAATAGAATAACTAAAATGTAAGAGAAGCTTGAAAAAGAATTTATGAGGGACGAAAACCCCGAAAGGAATGAAACTAAGGTCAATCTAATAACATGTAAGTGCGACAAGAGGAGCGAAAAAGAAGAAGATGCGAGTATTAATGAAGGAAAACGAAACCTGAGACTTTGCCCGCAATTTCAAGTAATCGATGGTACCAGCAAAAGAAGATCATCATCCGAGAGACGGGTGAATAAGAGAGATCTTTCAGAAACTGTTGTAAAGTTTCCAGTTGGGGAAAACGAAACGAATGCTCATCAATTCCGTCCGGTAAAAGGTAAAATACACCCAGTATTTTAATTAGAATATAAATTATATCTTTATATATTTTTTATAATTTTATATTCCTATACTTAACCGTAAAATATATATTTTTATTAAAAAATTTATAAAAAATAACCATAAAATACTATACCAAACTTCAGTTAATGAACCGTTAACGGAGTCAAGTAAAATATCAGTTTTAGTTCTAGTTCTTTTCTTTTTAACTCTTTTACTTTTTTTGCCCTAAAGAAATTCTACATTGCAGGGTAGGGGAAACTCGTCCCAACATATAAAAAGGCTAGAGTTTGATTTTTTTGCCTAAATATATGTTGAAATCTCCTTAATTTATCGAAATCTCCTCAAATCCCTTCACATTCAATCTGAACGCACCAAACCCACGATATACTCATTCAGCGTCTCCTCAAACCCTATAGGAAAATGAACAATTTTTCCTCTCCAACTTTCAGAGGACTTGGATGCACAGCCTTGGCTTCTCGGCAGGTGTCAGTCCCAGCTGTAATTCAGACATCTGTGGATTGACAGGGAAAGAAGACGAGGGAGAGAAAACAAAAGAAGAACTCCAAGAAAAAAAATCATCAAGGAATCAATGGTGGGTTAATTCAAATTTCAATTTTGTTAGTTGTTTGGATGTTCAAGATGTTTGGTGTGGTCCTGGTATTGGGTTTACTGCAGATGCTTATGCTTCTATAGACTACGCTATCGCTGGAAAAAATATCTTTGGAAGGGGTAGGGGTGTTCAAAAATCATCCAGATCGTTTAATCCGAATCAGTCCGAATCAAAATTGATTAGTTCTGGATGATTTTTTTTATTAATGAACTGTTCAGTCCTCCTTTTAGAGAGGACCGAAATTTCAGGGAAAGAAGATGAGGGAGAGAAAACAGAAGAATAACTCCAAGAAAAAAAACCATCAAGGAATCGATGGTGGGTCTAATTCAAATTTCAATTTTGTTAGTTGTTTGGATGTTCAAGATGTTTGGTGTGGTCCTGGTATTGGGTTTACTGCAGATGTTTATGCTTCTATCGAATGTGCTGTGACTGAAAAAAATATCTCTAGAAGGGGTAGGGGTGTTCAAAAACCATTCAGACCGTTCAATCTGAACCAAAATTGATCGGTCTGGACGGTTTTTTATTGTTAATAGTCGGTTCGGTCCTCCTTTTAGAGAGGACCAAAATTTCAGACTGGTCCAAATATTTTGGTAGTTCTGGACCGATCTGACTGGACCGACAGTATATTATATATGTTAGAGTTTTACTAAATGAAGTGAAGTTTCTATGGCCCTCTCGCCTCCTCTCGTCTCTCCCTCTCTCTCAGCTCAGACTGCTCAGTCAGCCCCTCTCGCCTCATCTCACCTCTCCATTTCCCTTAGCTTAGTCCCTCTCCCTCAACTCAAATTGTCTCTCGCCTCTCCCTCTCGCCTCTCTCTCTCCCTTTCAATCCCTCTCCCTCAACTCATACTACCTCTCGCATCTCCTTTTCTCCTCACCCTCTCCCTCTCAGTCCCTCTCCCTCTCCCTCTCAGTCCCTCTCCCTTAGCTCAGAATGCCTCTCGCCTCTCCCTCTCCCTCAGTAGACTACCTCTCACCTCTCTGTCTCGCCTCCTCTCGCCTCTCCCTCTCCCTTAGCTCATATTGCCTCTCGCTTCTCCCTTTCCCTCAGTTTAGACCTGCATCTCGCCTCTCCCTGTCGCCTCCTCTCACCTCTTCCTCTCTCTCAGCTCACTCCTTCTCCCTCATTAGTCAGTCCCTCTCGCCTCATCTTGCCTCTACCTCTCCCTCAGTTCAATCCTTCTCCCTCACCCTTAGTCTGTCAAGCCTGTCTGAATAGGCCTTTGATTCTCGGTCTGGTCAGTCTGGATTTTTTTTAGATTTATGGTCGGTTCGGTCCCGCATATAGAAGGATCGTAAATTTTGGTCTAGTCTTATTTTCCTCCAAAAATCTAACCAGAACGACCGTTGAACGCCCCCAGGAAGGGGAAAGATTGGTGGGGAGAAGATGAGCCTGAGGGAAGTAATCCCTTTTGTAGCTTCGGGAGATTTCGATTAGCAGAATTGAACCTTAGCCCTTATCTTCTCTATATGAGCTTCCCCTTCCTCTTTAGTGTCGAAATTCATTGACTAGGGCAGTAAAATTAAAAGAGTTAAAAGAAAAAAAATAAAAATTAAAACTGATATTTTACTTAACTTCAACTTCCATTGACACATGACATTTATGATTTTATGATTACTTTTATGGAAATTCTAACATAAAGGTATATATTATATTTTTTTCAAAGTATAAGGATATAAAAGTATGGAAAAAAGTATAGAGAATGTAATTTAAATTTTAATCAAAGTGTAACTGTGTATTTTACATTTTATTTTTTTATTTGTTTAAACATTATTTACTTTCGCGGATTTAAAGTATTAGTTCTTTGCTTTCGTGGATGGGTCGAGCCCCATCTATAGCATATTGCACCTGGTCCAAGTAGAACCTCCTCATCTTTATTTGGCGTAACCTTCATAAATAGGTGACTTTTAAAAAAAATCATCAAAATTGCGACGCAAATAAAAAAAGTTATTGATATGCTTTTTAAGAAAAACATAAATTCACGTGGAAAAAAGTTTTTAGAACACGCACGTCACTTGCTCCAAATATTAATAGTTTATATACAATATACGGTAGATATTATTTATACTCATGTGATTATTGTAATATACAATATACAGTCGACATTTTACGGCTTCAGTATAGGTCTGATGCCGAATAAACTCTAGATTCATGCATGCTACATTTTCTGTTGGTGCAAATAAATATTTATATCTCACGGTCAATAGAATATTTAATGATATTATACATCATAAATATCACAGGCCGAAAAGCTGAGATATTGTCCGACAATGTAAACTAACTCATTTGGTGTTTCAAAGATCGCAAGTAATTAACTCAAGTTTCATATTCACCTCAGGATTAACATAATTATGAAAATACTCTTAAAGTGTAACAATTAGATTTAGAGCTAGATAAATGATTTTACTCTAAACTACTTTGTTACTAATCTATTCAACTTGTTCCATAACATGTTTAGGTCAACTGTTAGAGTCTTCATTCATATGCCCCAAGACCGGCATCTTTTGGTTCAACCTAACAATCATAATTGGATTTAATTGCTCAATCAATCCTAAGACTGCGAATAACATTTTGAACTATCTCAAAAAATTTTGTTTGGAAGACCGCTCGATCTTTACTCTTCTTACGTTGATAATAGTTCTAGGACTTAAGTAAATTACAAACACACTCTAATTAAAGGAAACTTTCAATTTATTCATAAAATTTAGTAATACATAAATGTCAAAGAAATAATTGTTTACTCATAAATAGTTATCACACCCTACTTTATGAACATAATTCCAACAATCTTCCATTTGGACTAAAGTAGGTCTATACAATCTCGTATCCCCATGCCCTTCAGATGACCATCAAAGACTTACTGCTTAAAGTCTTCGTGAATGGATCTGCCAAGTTGTTAACCGTCGATATGTGTGTTACTTGAACATTTCCTCGCTAAACTATCTCTCTGATGGTGGTACTTCCGCTTTAAGTGTTTGGATCTTATGTGGTTTCTTGGTTTATTCAAGTTTGCTATAGCCCACGATTATCAGAATAAAAGTGTCATGGGTTAGTCAGCATCTGGAACGACTTCCAGAGTCTTTAGAAACCTTTTAAGCCAGATAGCCTCCTTTGTAGCTTCACAAGTTGCTAAATACTCAGCTTTCATGGTAAAATAAACAATGCAAGATTACTTGATACTTCTACATACCACTTCTCTACCATTCAGAATGAACACCAATCTTGAAGTGGACCTCTGTGAATCGTTGTCCACTTGAAAATCAGACTTGGTATAACTCGTCGTATTCAGGTCGGTACCTGAATACACAAACATGTAGTTCCTCATTCTCTTTAGATACTTGAGGATATTCTTGACATCATTCCAATGCTTGAGTCCAAGATTAGATTGGAAATGACTTACCTCCCCCCACGACGTAGCAAATACTTGTTCTAGTGCAAAGCATTGCATAAATGAGACTTCTTATGGTTGAGGCATAGGGAATGTTTCTCATGTCTTCCTCTTAGAGTTTTGAATATAGAATCGATCCATCACCTTATCAATATAAGATACCTGAAAGAGTGTCAGCTGTCCGTTCTTCTGATCCTGAAAGATTTGAATACCTAGGAAAATAGCAGCTTTTCCAAGATTCCTCTTATCAAATTGTCTTGCAAGCCAGATTGTGACATCGGACAATTTTCCTACATCATTCCCAGTGGGTAGAATATCATCCACGTACAAAATCAAAAAAATCACCCTCCCTTCGTGTCTCAACTTATACACACAGGGTTCATCCACAACTTGCTCGAAACTGAAGTTCTTGACAATTTTGTCGAATCTGATATTTCATGAACGGGATGCTTGCTTAAGTCCATAATAGATTTCAGTAGTTTGCAAACATTAATCTATTGGCCTTTCTCTATGAACACGTCTGGTTGAGCCATATAAATGCGCTCTTCGAGATTGCCATTTAGAAAAACAGTCTCGATGTCCATCTGTCAGATTTCATAATTGATGGCAACAACAATGGACAGGAGGATTCGAATGAACTTAAACATAACCATCGACGGGAAGATATCATCATAATCAATACCTTCCTTTTGGGTGTTGAACTTGGCTACATGCCTAGTTTTGAACGTCTCCACATTCTCATCCAGACCTCTCTTCTTTTTATAAATTCATTTACACCCTACGACTTTTATCCCTTTAGGAGGATATAGAAGCTTCCAGACTCCATTCAAGTACATCGATTATATCTCGACGTTCATGGTGTCTTGCTATAGTTTTGCTTCAAGACCAGCCATGGCCTGCGAGTGAAAACAAATTCACCATGATCCTTATATGAAACTACTATTAAGACATCTCTATAAGACATGTACCTATCAGGTTATCTCACAACCCTCCCACTTTGTCGAGGCTCCGGCTCCTGCTGTGGTTCTTCCATTATTGAATCAAGAACAAGTCCTGATTGGGGATTTGGTGTCCTCCCACTCAATAATTCTTATAACATAAGTGTGCTTCTCGGCTTCAAACTTCTTATGTAGTCATCTTCAAGAAAATGTGCATTTGTGCTCATGAATGTTTTCTTTTCAGTCGCATTATAAAAGACGTATCTCTTTGTTCCCTTGGGATATCCTACAAAATAAGCATAATTCTGATCGACTTGCCAACTTACCTGTTTTCAGCCTCAGTACGTGTGTCGGGCATCCACATATCCTAAGGTGGCTTACGGATAACTTTCGTCAACTCCATCTTACATATGGTGTACTAGGCATCATCTTTGATGAAACTTGGTTCAAGATATAAGCCAAGCAGGTGTTTCCAACGAATTCCCAAAACGAATCTTGGAGGGATGGGTAACTTATCATGGACTAACCATATCCAACAGAGTTCGATTCATTCTCTTTGACACACCATTTTGTTCTGGAGTGCCATGTGTTGTAAGATGAGAAAGAATACCTTCTTTCTTAAGAAATTCTTTAGAAAGTCTTCGAACTATCCTAGCAAGTACTCTCCACGACAATTGGATTGTAGTGTTTTGATTTGCTTCTCAACTATAGCCTTGTACTCTTTGAACTTTTCAAAGGTTTCGAATTTTTGTGCATTAGATAAACATGTCCAAAATGTGAGTAGTCATATGTGAAGGTTACAAAATATTCATAATCACTTCTTGCTTGGATATTCAATACGCGTATACATCATTATGTACTAGTTCGAGGCCTTGAGTGACTCTTTCACGTTTGGCTGAAAAGTGTATCTTGGTCATTTTACCTTCTATGCATGATTCGCATGTGGGTAATGATCCTACACTTAAAGTTTGCAATGGGTTATCCTTTGCAAGTCTTTTAATCATGTATAGGCTAATGTGACCAATATGCAAGTGCAACAAGTAGGTTAGATCGATTGAGTCAAACTTCAACCTTTTATAATCCCTTTGTAAATCTATTTTTACCCCAGTGTCAAATATCATTGGAACCTATGATTTTACATGGAAAATGTTGTTTATTATGCGTGCATTAGTAATTAAGCAATCATTTCTAAAAATACCAATATCATTATAAATGAAATTCAAAAAAAATTCTTACTCAATTAAACTAGCTACTGAAATGAGGGTTTTCCCAAAAATTGGGATATAATAAACATCCCGCAAAACAAAATATTTGTTCTCAAACAACAACTTAATAGTCCCAACTGATACTGTCGATACTAGTGCTCCATTCGCTCAACGGAAGCTGAACTCGCCCTAGGCCTTCTGATTTCCCTGAACCCTTGCAGGGAACAACAAATATGGTTAGTGGCTGCAGAGGCTACAATCTACAAAAAAATAGAGTCACCCACATAACATGCTTCAATAACAAGTAATGTATGTTTGGATTTCAACTCCTTGAGATAATCTGGGCAGCTACATTTCTAATGACCAGTTCCACAATGATAACACTTGTCTTTCGACTTGTCCACTTTCACAGGGCCATTGCCTTCCGCAGCTTTCGAGTTAAGCCTTTATAGTTCCAACTGATACTATCGATATTAGTGCTCCATTCGCCCAACAGAAGCTGAACTCACCCTCATTAAGCCTTCTGATTTCCCTGAATCCCTGTAGGGAACAACAAATATGGTTAGTGGCTGCAGAGTCTACAAACTACAAAAAATTAGAGTCAGCCACATAACAGGCTTCGATAACAAGTAATGTATCTTTGGATTTCAACTCCTTGAGATAATCCCGGTGGTTGCGTTTCCAATGACCAGCTCCGCAATGATGACACTTGTCTTTCGACTTGATAATTTCACAGGTCCCTTACCTTTCGCAGCTTTCGAGTTCGTCTTCTTAGCTTTCATTGGGCATCTCTTGTGTTTTTTTTGCACCAGAGGTGGCATGCATGCTTTCAGTAAAGTTTATCTCTCCATTATTCCTCTTACCCTTCATATTCAAGGTCTCAACGACTTGTAGCTACTTCATGAGTTCTGAAAGAGAGTATCTCAACTTATTCATCAAATAGTTAAGTTTGAAGTTTTTAAAAGTGTCTGGAAGGCTCTAGAGGATCATAACAACTTAAGTCTCACCATCTACTTCAGCTCACATGATCTTCATCTCATTCAGATAACTAATGATCAACATCATATGTTCTCTGACAGGAGTTTCAGGTTTCATCCAGCAGTTCATGAAGTTTTACACAACAGTGATCCCTAAAATTTTTGGTGATGTTCAACATCATATCAACGGTGGTCTCCATTTTTTGATGTTATTGCTGCAACACATTGCTAATTTATGCTAAGATGTAACAGTTGGCGATCTCATCAGAATGTAGCCAAGAAGTATAGACATCATTTCCCTCTTGAGTCGATTCAACAATAGGCTCAAGGGGACAATGGGTGGTGGATATGAACTTATGTTTTTCTACCGTTCTAGTTTACATTTTCAATCTACGTAATTTTCACCAGTGAGTTTGTTTGCATTCAAGATTGTTGAGAGTGGGGATAATGACATGATTACTGAAAAGAATAAATAAAGTGGTGTAAATAAATACTTAATCATTTAGGAAAGTATGTTGCATAATGCAAATACTCAAATTTTTAAAAATTCGATAAAAACATATTTCTTTCATGATGTTATGGTCAACAATGATAGCTCGTCTCATCTAGGGACAACGCCTGAGCTACCTTCCATCGCATTGAAACTCTTCTCGTTTGGTTAACGTTTCTCAAGATGTCACTACATCTAACTCAACCAATCACCAGTGGTTTTGGTCACCTTAGCCACATTGACTAGCACTTATGAGAAATTTTAATGTACTTCAGTCTAGGTGTTTAACTAATGTATCGGCTTTAAAGGCTACTATGAACTAACGGTCTGTCTAGGGGCAATCCCGCCTCATCACTTCCTTTAAAAGCTTTAGCTTCACAAGAAACTTGATGACTCAAAATGACTAATTCTCAAGTTTTTTTCACTGAAGAAAGGACCACTAGGGTGGCTCTAAATCATTACTCGTGTCATAATCAAGTTTGCATTGGGGACCTTGAAATCGTTTCAACATAAACAACCATCCCACTTAGTTTTTGGATAAATTAGATTTTTCTTTACTTTTTCAAAAATATAACGCTTTATAAATTTGAATAGCAAGTTTCAAAAAATTATAAACTTTTATAAAATTTAAATCACAATTTAAAAATTATAATTTTTATAAAATTCGCATTATATTTAAAATTATAACTCATTATAAATTTAAACTACAATGATGCATGTACATGTTACATGGTAATTTATTATTGATATAGCTATATTCCTATATGGCATTTTATATGTGGATGCGAGAATAATAATAAATCATACATCTAAAATTAACCCCTTTATGTCTCATTTCTAATTACAACCCATAAAAATAATAATAGTAAATTATAATAATTTAAATGTTAGTTTTCATGGTGTTTGTAATTATATATTTTTTCTTCATGAACTTCCACCCTTTTAAAATTCAAAATTTCAATTTAAAATTAATTTGTCAACAATTTTCACTTTGATAAATAATTACCAAGTAAATTAATCGATTTATTTATTTTAAAAATAATTTCTAATGAATCATTATTGAAAAAATTATCAAATTAAATAAATTTAATTTTAGGGACTAGATTGAGCTAGAAATCAAATCTCAAGTCTCTGCAAATCATTTGGGCCAAGCAATACTTGCTTCGTCCAAAACTTCAACAAGCTTGGTGGGTCTATGCTAATCCAAGGCCCAACATGGTCTTAGGCGTGCTAGGGTTTCCTAAACCTAAAGTGTCATCCCGTAGGGTTTCCCAAACCCTAGTGACGATGCAACTTACGATGTAGGGTGCGACGGACGGTAGTGGCAAGCAGCGGTGTGGGGTAGCGGACAACTGCACGGTAGCGGCATGCAGTGAGCGGTAGACGACGCGATGAACGACAGCTACGAACATTGACTTATCGGGATGTGTGCAATGACGGATTCACATAGAACTTAACGATACGATTCTTTGCAAAATTAAATTACATAAAATCCTATATCACAATTTCGGCGTGCATCAATTCTAAAACTAAAAAATAATACCTAAAGTTGATCGATCGGGATCCATTCCTAAAACACATTCAAACATGTTTTGAATCTACCATATAAAAATATATGCCAATATCATCATATTCATCCATACTTACGTTTAGATACAAAATATGCATATTCAAAAAAATCTTAGGCTCTGATACTAATTGTTGGATCAGGTTTAAGATTTTGCAGAAAAATTAATGAACCAGGACTAGTTCATAGGCGGAATATCAAAAACGTTTCAAATAAATATTTAATCGATAAATACAAAACCAAACCAATGAACACGTATAACGGTAAAAATATATCGAGAAGAGATAGAAATAATTTACACATTTTCAGTTAATGGAGAAATTTTGATTTGGCGGGATCCAATTCTCTATCTCGCATTCTTCGTTCTTGAGATTTGTAGAGCTAGCAATTGATCCGTACATCGACAACCACATGTTAGAATCAGAAGTAAATCTCTCAAAGATTTATGTAAGATTTGAGTGTGAGCTCTCAAAATAATTGTGGAAGAGAAAATAATTTTTTTCTATTCCTTGTAGGATTTCAAAGGCAACAGTGAGGGAGAGTGAGAGAGAAAATTTTTCTCGCTCTGATTTAACATGCTAAGCTTAGGTTAGTTAGAGATGAAATCCTAATGCAATCCCTTATATAATCATTATGAAATTTACCCATATACCCTTATATTATAAAAATAAAAAATTACATTCTCCCTCTACTGTGATGTGTGATTTGTACATCTCCCATAGAGCCAAAATTGTGTCTAAATTCATAAGTCTAAATTGATGAATTAATTTGATCTCTATCTATTAATTAATTAAATTCTTTTATCTAGTAATTATTTAATAATTAGAAAATAACAAAATAATTAATTTGAACATAAATGTTACTCTTCACTAATGCAGTAATGACACCCATCTCATATGAGTTCGGGAAGTGTACATTAGTCTAAAACACATTTTTGATCCAACTGTTGTTGTTTCTTATTCATGTCTTTATGAGCTACTCCTGCGACCGAATCGACTCACATGAATAAAGTTATGAGATTCAAATACCCCGTTAATTTATCTCATAAATTCCTGACCTATTTAATCCTGACATTGTACGACTCCACTATAGATCTGATGCCGAATAAACTCTTGATTCATGCACGCTAAATTTTATGTTGGTGCAAATAAACATTTATATCTCATGGTCCATAGAATATTTAACGATGTTGCCCTTCATTAATATCAGTAATAAGAGTGAGATATAATATTATCATTTTACCCCTCTAAATATTATTTCATTCACTCATTTATTGACTATGAATAAGAAAGACATATCAGTGAAGTGTCTCATACAAATCACCATATCTTATTCAATGACTCATGTCATCGAATATCAGACCTGATTTATTTATTCACACACTCATCGATAAAGTATAAGGTGATATTATTGCTTTTACAATCTTACCAAGAATTTCATATTTGTGAATCACGCAACTTTAATATAGTTGAATCACGGTCCTAATAATAGAGATATTATCTGGCAATTTGAACTCACTCCTTTGGCGTAGCAAAGATCACAAGTAACTAAGTCAAGTTTCGTATTCATCTCAGGATTAATGTAATTATGAAAATACCCATAAGGTGTAACAATTAGATTTAGAGTGAAATAAATTGTATGCTCTAAACTAATTGGTTACTAGTCTATTTAACATGTTTCATAGTCTAGGTCAACCGTTAGAGTCTCCACTCCCATGTTCTGAGACCGGTATCCTTTGGTTCAACTTAATAGTCATAACTGGATTCGATTACCCAGTCGATCCTAAAACTGTGAACATTCTGAACTATCTCAGAAGAGTTTATCTGGAAGACCTCTCGGTCTTTACTCTTCTTACGTCAATAATAGTTCCAGGACTTAAGTAAATTATAAACACATTTTAATTAAAGGAAACTTTCAATTTATTCATGAAATTCAATAATACATAAATGTCAAAGAAATAATTGTTTACTCATAAATAATTATTACATCCTACTTTATGGATATAGTTCCAACAGAATTTTGTCCTATCCCTTTCCGATCTCGACAGGACCAATCCCATCCTAAACAGGAAGATTGAGTTTGGATTTTGTATGTGGGTCGGGAATTTTGTCCCGCCTGAAACCATCCTGGCATGTCCGTCTCCTAATCCCGTTTTGCAATACCACGCTCAGGCCCATATTTAGGCCTGCATAAATATAATTATATGAAAACTTATTTTCTTAAAATATATTAAAATAAAACAAATAATAACTTTTTTAAATACTTTCCATTAATGCTACTTGCAATACTGTTGGTCAGTGTCAATTATGTAGTGTAACACATCGTTGTCCAGTCTTAAGACTTCTCACACATCTAAACCCCGTAGAATGAGATTGAGTTGAGGTTTTTATTCTTGAGCAGGAGTATCATGTCCCGTTGACTAGGCAACATCCTTTCAGGATGGGACAAGAAGAGGACAGGCCTAGTAAAATTTGGGTTAGGACGACTTACTCCACTTGATGTTATCCTTAATATAATCATCATCATAAAATTATCAAAGAAAAAGTGTTCCAATCTTGTAAACAAGAGTCTTGAATGTTTTAGTAGGAAGTGCTTTAGTAAATAAGTCAACTAGATTATCACTTGGTCAAACATGCTTCACACCAATATCCCTACTTTTCTGGAGTTCATGCGTGAAATATTATTTTGATGAGATATGCTTTGTTTGATCTCCTTTTATATACCCTCATTTGTGTTGGACGATACATACTGCATTATATTCATTTAAAAGTGTAGGGTTTCCTTTGGTTAAGGATAATCCACATGTTATCGTAATATGTTGAATCATAGATCTTAACCACATACACTTTCTACTTGCTTCATGTATTACAAGCATGGTTGTTAAACTTTCGATTTGGATCATAAGATCTTACGATCTTATGATTTTATGACATTGTTTAACCTTCACGATCTGATTCATAAGTAGAATCTAAAATTGGGAGGATCTTACGATCTTATTACATTTTTTTCTTAGATTGGTAGGATCTTACGATCCTATTACGATCTTACGATCCTAGTAACCATAATTTTGTAAGGTATTTATAAGAAAACAATATAAAAGTTCATTTAATATGTTCAATTGTTAAGTTGTTATTTATTTATTTAAATTACACTTAGTAAAATAGTAAAATTTACTGTTGATTAATTAACTATATTTAAGAATTTTAATTTGTAGTTCGGTAAATTATGTTTTTCATAATATTACTAGTATATAGTAGAATCTTATGATCCATAACCCGATTTATGAGACCTCTCCACGATCTGAGGTATGATCATGATTCTGACAACCTTGATCGCAAGTATTTCATAATGATTTGAAAAAAATATTTACTATAGTTTGGTTCACCGATCACCAATATATAATTGTATCATTATAAGAAAACACATAACTTATTTGCGATCGACCTATATGAGGGTCAGAAAGATAATCAATATATGCATATCCAATTAGTTATGATTTTGACGTCTTCAACAATATACACTTAAGTCTATTATTCCACGTAGATACAGAATATATGGTAACATAGAAAGGCATTAAAGTAAACCTAGACTAGATAAAATCCATTTGTGGAAATGAAATCACCAAGAGACTTAAAAGAAATACAAAGCTTGATGAAAAAGTTTACGACAATCAACATGATTCTAACCAGGTTAACCAATATTTGCAAACCTTTTCTTTCTCAAAATTAAAAAGGAGCTCAACACGTGAATGCGACGAAAACTGTGATGCAGCTTTCCAAGGAATTGAAAAGTACTTATCATCGCCATTGTAGCTATCAAAACTACTTCTTGAAGAAGACCTCTACCAATACCTTGCTCTGAGAAACGACACTCAATGCATTACTCATAGAGAATAAGGTAAACAACAAAAAGCATGTTTATTTTGCTAGTAAATGCTTTGCAACAGCAAAAACTAGGTACAAGAAAATAGAAAAGCTGATATTGGACCTTATGATGGTCTCATGAAAACTCAAACCACACTTTCAAGCACATGCAATAGTGGTGCCAATAGAATACCCATCAGAAGTATACTTCACTTGCCAGACATTATAATAAGTCTTTCAAAATGAGCAGTGGAATTGGGGCAATGTGAAATCTATTATGTTCCTAAAACAACAATCAAATGGCAAAAAATTAGCAGACTTCATTGTAGAATTCACCCATAAAAAAAGAAACCTCAACTCAAAACACATGCTGATCTTGAAGATGATTGGAAGATGTTTGATGATAGGCTTTAGTGCATCCAACTATGAAGCAATATATGAAGCATATCTGCAAGAATCCACTTCATCGTAGAATCTAGGGTAAAAAGGAGTTACTATTTATTGTTATTCTCAATTAATTGCTAACCAAGTTACAACAAACTATGCTGCCAAAGATGAATGAATGACAAATTACTTACAACAAGCAAAAGATCTATAGGGGACAATAAAAGAATATAAGATCAAACAGATCCCGACAACATAGCATGCAGATGCACTAGCCACTTTGGAATCATCACTTGAAGTCCCATGTAAAAGAAATGTCTCCGTGGAACTCCTTAAAAGTCCAAGTATAGATTGTCCATCACTAGAAGTTTGTGTAGTAGAGACAAAGCCAAAGTGGCAAGACCTAGTCATGTGTTACCTTAAGAATGGAAGATAACAAATGGATAAACTAGATGAGCAAATTTACAACAACAACGAGCAACCAAATATTCATTCATAAATATATGACTATACCAAAGGTCATTTTCAGGATCATACATAAAGTGCCTCACTCTAAAAGAAGCTATGTGTTAGCATAAATTTATGAGTGTGGCAACCACACTGGAGAAAGATCCTCGCACACAAGGCCCAAAATTAAAGATACTACTTGACCAAGATGCACCACCCAAGGAATACACGAAAAAAATGTGAGTAGCGTTAATTAAAGCCCTACTCTCCACATCACGCCACCCTCAAGGAAATGGCCATGCAGAAAGATCAAACTGACTACTGTTTGAAAGCTTAATAGAGATGCCTAAGTCTGCACTACAATCTATGTTGTAGGCATATTGAACAACACCTTGAGAGCCTACTGGAGAAAATCCATTTGGTTTAGCCTTTGGATTTAAAGCTATTATACCCGTGAAAATAGGAAGTCTAACCCTGAAGTCAAGCATTAATGAAGAAATGAATCCAGAAATGATATGAGAAAACCTAAATTTAATTGAATAAAAAAGGAAGTTGCGGTCATCATACTTGAAAGCTATAACTAAAAGAAGGTCGTACTTCCAAAAAAGAGCAAAGTTATGAGAATTTCATTTGGGAGGTTTGGTCCTCAAAAGAAATTTCTAAGCAGATATCGATGAAATGAGCCCAATTTAGGAAGGCCCATTCATCATCATATAAGATGGCTGGGAAGTAGAAGTGTAAGGAAAACCGACCAAACTGCAAAAATCGACCAAATCAGACTGAGCCTCATTGGTTCACGCGCTTTTGTCACTTCCGACGGTTCAATTCGGTTCCAGAAGTAGAAAAATAGGATGGCTCGGTTCGGTATTCGATTTTTGTGAAAAAATTGAACCGAGTCGAACCACACTTCTATATAAGCCCATTTGCCTAATTCCCCCTTCACTTCATGCAGCCTCACCCTCTTTATCAGTTACTCTCGTCTCTCTCTTTATCTCTGTTTCTTTCTCTAAATATATCTCACTTTCTCTGTCTATCTTTATGTGTCTCTAGGACCTATATTGTATCTTTTTTCATGTATTCTCTGTTATTTCTATAAATATTTTGTATTCTCAGTTGAGATGCAAATCTATCAAATACTTAATTGAGATTGATGTTGATTTTATGTGTTGCTAATTTGGTTGAGATTAATTAGAAATTAGATTGAGATTTGGTTGAAATTTGATAAATTTTTCTACTTTGCTTTTCATCTTACGGTTCGGTTCGATTTTTATTATTTTTGAGCGGTTAGATTCAATTCAGTTTTTGAACATTGAGCGTTTCGTTTCAATTGTTAATTATGTAAAATGACATGTTCTGTTCGACTCGATAAAACCCCTTAAACCGAGTCAAACCGAACCGCTTAAACCCCTACTGGAAAGGGTCATGTTGATTGACAACTAAAGGAGCTGAAAGACCCAAACCGTGGAATGCAACTCACCTACAAAAATCTTATGTGTGAATGTCTCCATATTTTCATTTATGCTAATGAAAAGCTCAAAATCTAGTTTTTTCCGTTAAAGGGTTTTAACGTAAAATTCTGTGTCTTCACTCTATTACTACATCATTTATACTTGCATTAGTTTGAACATAAAACAGACCGAGAGCCTTTGGTCTATAAGAAAGGGAAGTCCTGAAAGGACACATATTGTGAACATAAAACAGAACAAGACCTATAGTCCAAGTCTATAAGAAAGGAAAGTCCTAAAAATGTACCCTAATTCTGACAGAACGAAAAAAGAGCGTTAGGCTCGAGTCTATAAAAAAGAGACTCCAAAACACACACAAATGTGCAATTTAAAATGGATAGAAAAGCTTTAAGCGTAAGTTCATAAAAGGGAAGACCCCAAACATGGCTGAAGCCTAAAATGAACGAAATATTAAGCAGCCGCTATAGTAAAAAAATGCTTAAGACAAAGATAAATGTCTAATTATGTTAAGCAGCTATTATAGGCAAAAATACTTGAGGCAAAAGGATTCTAAGTATGAAACCACCCACTTTAGGAAAAAAAAATACATAAGACAAAGAAAAATACCTAATCGGGGTGTTCTGATCTGATGAGATTTTTAAAGAAAAATGAGATCAAATTAAAATTTACCATCCTCTCTTATATATTAGACCGTCGATTAAAATATTGTAACAAATTTGAACCATCCAGACCGAACATCAACAGTCGGCTGGTTGGATATCATGGTCTTGACTTGCAATATCAGTACACAAAATATCACTATCCAGACATAACTTTCTGCAAAGAAACCCACCAAAAACATAAAGAAAAATGCCTTTGCTTTGCTCCCTACTGATTCACAGTCGTTAAAATCAGAACCGACTAAAATCCCATATCTTCTTCATCAGAACCGACTAAGATCTTTATAAAATTCCAATGTAACCCAACATAATCTTCTTCTACCTAAACTACCATGAAAGCATTTAACCAAAACCATAGGAACCGACTAAAATCCCAGCAATAAAATAGATGGCTCACAGACTTCTCCCCAGTAACAACTTAACTAAATCTGCAGCACCAATAAGAAAAATCTGTAGTAAAGATTAAAAACTTAGGGGAAAATCTGAGACACCAACGTTGCAGCAACGTGGCTCATGGCTCTGATCGCGGTCTGGCCAGAGGAGGAAGACGAAGGGTCTTGGACTTGGAGAAAGAGGGAGGCGCCTCGATCGAGTTAGTAGATGGAGAAGGAAGATCAGCGACGCGCCTCGATCCATTTAGGAGAGGGAGAATGAGTCACAGATGTGAGGGAGAAGGAGAGAGCAGAGAGGCGGGGAAAGGGAGAGGGAGAAGGAAAGAGCAGAGGCCTCACGAGTTGGGAGAGGGAGGGTCTGAAAGAGGCGGCTCATGAGTTGGGATATGGAGAGGGTCTGTCAAGGGTCAAAGAATTGAAGGGGTACCTAAAAAATGGAAAATAACAGAGAAAAAGATAGATTTTGGATGGAGTAGTAAAAATGATTGAATTTTTTTTATTTATAAAAATGAACGGAACATGATCGTGGTAAATAATGTATTTACCGAAAATCACAGTGGTTAATATATATTTACAATATTTTGGCTATTTTGGCTATTTTTGCAATAAAAAAAATTTCTTGAAATTTTTGCAGCTTGAGCTAGGAAATGACCATTTTTGTAGTTCTCCCAAAAGAAAAATTATATATATATATGAGTTAGATATGGTCGGTTCGGTCCACAATTTATTAAAATTCTAGACCGAATCGAAACTTCGGTCCTCCCCTAAATGAAGACCGAACTGTATAAATATATGAGAAAAGTGATCCAAATTAATCAACTTGAGTTCGTTCTGGATCGGATTACATGGTCTGGACGATTTTTGAGCATCCCTATGCCTAAGTATTCCTAATAGCCACTTTGGGCAAAAATACTTAAAAGAGAAAAAAAATGCCTACCTATGACAAGCATTCACTTTAGGTAAAAGTATGTAAGACAAAGAAAATTGCCTAAGTATTTTAAGAAACCATTATACACGAATTAAATAAGGTAAAAAATCTACTAAATGAGCAAAGTGGCCATTATAGGCAAATCACTTGAGGTAAAGATAAACGTCTAAATGAGCTAAGCGGTCATTATAGATGAATTGCATGAGACAAAGAAAAATGCCTAGCATGCAAAGTGAGTAATATAGGTAAAAACATATAAAGCAAAGGAAATTGTCTAAGTATGCCAAACAGCCATTTTAGACAAAAATATCTAAGGCACAGAAAAATGCATAGATATGATAAGTGGCCATTATATTGCACAAGACAAATAAAAATGCCTAAGCAAGTAAAGTGACCATTATAGGTGAATCGTGTAAGGCAAAGAAAAACGTCTAAGCGAATTAAGCATCCATTAGAGGAGAATTACTTAGGGCAGATAAAATTGAGAAGTATGATGAGCAACGTCAATATTATAGTTGAATTGCTCTTGAAAAAAATGCTAAGTGCTTACAACCAATGATAAAATGCTTAAAGTAAGAGTAAAAGCCTAATTTACCTAACGGCAACCCAAAGCAAACTGCTTAAAGCGAAATTTCCAAGTATTGGTAACCAAAAAGAAGGAAATTACTCGAGAAAACCAAGTATTCAAAATGATGAATAAGTAAGCAATTCAATATAGCTTAAAAACCCCCAATTATTGCTAAGTGGACGAGTTTAAAGTCTTAAGCAGTTTTCAAGCCTAAATAAAATAAGAGCTTAGAATTTGTCTAAGTACATGAAAACACACAAAACTAAACAAGTTACGAAGGAAAGAATGAAAAGTCATTTCCCATTAAGATATTTCAAATGAAGTATTGGAAAATGTTACAATAAGAAACAAAAATGAAGGTCATTCACTCCAACACTACATGCTCTCCAGAAGCTTAGCAGCCTATTAGTTTCATCGGAAACCACTTCTTTAGTAATAACTTAGTAATAACTTCAGCAGTAGCTGGAGCAGAAGTGATCTCTTTTTATTAAGTTCGTTGGGGAGAAATTTCCACCAACTCAAACTAAAGAGGAGCTTGAGATGAACCATCATACTCACCCTCTTCTCAAGCTTCTGAAACTCTGAGTTATAGAAGGCTTCAGCTTCGACTTCCTTCCTCTTATCTGGCTCAGCAATGGTAACAGCGTGATCAACCTCCATCTCTCTAACAACTGTTGGGGCTTGAGCAGCTTCCCTCACCTGGAAGTCAGCTTCAGTGCGAGCTTTCTCTGCAACTAACCTAGCAACTTCCACCTCCCTTTTTAGTGTGTCTGCTTCACGTTCCGTAATGCCTAGTTGACGCTTTAAATTAGCTAAGTCTTGTTCATAACCTAAGTACTTTTCAACGGATCAAATTAAAAAGAGAAAAGCGAGACAGAATATATGTGGAGAAGGTTGTGACTCAAACCTTGGGAAAACTAGTCAACATGGAGACCAGCGAAGTAAATGACATCAGTATGGCACTGAATGCCGCCAACCACTATATGAGATGATTCACGATCTTCCAGAAAGTGAACATCAAAAGAAATCTTAGGGTCGGATCCTTGAGGGAAAAGCTCCAAAAAGCATTGCCCGCCGCTTCAGAAGGACTAGCCGACAAATCGACAATAGTGGAAGCTGGTTGTGAAAATATTGCGGTTGAGGGAGTTTGAACAAAAAGAGGTGCTAGCAAAAAGACGACTTACGCTACTGGCTTAAACAAAATAGCAGGAAGTGGCGAAGTAAACAATCTGGGACAACATTCATCCCAGACCGTGATCACTCAAATGAAAGCTGAATTGGCCTCATCCTCTCCTAATGGACCGATTTCCTTCTTCACCAATTTCCTTAGAACTAGTCGAGGAAATGCTTGGACTATTACCTGAAGCTGCAAAGGATGAGAGAAATGGGTGAGGCAGCGATTGTAGAAACACTCCACCCGTGCGGGATCAAGCACCAAAGTTCATAGCATGATAAGCAATGACTATCTTGAACATGTCCCACTACGTCTCAAACGGGCTTCTTTTCTTCTTCTTATCTGCATATAATGAAGGAGGAAGTTGGTGTTGGCGTGAGTTGTCATTAGAATCAGTTAGCAAGATTATAGGGATGTTTTTTTTTAATCCCCTGTTTCAAGGGTGAGTTATGCAAGTTATAACCGATGTATTACTTCCAATTATCTTCTATATATGTATATTTTCCATCTCTGTAAAAACACAATGAAGGAATATAAAGATTTACCAAAAGTTGTCATGGTATCAGAGCGGATCGATCCACGGCTCTCTGTTATCCTTAGAGTTTGATCAATTGTGTTTTCAATTGGTTTCTTCTCATCGACGTAAATGGAGGATACCAGTGCATTCTACAACTCTGGTGGACTCCAAACCAACACCATCCTCACAGAACTAACTACCCGAATGACAGAAGCTTTTACCAAAGCTCAGACCCCGCCGCAGACCACCGAGAATTCCACTGCACCGATTGACATCAAGTTGGACAGCACCAACTATGCTCTCTGGTCCCAAGTTGTCGAGATGTACATCTCTGGCAAAGACAAGTTGGGATATATCAATGGAGACTTTCCTGAACCCCATTCAACATCTGCATCCTTCCGGAAATGGCTTACAGACAACGCCATTGTCAAGGGATGGTTGATTAATTCTATGGACCCTTCGTTGATTGGGAATTTCATTAGGTTTCCTACGGCAAAGCAAGTCTGGGACTCCATTGCGACTACATACTTTGATGGCAGTGATACTTCGCAAGTCTATGACCTCCGACGTCGTGTAACCCGTCTGCGACAAGCTGGAGGTTCTCTTGAAAAATATTACAATGATCTCCAAGGTTTGTGGCGTGAGATCGATTTTCGTCGTCCAAATCCGATGGAGTGTCCTACCGATATTGAAAACTATAACCATCTTCTGCAGGAAGACCGAGTGTACGTCTTCTTAGATGGGCTTGACGATCGACTGGACAAGATTCGGGGTGACGTGCTGCAGATGCGTCCATTTCCTACCATCGAAGAAGCTTACGCCCACGTTCGCCGAGAAGCAATCCGGAAAACTGTTATGATCACTGGCGGAACCAATGATACCCCAGGAGCAGTTTTGGCTTCTAAGGGTCTCAAAGCGGGAAAGTCAGCCTCTTCCTCTACCAGATTTCTTTCACTGGGCAGTGGGAAATTCGGGGCATCCTCTAAGCCACAAACGCCATCTGATGGCACCAAGTGTACTCACTGTGGAAATATGAAGCATACCCGTGAGACTTGTTTCAAACTACACGGGTATCCTGACTGGTGGAACGAACTTCAGGCTCGGAAACGCCGTAACGCCACGGGAACTGATGGAGGGACGGGGAAGGCTGCCATAGCTACTGCAGAGTCATCTCTTTCCCTTACACCACCTGTCGAACCTTCCCAGGGAGTGTTATCTCTTTCGGATTCAGGTAATTCTGGTGTTGCTTTATTTAGTTCTCATCGAGATGCTGACAGTGGTACTTGGATACTTGACTCTGGGGCTACCAATTTTGACGCTAACGATTTCTTGCACACTTCTCCACCGCGACGCACTAGCATTGCAAATGCCAATGGAGTTGTTTCTTCGGTCACTGGGGCTGGCACTATGACTCTGTCACCTTCTCTCACATTATCTAATACGTTATTGGTTCCCTCCCTGTCTCATAAGTTACTCTCCGTCAGCCAAGTAACAACAGACTTAAATTGTATTGTGCTCATTTATCCTACCTTTTGTCTTCTTCAGGATATTCTCAGCAAGGAGATTATTGGGCGTGGTACTAAGAGGGGGGGATTATACTACATGGATGATTTCAGTGTGGGCCGAGCACATCACATGCATCATCCGAATGGTACCAAGGAAAGACAGATTTGGCTTTTACATCGTCGGTTGGGACATCCGTCCTTTGGTTAAATGCAACATTTGTTTCCTGATTTGTTTTCACATATATCGACTGTTGACTTTAAATGTGATACTTGCATCCTTGCTAAAAGTCATCGAGTTACTTATCCATTAAGTATGAATAAAAGTGAGGTTCTGTTTGCTTTAATTCATTCTGATGTATGGGGCCCCTCTCCTGTTTCTAGTGCATCTGGTAATCGTTGGTTTGTCATATTTGTTGATGATTGTACTCGCATGACTTGGTTATACCTGTTGAAACATAAAGATGAAGTATTGAGTGTGTTCAAATCATTTCATGCAATGGTTCAAACTCAATTTTCAGCTAAGTTATAGACTCTCCGATCTAATAATGGTGGTGAATATGTTAACCGGGGTTTTCATGATTATTTCCAACACCATGGAGTTCTTCATGAAACCTCTTGCTCGCAGACTCCTCAGCAAAATGGTGTTGCTGAGCGGAAAAATTGACATATCCTTGAAACTGCTCGTGCTCTCTTACTTGGAGCTCATGTACCTAAACGACACTGGGGTGATGCTGTTGCTACAGCCGTGCACCTCCTCAACCGTATGCCATCCAAAGTCTTGGGTTTTAAGACACCCTTACAAGCCCTTTCAACTTATGTGTCCTTACCAACAATGTTGATGATTCCTCCCTGGATCTTTGGATGTGTAGCCTTTGTACATCTCCATAAGAACCAACGCACTAAACTTGATCCATGTGCTGTTCGGTGTATTTTTTTGGGGTATGCCTTACATCAAAAAGGGTACCGTTGCTATGATCCGACCACCAAGCGCACCTATGTAACTATGGATGTCACCTTTTTGGAATCCGACACATTCTACTCTCCCTCGGTATCCCACTCTTCTCCTTAGGGGGAGATCCAAGATGAAGAGCAGAATTGGTTAAGATTTGACTGGCAAGGGTTCAATGACACAGATATGGTGGTTGATGAAACTCCGAATGCATCTCCAGAGGATGACATAACTCTAAGAGCAACATCTACACCACCTGAAGCTGAACCAGAATCCCCCCACTTCTTCGTACCTGACGAGCCAACTCCTGAGAATATCCCTGAGGTAAACTCTCCCATTGCATCTCCAACTAATAATGATATGGATACTTCTGCTGGCTATATCTTACCTTTCAGGGATAATGGTGGAAAGCCACCAAATAGGTACTCTCCAGAATTTGAGGAACGAAGATCAAAGTATCCAATTGCCAACTATGTATCCACAAAGAGACTATCTGAACCCCTCAAAACATTTGCGAATGAACTTTCGTCATGCCATGTTCCCACTAGTGTTCAGGAAGCTCTAACAGATCCTTAGTGGACCTAGGCTATAAAGAAGAAATGGAGGCATTACTGAAGAACAAAACATGGGCTCTTGTTCCATTGCCTGAAGGGAAAAAGACGGTGAGATGCAAATGGGTGTTCTCCATCAAACACAAGGAAGATGGATCGATTGAACGGTATAAGGCAAGGTTGGTGGCAAAGGGTTATACGCAGACATATGGTGTGGACTATCAGGAAACTTTCTCACCAGTGGCCAAGTTGAATACGGTTAGAGTCTTGCTATCTCTAGCAGCAAATCTTGACTGGCCACTACACCAGTTTGATGTAAAGAACACATTCCTTCATGGTGATCTTGAGGAGGAGGTGTATATGGATATTCCACCAGGCTACACAGAAACCTTAAAGACTGGGGCTGTGTGCAAATTACAACGAGCATTGTATGGACTGAAGCAATCACCTCGAGCATGGTTTGGGCGATTTAGCTTGGCAATGAAGAAATATGGCTTTCAACAAAGCAATTCAGACCATACGCTCTTCCTAAAGCATCAAGTGGGCAAGGTAACAGCGTTGATAATCTATGTAGATGACATGATTATTACAGGGGATGATCCAGAAGAAATTTTGAGACTCCAGAAGCAGTTGGCAACTGAATTTGAGATGAAAAATTTGGGAGGACTTAAATATTTTCTGGGAATTGAAGTGGTTAGATCAAAGCAAGGTATATTTCTCTCCCAACGAAAATATATACTGGATCTACTATCTGAGGTGGGATTACTGGAGTGTAAGCCTGCAGACACACCAATAGTTCAAAACCACAGACTTGGAGAATATCTGAACCAAGTGCCAACAGACAAAGAAAGGTACCAGAGGTTGGTTGGGAAACTTATTTATCTCTCACATACTCGCCCAGATATTGCTTATGCTGTAAGCGTAGTAAGTCAGTTCATGCATTGTCCTAGTGAGGATCACATGGATGTAGTGATCAGGATTCTTCGATACTTAAAATCATCTCCTGGAAAAGGACTTATGGTTTCAAAGAATAATCATCTAAGAGTTGAAGGATATACTGATGCAGATTGGGCAGGGAATATCTTGGACAGAAAATCCACTTCAGGTTACTTCATGTTTGTTGGCGGAAATCTGGTTACATGGAGAAGTAAGAAACAAAAAGTAGTGGCATTATCAAGTGCTGAAGCCGAGTTCCGTGGAATGGCTAAGGGTCTTTGTGAGCTCCTCTGGCTAAGGAGACTATTGACGGAAATTGGCTTTGCTCCTAGCTCCGAGATGGATCTGTTCTGTGACAATAAGGCAGCTATTGATATTTCTCACAACCCTGTCCAGCATGATCGCACAAAACATGTGGAGGTAGATCGACATTTCATCAAACAAAACCTTGAAGACAAGATAATTCATTTTCCTTTCGTGAAGTCTGAAGGCCAGTTAGCGGATATACTTACAAAGGCAGTATGCAGCAAGAACTTCTACAACTCTCTTGACAAGTTGGGCATAAGAGATTTGTATGCACCAAGTTGAGGGGGAGTGTTGGCGTGAGTTGTCATTAGAATCAGTTAGCAACATTATAGGGATGTTTTTTTTTTTGAATCCCCTGTTTCAAGGGTCAGTTATGCAAGCTATAACCGTTGTATAACTTCCAATTATCTTCTATATATGTATATTTTTCATCTCTGTAAAAAAACAATGTAGGAATATAAAGATTTACCAAAAGTTGTCAGTTGGAAAATGGAAGCATGAACAACAAAAAATAAAAATGACGGCGGAGTGTGGTAGAACAATTTATCGTAAGATCTCCAATCCGTTGGGATTTTGTGGTATCCGCCACCTCTTCACTCGCCGCTTACCTAAAATGCCTGAGCATTTCCACCACTTATCTCCCTTTGGGAGATCTAAAATGAAGGGCCAACCAGCCAAACTACTGTGTGGGGCGGCAAAGAAAGTCATTTGTTTCTCCCTAATGAAGTAAATGAGCCTGAACTCATTTAAACTAAACCGTCATATAACTCATTCATGGCCTCGAAGCATAATATAATTCTATATTTGTTTGGTGCATCCTATGCAGGAGAAAGGTCATAGTAAAGAAAATGGAAGCCTAAAGCTATATACAATGACCTAAGCTTGAGTTCTTTAGGGGCACGAAGGGGGTTAGCAAGCTCCCCGCCAGAAAAGACACATTTAACATTGGGGGAGCCTGAAGGTGACGGTCTAGAAACCTTTCGAACTTCTATTTCTGATTCTAGTGACGCTTAGAGAAAACTCCATGGTAGGAAAAGGAGAAGCAAAAAAGATAACAACTTATGCAAAAGGAAAACAAAATGACAGAGCAAATGAATGAAGACGGAGTCACCTAAAATGTTTAAAATAGAGCACATACGTAAAAAAAGGACTCTAAAGATGGAGACTGGTCAACTCAGAAGGAGAAGCGGCATGGAAAATCATCTGTCTCGACAAATCAGTCTGAAAAATGACGCGAGGAAGCAAACCAGAGGGAGAGCTGCCACTTGCGGACGTCAGCGGATGAGACGATTTAGACACGATGTGCGTATTGATGAGAAACGCTGCAATATCATTGTAAATTTGAAAAGGCACTCTCATTATAGGAATAACTCAAAGGGAAGACGACAATCGCTAGATCTGAAAGATTTGTGTTTCACATCAACGGCCATAAGACACGTGGAGTGCAATATGGGCATTTGTACAATGATTGCTAAGTTGTGCCTAGATGGAATGACAAGCATCACTGGACAAATATATGAGGGAGATATGTCAGCCTACATGGATCAAAACAGTAATTCGCTATCTGAACCACTAGATGAGATGGACAATAAAGATTAGGAAACTTTTATAACGCCACGGACAAATAAAGATTAGGAAACTTTTATAACGCCACGGACAAATTCTAGATATCCATGCTGTGCTTTTGTAATTCTTAAATTGTATTTGAATCAATCGAGGCCACACAAAGCTAAGCATGTACAAGCTTTTTTTTTCGTTTTTTTTGAGTTCACCAAATATGTAATTAGGTTCACCAATTATGTAATAAAGTTTATCAATTATGTAGTGAAGTTCACCAAATACGTACAAAATAATAATTCTTCGAAGTGTTCACCAATTACGTACTGTGGTACACCAAACACGTAGTAGGGTTCATTAATTACGCAGTGAGGTTCACCAAATATATACAAAAGAATAATTCTTGGAGGGGTTCACCAATTACGTAGTGGGCTTCACCAATTACGTAGTGGGCTTCACCAATTACGTAGTGGGCTTCACAAAATACGTACAAAAGAATAGTTCTTGGAGGGGTTCGCCAGTTACATACTGAGGTTCACCAATTACGTACAAAAGAATAATACTTGGAGGGGTTCACCAATTATGTACAAATGAATAATTCTTGGAGGGGTTCACCAATTAAGTACTAGGGTTCACCAATTACGTACTGGGGTTAACCAATTACGTAGTGAGGTTCATCAAATACGTTTAAAAGAATAATTCTTGGAATTGTTCACCAGTTACATACTAGGGTTCACCAATTACATACTAGGGTTCACCAATTATGTAGTGCAGTTCACCAAATACGTGCAAAATAATAATTCTTTGAAGGGTTCACCAATTACATAGTGGAGTTCACCAAATACGTACAAAAGAATAATTCTTGGAGAGGTTCACCAATTACGAACTGGGGTGGACCAATAACGTAGTGGGGTTCACCAAATACATACAAATAAATAATTCTTGGAGGGGTTCACCAATTATATAGTGGGATTCACCAATACGTAGTGAGGTTCACCAATTACGTAGTGGGGTGCATCAATTACGTACAAAATATTAATTATTGGAGGGGTTCACCAATTACGTAGTGAGGTTCATCAAATACGTAGTGGGGGAGACCAATTACGTAATAGGTTCACCAATTATGTAGTTGGGTTCACCAAATACGTACAAAAGAATAATTCTTGGAGGGGTTCACCAATTACGTAGTAAGGTTCACCAAATACGTACAAAAGAATAATTCTTGGAGGGGTTCACCAATTACATAGTGAGGTTCACCAATTACTTAATGAGGTTCACCAAATACGTACAAAATAATAATTCTTGGAGGGGTTCACCAATTACGTAGTGGAGTTCACCAATTACATACTCGAGTTCGCCAATTACGTAGTGAGGTTCACCAAATACGTACAAAAAAATGATTCTAGGAGGAGTTCATCAATTACGTAGTGGAGTTCACCAATTACATACTCGAGTTCGCCAATTACGTAGCGGGGTTCACCAAATACGTACAAAAGAATAATTCTTGGAGGGGTTCACCAATTACGTACTGGGGTTCACCAATCACGTACTAGGGTTCACCAATTACGTAGTAGGGTTCACAAAATACGTACAAAAGAATAGTTCTTAGAGGGGTTCACCAATTACATTTTGGGGTTCACCAATTACGTACAAAAGAATAATACTTAGAGGGGTTCACCAATTACGTACAAAAGAATAATTCTTGGAGGGGTTCACCAATTACGTATTAGGGTTCACCAATTACACAGTGAGGTTCACCAAATACGTATAAAATAATAATTCTTGGAGGGGTTCACCAATTATTTACTGGGTTTCACCAATTATGTACTAGGGTTCACTAATTATGTAGTGGGGTTCACCAAATACGCGTAAAAAAATAATTCTTGGAGGGGTTCACCAATTACATACTCGGGTTTAGCCATTACATAGTGGCGTTCACCAAATACGTACAAAATAATAATTCCGAGAGGGGTTCACCAATTACGTAATGGGGTTCATCAATTATGTAGTGGGGTTCACTAATTACGTAGTGGGGTTCAACAAATACGTACAAACGAATAATTCTTAGAGGGGTTCACCAATTACATGTGTGGGATTCACCAATACGTAGTGGGGTTCACCAATTACGAAGTGGGGTTCGCCAATTACGCAGTGAGGTTCACCAAATACGTAATGGGGTTGACCAATTAGTGGTGGGGTTGATCAATTACGTATCGGGGTTCATCAATTATGTAGTGAGGTTCACAAATATATAGCAGGGTTCACAAAATACATACAAAATAATAGTTCTTGGAGGGGTTCACCAATTACATAGTAGGGTTCATCAATTACGTATGAAAAAATAATACTTGGAAGGGTTCACCAATTACGTACAAAAGAATAATTCTTAGAGGGGTTCACCAATTACGCCGTTGGGTTCACCAATTACGCCGTGGGCTTACCCAAATACGTATAAAAGAATAATTCTTAGAAGGGTTTACCAATTATTTACTGGGGTTCATCAATGATGTACTAGGGTTCACCAATTATGTACTGGGGTTCACCAAATACGTGCAAAAGAATAATTCTTGGAAAGATTCACCAATTACATATTGGAGTTCACCAATTACATAGTGGGCTTCAGCAATACGTACAAAAAATAATTCATGGAGATGTTCACCAATTACGTATTGGGGTTCACTAATTACGTAGTGAGGTTCACCAATTACATAGTGGGGTTCACCAAATACGTACAAAAGAATAATTCTTTGAGGGGTTCACCAATTACATAGTGGGATTCACCAATGCGTAGTGGGGTTCACCAATTACGTAGTGGGGTTCACCAAATACATATAAAAGAATAATTCTTGGAGGGGTTCAACAATTACGTACTAGGATTCACTAATTACGTAGTGGGGTTCACCAATTACGTAGTGGGATTCACCAAATACCTACAAAAAAATAATTATTAGAGGGGTTCACCAATTATGTACTTGGGTTCACCCATTACATAGTAGGGTTCACCAAATACGTATAAAAGAATAATTCTTGGAGGAGTTCACCAATTACGTATTAGGGTTCACAAATTATGTAGTGGGGTTTACCAATTATGTAGTGAGGTTTACCAAATATGTAATGATTTTCTTACACTTGGTCATTTTCAAAACTTAGCCATTTTCACAAATTTGCTTATTTTCACACATTTAGCCACTTTCACAACTTAGCTTTTTTTACAACTTAATCATTTAACACACTATGTGTGTGAAATGACCAAGTGTATGAAAATTTTTATTTTCATGTGCTTAGTCATTTTCATACACTTAATAATTTTTGCAACTTTTTGGCCAATTTCACACTTTTCAACATTTTCTTACACTTAGTCATTTTTACACACTTAGCCATTTTCACACATTTGGTCATTTCATACACTTAGACATTTCACATACTTTATCATAGTTGATAAATTATATATTCACATACTTGATCATTTTTACACATTTTCATATACTTGTCATCCTGAAAGTGCCCATCGCCATTGTCGAAGCGAATCACCCGTTTATCGCCTCCAATCGCCTGTTTTAGTCTCCACATGCCATGTTGAAATAGGTGATCGCCAGTCTCCCTCCCAATTGTAACTTTTTTGCTCCTAATCGCCATTCTTATCAATTTTCCTTAAAATTAATATTTTTATAATTACTTACCATACACCGGGAAAATCATCGATAAAAATAGAAAAAACTCGTTATTTCAATGGAAACATTCATGATACTCACTTTTTATGTGAAATTAGATTGGATTAATTAAAGATTTTCAATTTAGATTGTAATTGATAATGTTGTTGTGCTTTTGTTACAAGTATCGAGCGAGACGGATTTTCACTATATATAATTATAGGTTGTGATGTTATGATGATCGGTAAATCTTATTTATCGGTTTGACGAACACGTATAACCTTCAAGATAAATCCTATATCTCTATAAATTGAAAATATCCACTAAAAGTTTGAAATTGAATATTAAAATTTGAAATTTTAACATTTTATTTTATAAATTATAATGCCATAAAATTTTGAAAATAATTTATTTACGTTTTAATTTATAAACATATAAAACCCTAAAAATTAAAAGAGATAGAAATTACGAAAAAGCCCTAAATGCCAGTCATGATAGGCGAATCGCCATGTATTGATTGCATTTAGGTCCTTATTGTGGCGTTTGACTCTTAACAATTTTCATACATACTTAGCTATATTCACACTTGGACATTTTCTTTATTGCCAAGCTCTAGTTTAATGGCTCAAATTGCTAAGTGTCATTTTCACACACTTAGCAGTTTTTACAACTTAGTCAATTTCACACACTTAAATATTTTCATACACATAGTCATTTTCACACATTTTCATATACTTTTCATTTTCATATACTTGTCATTTCATATACTTGTCATTTTCATATAGTTATTTTGCTACACTCGGTCATTTTTACACATTAAGTCATTTGTTACATGATTAACCATATTTTCATGCACTTAGTTATTTTCATATACACTTCACAATTTTCATTCACTTAGTAATTTTCTCACCCTTTGTTATGTTTATGTACTTGTTTTTAGCTATATTTTCATGCACTTAGTCATTTTCACACTTGTCAATTTTCATACATCTATTTTCACATGTACTTGGTCATTCTTATTTCATTTCTTCAAGCTCTCTTCATAGACTTCATATACTTAATCATGCTCATACTCTTAGCCATTTTTATATAATCGATCATTTTCACATACTAATCTCATTGTAAATCTTTATGAAATAATAACTCGTTGAATAAAAAAATTTAATTCAAACTTTCCTTTAAAAAGGTAAATCATTCATTGGTATCACTACATATACATATTCTTTTTTTCGTTATAACTTATTTTTTGGTTATAACACAAATACAATGACGAATAATTTTTAATAATTGCTTTAGCTGCATCGTTTCATTTCAAATTGGATATGTACACTCTTTGTCGAGATTCTTCCATTTCTTCAATTCACTATCATTTAAAAAATGGTGATGGTTTTAGGAATATGTATATCTCTAAATGTTAGCCATTGGTTACGAAATGATCCAAATCAAATATGTCTCCAAAGGTTGTCCATTCGGTCTGGCCTCTTCATTAGAAACCTGCATTTCAACCATATTCTATGGAACTCATAATAGTTGATATCACATATTCATTTTGTTTTTTATCGTTCCTAAGTCCATAGACTTGCCAATTATCTAAACCAATTTAAATGAGGGCATACATAGTAGAAAAGCTTTAATGAGAGAATGAAAGGTATCCTACAAAATGAAAGCCACTTAAGCCAATTCTGAACTTTGAGCAGATATATATGCAAGTAATATACCTCTTACATAAAAATGAGGAAAAATTGCAATGCTGGACCAAAAATTAAGCGCCTCAAATCTATAAAAAATAATCAAAGATTTTCTACACTAACTGAATATGCTAATAAAGAGTTACTTTAGTGTCCATGCTAATATCAAAACTAATAAATAAAAACTAGACAATATATAGAACCAAAGCAGCTTTGAACCAAGAAATTACTATTGAGCAATATTCAAATGAACAAAGAATAGATCCTTAATGAACCTGTAAGAACCTTCTACTGTGAATCAAGCTTCACTATAACATATGTACGACAAATGAGTATGAACCGGCAAAGATATCCTTTTAGTGGCCCTACACGGATTCTCAGGGTTTAACCAATGGAGAACATTCCATCTTTTATCCCCTCGGTTGACTAGATCAAAAGTTATAGATTAGTAGGAATAGAGAAACATGAGTAATCTACAACTCACAACCTATAAGAAAGACCACATCTATACATACACTCGAGTTTATTTTCCCTCATTTGTCATGGTTGTTTAGGTGACAAAGGTGACTTGGGAGATGATGGGAAATCTTCAAAAAGTGAGGGTAGAGAGAGACTTACAACCTTATCACTAGAATTATCATAAGAAACCCATATGAGATTTGCAGCAGAAATAGCCACCTTTTTACTCATCATTTTCATCATATATGAAAATGGTGTGCCTATAAATATATTTCACAATCCCCTACCTATCCTGTATTTGAGATAGACTCAATCAGATAAGACTAATTTTATAACATCTAATTTTCTAAAATAGTAATTAAACAAGAAAAAGAGTAATATTTTACTCACTTGGCATGAGATGGAAATATTTTAGAGGAATCAATACAAGAAAACCAGAAAAATAGCTACATAGATCTAATTTTACATAGAAATAACAAATAATGAGTATTTAAAAACTGAAAACTTTAGTCCTAAAATTATTAACAAAACAAAAATTGAAATTTGGTATATTATCTTTTTCAGATAAACTAATAATAACAAATTAGTCTATTTAAGAAACATTGTTGACATTCTCTTAGACAAATAGAAGTCCATATTCTTATTAATAATATACCATTACCTAAATATTAAATGAAGTATACAAGTTCATATGACTTTAAACAACAGATAAAGGAGTAAGTCAATGTGTTTTAACTTATCAAATGACTTGGAAAGTGTTAAAGCAACTCTACAACATTATATAAACATAAAACGTTCTAGATTTAATGTTAAATTGCATATACCAAGCGACAGAAGCATGACAATAAAAAAGAATGCAAACAAAGAAATGAGTTAACCATACCACCCCGGATGAGTGTCTTCCCCCTTAAAGTAAAAACATTCCATTTGATCGTGCACTACTTGTTGCATACCTACAACATAAGGTTAATCATTTTTTACTTTGATGTCAAAAGCTAGAACGTAAAAGTAAGTTCATTTTATGCAGTTGTAAACAAAAATTAAGAGCTCACATTCTAGTAGGTCTATCACCTTCTGGATTCAGCCTCTACCAAACATATGGATTTTGAGTAGTATCCAAGACCCAAGCATTAGACATAACTCTTTTTTCTGATAAAGAATGCAACATTTACATCATAAGATATCTGAGACAAATGGTCAATTGAAAAAATCTTATAGAAATGTAATAAAATTTGATTCTGGATGAATTATTCATAAAAATGTAAACATCTAGCCTTGCATTTCTGAAGTAAATTTGCACACTACAACACTCAAGGGGATCATGATAAAATAAAGGACTTTGCTATTATTCTCTTTTCATTCATTTTTCACTATATGAAAATACTAGTGATATCTTAATTTGTTCAGAGGACCCTTGCCACAGAAAAATTGCGGAAAGAAATAAATAAGATAGAACTAAATGATCACCACAATTATTTCAGACAAAAATAATCACATGTCTCTACCTTCATTGCCACTCACAGTAACTAGATATCTTTGAGCAACCAAGTCAATTACATGGCCATAGCGAGGTCTAGGTCCCTGTCCTTGCTCTACATTCACATTTAAAAAAGAGTTAAAATAGACTTTCTTATACTAAAATTCAAGATCATGGTCAAACAAAGCTCACCTATACCACTTGAGCGGCCAAGCCCTTTGTTCTCGCCACACCAGTTGGATTCACAGTTCTTTTGACACATTTTTCAGTATCTGATGAACTAGTAGTGGAAATCATTTTCAAATTTCGGGGCTTCCCTGTAGTGATTTCACTATGTTGAGCTGTGCAACCTGAATCTCCCACATTTGTTTCTCTTGGTTTGACTAATGAATTATCCATCTTAGTTAGTTCACTGATATAGTCAAACGAAATACAGTCTAACAATAAAATAAAAGGCCAGCTATAATATGCAAAACTTTAACATTGAAGTTCATGGGAAAAAAAACAAAGAGGTAGAGCAACAACAAAAATAATGAACTTTTCATGTTTCCATTCATCCATCTTTTGCACTGAAGACTTGTAGAGGTTCAGAGTGATTTGAAACTGCTGAATCATTGATTCTTTACTTTTTTCCCTATTTTTTCTCAGCGAGATCATTGGGAAGTACCAGCTGGAAACTACAGCTAAAGCCACTTACCAAATACAAAATGTATAATAAATTGACATTTTCGAAACCCAAAACATGGTCCTTTCATGAGAAAGATCGTACACGAATGGATCTAATCCAGAATGCAGCTCCATTCATTAACACCCATGCGATTCTGACGATCTAAGAGACAAAAAAGCAAAACCAAAAAGAGCGACATCAAACGTTACGAACTCTGAGACTAAAGTCTTCAGAGTGCCACAGATCTAAGGAAGCAACAAACCAGAGCTTGAAATGCAACTCAACCAACACCGAAACTGAAAATGAGGAGTACTACTAGGGTTTCGATACTTGGCAAAGTAAGCCTCAGAAGTTTCGCAGCGTGGAAACAAAAAAAGCCAATGCCAAAGAGAGAGCAAGAAAAAGAGAGAGAGAGAGAGAGAGAGGGGGAGGGAGGGAGAGAGAGAGAGAGAGGGGGAGGGAGGGAGAGAGCTGACTGACAGAGAGAGAAGTGGAGGACGGACTGGACGATAGTGAAGACAAAGAGCAGAGAGAGAGCCTGAGTTTGGTTAAGAAGAAAAAGAAATCTTGCTTACTTTCGTCATTCACGGTGGAGATGGAAGAGAAATCATAATTTTTAGCAGGAGGACAAATTGATTTTGGGTGCCCTATGTTTTGGTTGTAATCGAAGAAGGGGAAAAGGGGAAAGTGGAGAGATGAAGGAGGAGAGGCAACTTAATCTACCGATTTGTAAAGAAAATCAAATTAAAAACTATTTAGTGGCTGGGATTAATCTAGCCATATTCGACGGCTAGGATTAATCCCAGCATCAATGTTGGGGAAAAATTCTCAGCATTGAAGAGGGACTCGCCAAGATTAAGAATACTTGCTAAAGACCATGTCAAAGTCAATAGGTTGCCACAATCTTCTCTCACCCCTTATTGGCTTATTCCCTACTTAATATATTATAGTTAGTTATAGAGAATCTAATTTGATATTAACATACTATAGTCAGATATAGTCAAATAACGCCTATAAATAAAGGCATCTGGAAACAAAAATGCAAGCAATTGAATACAAATTGACTACTCCATTCTCATCTGCATCTATATTCATACTAGGAGTGTAAAAAATGATCAAATCGAACTAAACGGAATTGAAAATGATCGGTTTGGTCGATTTTTTAGTTAAATGTGATCGGTTTGGTCTTGAATTAAAAAAAAAAAAACTTTTGATTCAGTCTAAAATTTTCCTACATTTTGAATTGAACTGCTCAGACCGACCATTGACCACCCCTTATATATCATATTTATTTTCTCACATTTATCTCATTTTCTATGTCTCACATTTCTCTCATTTGTATTTCTCGCATCTCTCTTTAATGTTTAGGTTACATGTTATGGTTTAAATTGCGAGTTTTTATTGTAATACATAAAATATTCACAGATTTTTGAAACATGTATGATTAAATTTATTGATGGACGAATCTCTTTAAAAAAAATCTTGATGGGCCGTAAAACCTGACCTAACCAACCAATTATTTTACTGTTAAGTCGGTTTGGTTTATATGCACATAATTGATCGGTCCGATCTCATTACAACAAGATCATAAATTTTAGTTTAGTCTAATTTTATGCTAAAAAACGGGCTAAACCGACCATGCACACTCTAAATTCTTATGTTACTTTATTATTCTCAGCCAAATTCCTTTACAATCACCTAAGTAGGTCCAACTTTAACATTGTCAGGCAACACAGCACCTCCTTAGATTGTAACCCCTCTTGTTGGATTATCTAACAATAGAGGTTATGTTCAACAAATTTAGAGTGTTGGCTCATATCAAAATGCCTCGATCTCTTGAACACTGAGATGGATTTTTTTTTTCCGGATGTTATGGTGTTTATTATTATTTTTTACTCTAATTTGTGGTCATTAGAATCATAATAGTCATTTTGATAATAATCATATTCCTGCCGGAGTGTCCGGAATTGACCAAATTTAGAGACGGAATTTTATCACCACCTATTTCGTTCCGTTCTGGCCAAAATATTCTAGTTCGGGCCAAGAACGAAACGAAATAGGTGGTGATAAAATTCCGTCTCTAAATTTGGTCAATTCCGGACACTCCGACAGGAATATGCCCATTTTACCTGAAATTAGAGAAATGAAAAAATGATCGAAACAATCACTTATTTTGAAAATTGTAATAAATATTAATGGAGCAACCTTCATAAACATTGCTACAACTCGGTTGGTTATGAGCTTTAGATCAAACTCCCCCTCTCATATTTGAATCCAATGACCTGCAATTTGTATTTTTACTTCATATTTATTCAATAATAATTTTTTTAATTTAATAAAACTAATTTTTCTGCTATACTTGTTTAGATTATATGTATGATTTATTTATATTATAAATTTAAATAAATGAGATTGTTTTTAGATTAAATGAGTGATTTTTTAGATTAATTATTATTTGTATATTGATTGTTACGTTTCGACGTGAAGAATTACGCTCATACTTTTAAATATATTGAAACATTTGGAATAAAGTACGTTTGCTTAAAATAAATAATTTTTTTATAAAAATTATGTGTATCTTATTAGTTATAAGTCATAATTTATTTTTTATTTTATTATAACTTTATAATATTATTTTTATATATCTGAATTTTTTTAAAATTAAATATCAAAATATCTAAAATGTTTTATTTTTTTAAATTAAAACGGTCAAAATTGATTACTTTAATTAAAAATTGACTACTTTGATTAAAATATGAACAAATGAACAAAGTTTGGTACCCCGATTACCTCACGCGCCTCCTCTTCTTATCCGCCGTATAATTTGACATAGCAGTTGGGTTAGAATTAGATAGGTTAAAAACAAAAAAGCGGGTAGAGTAGTGGCGTTGGAGGGCGAAACCAGAGGTTATCTCGGGCCAGGTGGGTTTGACCGAGACGTAGAAAACCAAAAGTCGAGAAGGCCTTGGAAAGCCCAACTACTCTCTCACTCTTAATAGCCTAACAGGTGTATCCGATGGTTAGCAGTCACAGCCACAGCCACCACTCCATTTACCCATACTCTTCCAAAACAAACTACACTCCCCCTTCTCTTTCCAATTAGACACATAAAAGAAGCTTCCGTTTTTTTCTCCCAAAATTCCTCTTTTCAATCTCTCTTCTTTTCTTGTTCTCCTTTACTTTCTTGTCTGTGTACTTTTTAGTTTTTACAAACAAGTTCAAAGCTTTAACATTAGACCTCTCTTACAGTCGGTTTCTGTGTTTTTGATGGAAGATAAAAAGGTTTTTGAAGGGGACCACTTTAAAGTAACGGGTAGTACTAGCTTCTCTCAGTTGCTGTTTGCAGATGATGATTATGGTGTGAGTTTGGGCGTTGATTTGGACTATGCCTATACCAATTCCTCCTCTGTTTTTCTCACTGAAAAGCACCCCAAGATGCTCTGTTTCGGGAACTATTCGAACAAACATGAACTTGTTGAGTTTTCTACAACCCCTCAGAAGTCTGGGGTTACATGCAGCGATTCATCATCTGCTTCTTCAGGCAACAACGGTTGTGCTGTTAAAAGTGCTTTGCCTAAACCAAATGTAAGTGAATCTTGCTTGTGGGCTCTGGTTTTGAAATTTGACTTTTTGGGTCTGAAAATTTTGAGCTTTAGTCTTTGGGCTATGTATGAATAGTTTATCTGACATTTTGTTAACCTGTGTATGAAGAAAAAGAGAAATGGGTCGGGCCGTGAAGCGGGTACCATGAACGGAGCTCCTTTGCCGAGGCAGAGAACCTCAAAGAAGACCAAGGCGGATAACCCCACTTCAGGCGGCCATGCAAAGGTCTGGGATCACATAGATGCCTTTCTCTCTCTTCTCTCTCTCTCTCTCATATCAGCGGCTGCATGTATTAGTTAGTTCATTTTATTAATGGTGTTTCATTTCGTTGCAATGTAATTGTTTGTATTGTTTGTTACAGAGGAAAGAGAATCTGGGAGAAAGAATAACAACACTACAGCAGCTGGTTTCACCCTTTGGCAAGGTGCAAATAAAATCTCTCAGCTTTTCGAAATCATGCATTCTGCAAAAGCATAACCATTTTTCCTTAAATTATCTCAAAATATTTTCAGGTTTTTTTTATCTAAATGGTTTTCCATTCTTAGTTTCTTTTTGCTAATGTCACTTCAAACTGGGAGAAAAAGGCAAATGGTAGGTGCTAAATAACAAAGTTAAGAATTAAAATTATAAGCAAATGATAATGCAGACAGATACCGCATCGGTGCTTCATGAAGCGATGGGATATATCAGATTTCTGCATGATCAAGTACAGGTCCTCTGCTCTCCTTACCTGCAACGTCTGCCTTCTTTAGCTGTAAGTACTTTGACTCCCATCTTTCTCCATTTCTTTTCACTTCTTTTATATCCTTTATTTTGTTGAAAGAAGATTCTTACAGTCTTTAACCAATCACGTGTTCAGTCTTAGGAAAAAACAATTTATGTGTTTATATGAATCCATCCACGTAGGCATAAATGATCCCACTTTGTTTGATCAGTGGCCCAGATTTAATTGGTTAACTTGAAGAGGACCTGAAAGGTCTCAGGCACGGGACCCACCTAAGGATGCCAAAACTGACCTTGTGAAATATGATCGATTTTCAATGTCAGTTGTTGCACTGAAAAGAATTGACAGTTCAAAGTTGATCTTTTTTTTTTCAAAAGACAAGTATAAATGAGTGTCTCTTTTTATTTGGAATATTATTTTCTTGACTGTGGAGTGTGAATAGGGAGGTGGAGTGAAAGTGAAGGGAGAAATGGAAGCAGAAAAGGACCTGAGAAGCAGAGGGCTATGCCTTGTCCCAGCAGATTGCACCTTACATGTAGCCAATAGCAATGGTGCTGATTTTTGGTCACCTGCCGTGAGGAACAACATCAACAACAATTAACTTTTGAATCTCAATAGCCATTCTCTTTTTTGGTATATGGTTTGCTCCTAGCTTGTCCATATTGAAGTTGGTATTTTAAGATGGCAAAGGTATGGCTGTTACAAATGAAAATGAACAAAGCTTGAAATCAATAAGTACTTAAAAGGCAAAGGTATGACTGTTACAAATGAAAGTGAACAAAGCTTGAAATCAATAGGTACTTAAAAGGTGAAGAAGATGTAAAAAGTGCTTTCTGGCATTTTTTTTAGTTTATTTAGTTAGGTGTATATGAAGGGTAAAGTATGAGAGAATACCCCTTAATTTTTTTGGGTAGGAGTACGTGTGATATGGATACTGTTTGGCTTAGCATGGCTTTACATGTGTAACTTTTTGTAGCGTAAATTACCAAGGTGATGCTGAGATGAGGAAAGAGGCCATCAAATTTCCACATAATAATGTTTTTTGTTTGTACTCAGAAAAATATTCTATGATATCGGTTTATAGATAAATTTTTGTGAGTTTGACTAAATATCATGGAACTCGTGTAAGATGTCATTGACAAAGCTTTACACAATACCTCTGAATTTCTTATTCATCTCTGAAGTCAAAGACTTCAGTCTGAAAGACTAATAAACTAACAGACTAAATGTCTTAAAACAGAAAAAATACACAGTTAAGCTAGAGTTACAAACGGATTAGTTAGAGTTATCTAATAGCCTCGGTCAAATTGGCATCTTGTAAATCATATATTAGTTTGGAACAACTAACATAAAATTGAGGGGAGGACGACATCAGCCAACTGATGTGTAGAAGTCACATTTGAATTGCAATGTTCATGAGAGCGACTTTTAGTGATAGTCAATCTTGTTGTGCTTTGTGTGAGCGTGTGATACAAGATTATTGGCTAAGGACAAAGCAGAAATATTATCACACAATAGTTGAGGAATAACATAAATGAAAATTTGCAAATCACATAACAATTTAATCCAACATAATTCTGCAGCAGTGGATGATAATGCCCAGTGGATGATAATGCCCTATATTCAACCTCGATAGATGATCTAGAAATAATAGGTTGTTTGAAATAAGAGATTGTTTATTTGAAGTCTAAAATATTGGATTAGAACAAGGAAAATTTACACTGCCACTAGTAGACCTCATGTCTACTATATATCATACCCATTCTGCATCACTATGAGCTAATAAAATAAGATCGTCAAGTTTAAACATTAAACCATGTCTCAATGTACCTTGGAGATATTTGGCTATTCTTTTGACTGTTGTGAACTGTAAAGTAATTAATTGATGCATATATTGACATACCTTATTGACATTGAATATTAGGTCTAGTAAACCTTAGATACTGTAGAGCACCATCCAGACTTCTATATTGAATTGTATCTTGTAATAATAGAGAAGCATGAGAAGCTAAATCAGTCTTCGCACAACAGTCGTCATACCATTTTTGAAGTAAATCCCTAGTACATTTCTCATGAGTACTAAATAATCCTTGAGGTGTGTGAAATTTCAAGACCAAGAAATAGTAAAAATGTCTCAAATCAGCCATCTCAAATTCCTTACTCACTTGAGGTATAAGAGAAGTGATGTAGGTAGGATCATTGTTAGTAAGTAATATGTCATCAACATAGAGTCATAGATAAATAAAAGAATTATCTAATGCTCTAACAAAAAGTGATGAATCTGATGGTAAAGAATTTTTTCTTGGTTTAACTAGGGATGAAAGGGAAGAACATCGATAAAAACTAATTTATTTAAGTATTAATTAGAAGAAGAGAGATAGAGAATGCATGGAGCAAATGGTTTGAGTTGTGTTCCTCGTCGTATTGGATGTCTTTTTCATTTAATACACTGATCTTATATAGACTTCCTAAATTCTATGAGTTAGATTAAAATAATAATATAAAAGGAGACACTCTTATGCTTAGGGATTACACCCATTCGTAGGGGTCATTCTGCTGGGTATGACCCCATTTCCCCTTCTGTTACACTCAGCCGCCAATCAGTCACAGCCACTTGGTAATTTTTTGTGGCTCGAGCCAATCAGTCACAGTCACTTGGTGGCTTGCCAATCTGTCTCATTCAAGTAATTCGACTTACCCAATCAATTATAGTCATTTGTCTATCATTTCGGATCCCTTTCGTCCGTTCTCGCTCTTCTTCTTATCATTCATATCTTGTTCTTGCACAATTTTGCACTTTCCCACTGGCCGATCTGCTTTTCCCGTTCTGATTAGGATCCCCGCTTTTGTTCACTTTCCCGCTCTGATTAGGATTCCCGCTTTCGTTCACTTTCCCGCTCTGATGAGGATTCCTGATTCTGTTCTTTTTCCCGCTCTGATGAGGATTCCTGCTTTCGTGCTCTCTCCCACTCTGATGAGGATTATTCTCGCTCGTGTTTTCAGTTACTCCATGATCTGTTTGTGCCACTTATATTTTCTCGTCTAGCCCTCAAAGTTGCTATGTTCGTGGTCCACGCGTCCTCTCAGAATTGGTTCTTTCTGTACACGTGTCTTGGGTGATTTTTTCCTATTCATTTGACCCCCATTATACTTAATAGAATTGTAATGATGAGGAGTTTTACCTTGCACGCGCATTCACAAAGATCATCTTGCCTTTATCGGGAACCTGCACTTCTTTGGAAATAACAAGCAAAATGTATATAATGTTAATTAAATCAAGAGAGATGCGTGTTTTTCCTGTGATGAGGCTTCGTTTACCATTTTTGATTGCTTTGAGTGATGCGTGCTTCGCCTTTTTTTTCTTTTTCCAGCTGTCATCGTGCCATTTGCTGGCGCAGGTGGCGGTTCTGTCTTGTTAGTCGCGCCTTTCTAGAAAACGTCCCTTCAAACTCCTATTTTCAAAAATTCATGGAGTGCTTTTTATATTCTTTTTCAAGCCCGCAGCCTAATTAGGATTCTTTTTCTTCACTTTTTCCTATCTTTGTCTTCTCGTGGTAAGATATTCTCCCTCACCATATTCTTCTTCTTCTTCCTGAATTTCGTGTCCGGAATCCCTTCTCCTTCATCTATGGTGCAAGGCAACACTTCTAAGTTTAAGCCCTCGGTACCTTTGGTTAGAAACCGGGCTGAGTTAGAGCATTTTTAAGATTCCCACCGTGACGCTTTTCCCTCTGACGTAGTGTGTGGTTTAGGTGAAAGTGGGGCCAAAGGCCACCCCGGTAGTCTTCCATACCAAATAACCTTAAGACCTATGTACATAGCCTTGGGACTTAAGCTTTTTTTCTCTCATTTCTTTCAAGAATTCTTCCACACCTGTAAATTAGCTCTGTCTTATTTTACCCCTAGTTCGTATATGATTTTACTCGGTTTTGAAGCCTTGAATATGAGGCACAATTTAGCTTTAGGAGTAGACGAACTTAGGGCATGCTACATCATCAAGTACCGTGCCGAGCTTGAATGTTGCTATTTGGCCCCTCGCCCCATGTTGAGAGAAGCAAAATGATCACAGGATCCCAAAACGGCACAAGGGCTGGGAACGAGACATTTTCCAGATATGAGGGAACTGGGGCGGTGATGGCTGCTGGACGATTCCCCGTAGATGGGGAGTCTATGGTAAGTCATTGGAGCTCTAATTCCCATTTCTTTCGCTTTTTTGTTTTCTCTTTTTCTTGTTTATGTTTGCTAACTTTCTTTCTTCTTCTTTGTTTTTTACATAACAAAAGGAACAAACCTCCCTATCTATCCCAAGTGTTAAGGGAAAAGATCATACTCACGTTCAACATCCGTGGAGGGGATTGGGATGATCTCTTAGACCCGAGACTGGAAATCAACGTCGCCTTTATCCTAGAAGACAACCAAGCTTCACCCCTTCACACAGTGCCTCTGTCCTTAGTGTAGCCATCAACATCGTCTCTTTCGTCTTCTCCTGAAATTCCACTAGGTATTCTTACTTCCCAGTCTTCAATTTCTATTGCTAGTACTTCCATTTCTCTTGGGTCTGAACGGGAAGACACGGAACGAGAGCATCTGGTTTAAAACTTTACAGTGAGCGTTATGTCGAGGCGCGCGTGTCTGATGAGTACTATCATCGGGGAAGTTGCTGAGGAAGAAAGGAACATCCGTCCACGGCGCGAGGCTCCAAGCACTTCCCAAGCGGACCTTTTTCTTGCTACCAACGAGACTTTGGCTATCTCCGCTTCACCTCCGATCATTCCTCCTGGCCCTTCTGTTGTGGCTGAGACTTCCCAGCGGCATCTTTCCACTCTTCCCCCTACACAACGGGATTCGACTCCCGTCCAGCCTTCTGTTTCTCAGGCAGTGAGCGAAGACCCTTCCTCCTAGAGATGGAAGCATTTTCATGGAGTTCCTTAGGTCCCCACTTCTGAAAAATTCTTGGGTGACCCCCGCTCAGCTCAGATTGTGGTCCACGGGGTCCAGTTAGACACGGACATGGCAACAACTCGCAATATATCTATAGGGAACCAACTCCGCTCCCTAAGCCATGGCTTGATGAAGGTATTCTCTTTCATCTTCTTCATGCTTTCTTTATTTGTCATCTTCCCTTATTTTACTGAGTTGTATTTCCTTTTGTATTTTTTAAGCCATTATCTTCCACAAGAATCTTCAGGAGCACTTCCTGGCCAATGAGCAGATTGTTGCTCAGTGGAAGAGGGAGATCGAGAGCAACCGTGGGGTTCTCGAGACTTAGAGGGACAAAATCGAGTGGCTCACCAAAAGAGAAGCCGAGCTCCGGTGTACTATTGAAGAGTTAGGTCGGGGAGCAGCGGTCGCGGCAGCAAAGCATTCCAAGCTTGAAGAGTCCTAGAGGGTTGTGAATGAGGCTTTTGAGGATTTTGAGAGGTGCAAGATTCTTTCCTTTGAAAATTTAAAAATTGTGGAAGAGAGGGTGGCCGCTGCTGAAGCCACTTGGGAGGAGACTGAGCGAAGAGAGGAGGAGACTGGTGACATTTATCAAGCTCTCATCAACAAGTCCGAGAAGAAGGTTCACTTTACAGGGTACATGGACGGAAAGGAGAACCTTCCCCCCAAGGTCTCTCTAGAAGGAGCCACTGAAGCTGAGACAGAGGGCACTCCCGAATTTCCCTTTGCTAACTCCATACGTTTCTTCATGTTGTTAAGTATGATTCAGTTTGACCTTTTAGCCTACCCGTTTCCTTGTAGGTAGTAGGGTGTAGAGAATCGATTGGTAATTCACTAATCTTCACAAAAAGTCCTTACCATCTTTTCAGTAAATTAAATCGCGTTGTCTGATACTAAGACCCAAGGAATTCCGTATCTGCACACTATATTTTTTCACAAGAATCCCCTTACTTCTTCTTCACGAATTCTAGCAAAGGCTTCTACCTCAATCCACTTGATGAAGTAGTCAGTATTAACTAGCATGAAGCATTTCTGAGCGGGTGCTATGGGGAGTGGTTCGACGATGTCTAGAGCCCACTGCATGAATGGCCAAGGGCTTGTCACGGTGTTGACACTTGTCATACTTCTTCGTATATTGTTTGGCATCTCGCTTCATTTTCAGCCAGTAATATCTTTCATTTAGTACTTTGTGGGCTAGAGATTTTCCCCTAGTATGATTCATGCACACCCCTCTGTGAAAAAGACCGTTTATACAATTAGTTGTTAATTATGCAGTACCTGACACTCTGTTGTTGAATCTTCCAAGCATGAAGTTTGTCTCGAGGTAGGGTCCCTTCTTTCAAGCAATGCATCATGTCGTCCTACCAACATGGCTCCTGCTCAGTTTCCACTTCTGCCACTTCTTTTGCTGTGATGCTTGGTCTTTCCAGAAATTCAACTTGTACGCGTCTTTTTCGTGGGAGTTTCAATGAAGGCCCCAAATCAGCCAATGTGCCTATGTGCCCATTTTCCGCTCTTAGGATATGGTGGATTTTAAAAAATTTAGTTATTTGAGCAGTCCCTTTGTCCGTTGTAGGTAACTAATCATTCTTTCATCTTTCACCATGAACTCCCTTGTTACCTGCTTTACTACCAACATTGAATCACAAAAGATTTGTATTTCATTTATGTTTAATTTCCATAACAGAGTAATTCCCGCTATCAGGGTTTCATATTCAGCTTCATTGTTTGAGGCGTTGAATCTGAATGAGATGGAATGTTTGAGTGTTTCGTAAAACGGAGTCTGTAACACCACTCCCGCTCTTGATCCCTTATTGTTTGAGGCTCCGTCAACATATAACTCCCACATCCTACTTTCAATTGCTTGTTCCACTTTCTGCTTCCTCCTTGGTGTCAACTGTAAAGTCTACCCAAAAATTGGCCAAGGCTTGCCGTTTAATTGATGTTCTTGGCTTATAGTAGATCTCGTATTGGCTTAACTTGATTGCCTATTTTACCGTTCTTCCACTTATTTTGGGCGAATGTAAGAGACTTGTAATTGGCGAATCCGTCAGCACCTTTATGATGTGTGCCTGAAAATAGGGCCTTAGTTTCCTTGCGGCTATTACAACAGGTAGTATCAATTTTTCCATCCTTTGTAACAGGTCTCGGCTGCTACCAGACTTTTACTGATGAAGTAAACTGGCTTCTATTTCGTTTCTTCTTCTCTAATTAGAGCAGTGCTGGTGGCGGTCTGCGAGACGGCTACGTATAGGTATAAAGGTCCCCCCAACTTTGGTTTTCACAATAATAATGGAGTTGTCAAGTATTATTTCATCTTGCTAACACTACAACAAATATGTGTTTTTATCGCACACGACGATGGCTTTTATCTCAGAACACTAAGATAAGTCTAGATTTTACGAGGATATGGCGCAGGAACAAAAGAAACCAACCCGCCTAAAATTAGACATAATCCATCTCTCTTCATATTCACATCCCTCTCTCTTCATCCTTTCAACTAGCTCTCCCCGCTTCAACCTCTCTGTACGATTGTCGAAGCCAGGGATGTAGCTCACAAGTCCCAATCTTTCGATTCTCTCTCTCTCTCTCTCTCTCTCGCTCTCGAAGCTCTCTTTCGCGAACTTCTCTCTGGTAGCTTTTTGCATCTCTCTCATAAGCCATGTCATCAATCTAGCAACTCTATCTCAGATTTTCTCTTGCATTTCTTTCTTTTGGATCTCGTAGCTCTCCCTCTCACAACTCTCTATCTCTCAGCTCTGTAACGCAGCTTAGTTTTCCAGCCCTTTCCAACTTCAATTTTGCATCTCAAAATAAGAGGAAGGTTTTTTTTCTTGCGAGGTGTGTTTTAATCTCTAATTCATGTTTGATTGTGTGTGCTTTTTTGTGAGGAATTTTGTCTGAGTTTAGAGGTTTTCAAATTTGGTTTACTTCTCTTTCTTCAGTGTGTCAAATTTTGACTTACTTCTCTTAGTTGGGGTTTCCTGAGTTAGAGATGGGTGCTGCGTTAGGTGGTCGGTTAGGAGTATTTATGGATTAGTTATCTTCTTTCTCATCTGCATTTTTCTTCTTGTGTAGGTTTTGGAGCATTGTTTGATTAGGGGAGCTGGTCGTTTTGGGTATGACGGCGGTTGGAGGAGTATGAGCTTTGGAGCTTTGAATCAAACTCAGATAGTGAAGCAGCTCAAGAGCAATGACGAACTCGAGGTAGTTTGTAAAGAGGGAGTTAATGTAAGAAAAAAGAATATTTTTCTATATGCTCTTTGGACTTCTCTTTTTTTTCATTAGAGAGGATCGTACATCCCTAAGTCTTACTAGATCTAGGAGTTTGGGGCAATGGTTTCCATGGCTGAAGAATTGGGTGTGGAGATGGCAATTCGTTCATTAGAGCATCTTCTTCAATATGGAGAGAAAAATATTCGTAGGGTTGTTCCCCTAGCTCTTGGTCTCCTCTGCATATCAAACCTGATGGTAATTGATCTAGTTAGATTCAGAAGAGGAGCATTCTGAATCACTGTACTCAGAAAGAGTCAGTGATTTTTATATTTTCCAAATTTTTATCCTGGTACACCTAACAAGCTATTCAGAATGTCCATCTTTGTGTTCTAAAGAATGATAGTAGTCAAGTGCTTTGTTACAACTGGTAGAGATTGTTTGAATGCATTTGATTGAATTGTCTTCCATAAAATATATGAATCTAGACTCAAATGTGTAAGTGTCTTCCTACTTACAGTAATTTACTTGAAATGTAACCCGTTTGCTAGTTTGAACTCAAGTTATCTTTTATGTCACTATGTGTGATGTCTGAGGAAAAAACTTTATTACTCTATTTTCTTCAACTAATAACCTAAACCCCTTAAACTAGATGCTTAATCTGATTTTGTTATCCTTATGGGACAACGCTTGGTGGAATAATTACCATGATGCACGCATGTCTGATCTGAACATAAGCAATTTTTCTATCCATTTAAGTTAGGCAGAAATATTCAGCCTACCTAAAAATTCTTCATAGATCATGTACTCATTGTTGGAACATGGCTTACGCATAAGGCGATAGATTAGTGGTGGTTCTTTCACTTGGTTGACGTGCTTCGTGGTTTGACTATGTTATAACCATAAGTAGTAATAAGTAGTACTTCTACTTACTTTGGTCGGTGGTGTTTTTATTTTTAATTCCAATTATTATATGGTTGACTATTTTTTACTTTTCTTTTTTGAGTTATTCCAAACATTTATGCAGGGCTTAGGACCTTATTCTTCAGGTATTAGGAACGTAGAGAAGGAAGTTGAGGACATGAGTAAGAAAGTTAATGATTTAAGTGGTATGTATTACTTTAATAAGTTACATGATACTGTATAGATTGACCTAAGCTCTGCCTATTTTGCTTGTACATGTATTGTTGCATTTATACTTTTCTAATAATTGTTACTTTTTATTGTAGATTCAAAATCAAATTCCTATATGTTGACAAAAGTTTTCTTTGTGCTTTTTAATGTTGTTTACACCAGTGATCATGGTTGACATACACTTTCAACTGTCTTTTTCAATCTGAGACAAAAAATAATAAGCTCTACAAGTTTGTGTTCTCTTGAGTTTGTTCTTTTTTCTATGATAAAGCAATAGTAATCTAAAAGAAGGATTGAAGTAAGAAAGATTTCTGGCAATTGACATTTTTGCAATCTGTCAAAATGAAAGGATCTTGAGTCAAATTTTTAGTTTCATCAATTTTTTCACACTCTAACTTTGGCTTATACATATAGAATCATATTATTTCTACTGCTTCTATTAAGGCTATTGAAATTTTCATTTGAATAGATTATTTATAACATAAACTTTAATAAAGAACTGAACAAAATTGGATAGACTACAACCAAATGTCATGATAACACTTGTTGAGTAAGATGCTAGTAATGGGAGGTTTGAAATCAGTTAGGTCTTCATCCCCACATAAGGAACTGAGTATTGATTTTCCTGATCTGCACCTGATGTCCCATTATGTTCTCTTAGTGGCATTTTTGTTTGCAAGAAAAGCAGGAGTATGTAAAATCAGGAGCTGAATGCATTTGTTTTATTTTCATTCCTAACCATCAAAGGTGTAGAAGTTGGTGATGTGAGGATTGGTGTTATTCATTTGTTAAGTGTCCTTTTGCTTATAGTACTAACAAGTTTGGTTCTATTTTGTTGGAAGTTACGATGTTGCGTTTTACAGATAAATCAATTGAAACAATTGTTCATCAGTATTTTTTTTAAGTTGATTAGGAGATCACACTCACTAGCAGCTTACAGTTTTTATGCTAATTTTTTCCTTCTTTTTTTAGAGAGAGGTGGATTTCTTGATTAAAGAAAGATTAGGGAACATATTGGAAGTGGTTAGCAACTTGATGGTGCTTTCCTTGTCACATATGTGTCTGCTTGTGCTGTGTGCGAGTTTTCTTGGAAACAATGATCTTGCATACTTTTATGGGGATTTGTTTATAACCAATCCATGCTTATAATCTATTTCATTTTGGTATTTCTAAGCTATATCTTCATTACTGGTGAGCTTATATTTTGTTTTGTTTTGCTTTTTTGATGTTTCATTTCATGCTTCTTTTTTTATACACTTTTTCATGTAAAGGGTTTGGCATCAATGGATGGTATTTTCTTATGAGACAAAGTTTCACTTAGCATCCTGATCAATGTTATAATATTTGATTAGAATTGGTCGAAACACTGTTGTTGATGTCTCTTATTTAGATACCTTTTACAAGATATTAGTTTATGGGTCTCACTTGTGATATCGTATATCTAGGTATTTTCTTCTAGAGCATTTTGGTTCATGCCACTTACGTCATATTCAGTGGGTGCCGATCAACATTTTAACACTTTCTGATCAACTTTGGCAGCTAAACCAGCTTGAAAATGATTTTGTGGGGTCTTGATATTGACTAACCAGAACTTGTCTAAGTTTTTGGCAAGAAGAAGTTGCAAAGATAGACATGCTAACCATTTATGGTGACGAGTGGCATCATTGATATCAATGATCCTAATCTCTTATTAGTGATGTAGGAATCCTAGTGTTTTAAGAGATAATTGTAGGAAGTTAGTGTCCTTTTGCTTATAGTACTAACAAGTTTGGTCTAATTATGTTGGAAGTTACGATGTTGCGTTTTACAGATAAATCGATTGAAACAATTGTTCATCGGTATTTTTTTTAAAGTTGATTAGGAGATCACACTCACTAGCAGCTTACAGTTTTTATGCTAATTTTTTCCTTCTTTTTTTAGAGAAAGGTGGATTTCTTGATTAAAGAAAGATTAGGGAACATATTGGAAGTGGTTACCAACTTGATGGTGCTTTCCTTGTCACATATGTGTCTGCTTGTGCTGTGTGCGAGTTTTCTTGGAAACAATGATCTTGCATACTTTTATGGGGATTTGTTTATAACTGATCCATGCTTATAATCTATTTCATTTTGGTATTTCTAAGCTATATCTTCATTACCGGTGAGCTTATATTTTGTTTTGTTTTGCTTTTTTGATGCTTCATTTCATGCTTCTTTTTTTATACACTTTTTCATGTAAAGGGTTTGGCATTAATGGATGGTATTTTTTTATGAGACGAAGTTTCACTTAGCATCCTGATCAATGTTATAATATTTGATTAGAATTGGTCGAAACACTGTTGTTGATGTCTCTTATTTAGATACCTTTTACAAGATATTAGTTTATGGGTCTCACTTGTGATATCGTATATCTAGGTATTTTCTTCTAGAGCATTTTGGTTCATGCCACTTACGTCATATTCAGTGGGTGCCGATCAACATTTTAACACTTTCTGATCAACTTTGGCAGCTAAACCAACTTGAAAATGATTTTGTGGGGTCTTGATATTGACTAACTAGAACTTGTCTAAGTTTTTGGCAAGAAGAAGTTGCGAAGATAGACATGCTCACCATTTATGGTGACGAGTGGCATCATTGATATCAATGATCCTAATCTCTTATTAGTGATGTAGGAATCCTAGTGTTTTAAGAGATAATTGTAGGAAGTTAGTGTCCTTTTGCTTATAGTACTCACAAGTTGGGTCTAATTATGTTTGAAGTTACGATGTTGCGTTTTACAGATAAATCAATTGAAATAATTGTTCATCGGTATTTTTTTAAAGTTGATTAGGAGATCACACTCACTAGCAGCTTACAGTTTTTATGCTAATTTTTTCCTTCTTTTTTTAGAGAGAGGTGGATTTCTTGATTAAAGAAAGATTAGGGAACATATTGGAAGTGGTTACCAACTTGATGGTGCTTTCCTTGTCACATATGTGTCTGCTTGTGCTGTCTGAGAGTTTTCTTGGAAACAATGATCTTGCATACTTTTATGAGGATTTGTTTATAACTGATCCATGCTTATAATCTATTTCATTTTGCTATTTCTAAGCTATATCTTCATTACTGGTGAGCTTATTTTTTGTTTTGTTTTTCTTTTTTGATGTTTCATTTCATGCTTCTTTTTTTATACACTTTTTCATGTAAAGGGTTTGGCATTAATGGATGGTATTTTTTTTATGAGACAAAGTTTCACTTAGCATCCTGATCAATGTTATAATATTTGATTAGAATTGGTCGAAACACTGTTGTTGATGTCTCTTATTTAGATACCTTTTACAAGATATTAGTTTATGGGTCTCACTTGTGATATCGTATATCTAGGTATTTTCTTCTAGAGCATTTTGGTTCATGCCACTTACGTCATATTCAGTGGGTGCCGATCAACATTTTAACACTTTCTGATCAACTTTGGCAGCTAAACCAGCTTGAAAATGATTTTGTGGGGTCTTGATATTGACTAACCAGAACTTGTCTAAGTTTTTGGCAAGAAGAAGTTGCGAAGATAGACATGCTCACCATTTATGGTGACGAGTGGCATCATTGATATCAATGATCCTAATCTCTTATTAGTGATGTAGGAATCCTAGTGTTTTAAGAGATAATTGTAGGAAGTTAGTGTCCTTTTGCTTATAGTACTCACAAGTTGGGTCTAATTATGTTGGAATTACGATGTTGCGTTTTACAGATAAATCAATTGAAACAATTGTTCATCGGTATTTTTTTAAAGTTGATTAGGAGGTCACGCTTACTAGCAGCTTACAATTTTTATGCTACTTTTTTCCTTCTTTATTAGGGAGGGGTGGATTTCGTTATTAAAGAAAGATTAGGGAACATATTGGAAGTGGCTACCAACTTGATGGTGCTTTACTTGTCACATATGTGTGTGCTTGTGCTGTGTGCAAGTTTTCTTGGAAATAATGATCTTGCATACTTTTATGGGGCTTTGTTTATAACCGATCCATGCTTATAATCTATTTCATTTTGGTATTTCTAAGCTATACCTCCATTATTGGTGAGCTTATATTTTGTTTTGTTTTGCTTTTTTTATGTTTCATTTTATGCTTCTTTTTTTATACACTTTTTCATGTAAAGGGTTTGGCATTAATGGATGGTATTTTTTTATGAGACAAAGTTTCAGTTAGCATCCTGATCAATGTTATAATATTTGATTAGAATTGGTCCAAGCACTGCTGTTGATGTCTCTTATTTAGATACCTCTTACAAGATATTAGTTCCTGGGGCTCACTTGTGATATCGTACATCTAGGTATTTTCTTCTAGAGCATTTTGGTTCATGCCACTTACGACATATTCAGTGGGTACCGACCAATATTTTAACACTTTCTGATCAACTTTGGCAACTAAACCAGCTTGAAAATGATTTTGAGGGGTCTTGATATTGACTAATCAGAACTTGTCCAAGTTTTTGGCAAGAAGAAGTTGCGAAGATAGACGTGCTCACCATTTATGGTGACGAGTGGAGTCATTGATATCCATGATCCTAATCTCTTATTAGTGATGTAGGAATCCTAGTGTTTTAAGAGATGATCGTGGGAAGTAAGTGTCCTTTTGCTTATATGACTGAGAAGTTTGGTTCTATTTTGTTGGAAGTTATGATGTTGCGTTTTACAGATAAATCAATTGAAACAATTGTTCATCGATATTTTTTTTAAAGTTGACTAGGAGATCACGCTTACTAGCAGCTTATAGTTTTTATGCTAATTTTTTCCTTCTTTTTTAGGGAGGGGTGGATTTCGTGATTAGAGAAATATTAGGGAACATATTGGAAGTGGTTACCAACTTGATGGTGCTTTACTTGTCATATATGTGTCTGCTTGTGCTGTGTGCGAGTTTTCGTGGAAACAATGATCTTGTATACTTTTATGGGGCCTTGTTTATAACCGATCTATGCTTATAATATATTTCATTTTGGTATTTCTAAGCTATATCTTCATTATTGGTGAGATTATTTTTTGTTTTGTTTTGCTCTTTTGATGTTTCATTTCATGCTTCTTTTTTATACACTTTTTCATGTAAAGGGTTTGGCATTAATGTATAGTATTTTTTTATAAGACAAAGTTTCAGTTAGCATCCTGATCAATGTTATAATATTTGATTAAAATTGGTCAAAGCACTGCTGTTGATGTCTTTTATTTAGATACCTTTTACAAGATATTAGTTTCTTGGTCTCACTTGAGATATCGTATATCTAAGTATTTTCAGCTAGAGCATTTTGGTCCATGCCACTTACATCATATTCAGTGGGTACCGATCAACATTTTAACACTTTCTGATCAACTTTGGCAGCTAAACCAAGTTGAAAAATGATTTTGTAGGGTTGCGAAGATAGACGTGCTCACCATTTATGGTGACGAGTGGCATCATTGATATCAATGATCCTAATCTCTTATTAGTGATGTAGGAATCCTAGTGTTTGAAGAGATAATTGTGGGAAGTAAAAGCTTTGTGTTTATATTCCTTGGTGATTTTAGTTCATAAGTGGAGGTGCTGGGGTGACAATATTGCGATTTCTGGTCACTTTTATCAGATACTGTGATTTTAGGTCACTTTCATTCTTGACAAAGGAAAAATTTATAAACATAAGTTTTGGGGTCTATGCTTTCTGAGTAATGTAGCGAGAAAGTAAAAAGAAGCTTCATGCTAGATATATGACCTCACCTACTCAATACCGAAATTTGTCTTATTTTTTATTTGTTATTGTTATTTTATTTATCTTTGGACTTTTTATTACTATCAAATCTCAAGTAGTGTCATTCCCATGGTTTTGTCAATAGAGCAAGGAAGCCACATCTTGCCTCTACAATAAACGCACCAGTTTCAGAAGCTTCATAATTAGATTTGGAGTCTTACTAGATTTTAGTCTTTTTCTTTAGGATATATTACTTTTGCTTGTTCTATGTAAACATTCAATATATATTTATCATTTGGAACTATGATTTCTAGCGGACAATAGTCTGTAACAATTTTGAGTAATTAAATAAAACGTTAAGAGATTATGTTATTTTATGATATTTTGTCAAAAAGTTATTATTTTTTAAGTTTGTACAATTCCATGAATAAGTATGTTCGCTGAGTTAGTTATTCACAAAATTTATGGCATGAAAAGAATGAAATCAAATGTCTTTTTACAGCTTTGAAAAATGCGATGAAAGATATATCATGGCTTTAAAAATGCTATAAAAAATTTGTCACAGCATATAAAAATGTTGTAATAGGGTTAGCATTGCACTTAAAAAATTATATGGTAGGGATACCATAACGTTTAAAAACACTACAACATTTAGAAAATGCTATGGTACACAACTTTTAAAAAATGCTATGGCAGGGCTACCATAACGTTTAAAAAATGCTATTGTAGGAGTTTCCAAAGCGTTTTAAAAACGCTATCGTAGGTTCTGATTTTTAATAATGTTGGCTAATATCGCATTTTGATAAATGCTATGAAAACGCTACCATAGCATTTTTTGTCGCTGAATTTTCCCTTAGCCTTGCAAAGAATGGGTTACACTTGTCGGTTGATCTTGACAGAAATCTATTTAATGTCATCAATCTTCCCGTTAAGCCTCATATTTCTTTCTGGTTTTGTGAGGATTTCATCTCCATTACTGGTTTCACTTGATCCGGGTTGACCTCAATTCCCCGCTGCGTAACCAAGTGGCCAAAGAATTTCCTGACCGTCACTTCGAAGGTGCATTTTCTGGATTCAATTTCATCAAATTTTTCCTCAAGATGGAAAAGGCCTCACCAAGGTTTTCGATGTGATCCTTCCACTCACTACTCTTCACCAGTATGTCATCTACGTAACTTTCATGGTTTTCCCAAGTTGTTCTCGAAAGATTTTATTCATCAACTTTTGGTAGGTTGCACCTGCATTTTTTAAACCAAAAGTCATTACCTTATAACAAAAAGTACCTTGTTTAGTTATGAAATATGTTTTCTATTGGTCATGTTGAAACATTTTCACCTGGTTGTATCCTGAAAAGACGTCCATGAAGCTCAGAATTTCGTGTCTCGAGGTAGCATTTGCTAGGGGTGTTCAAAACCAAATCGAACCGAAATCAGTTCAGTCAGTTCTTTATATGTGTTCAGTTCGGTTCAGTTCAAATTTATTGCTGAACCAAAATTTTGGTTTGGTTCAGAATTTTAGTGGTTTTTGAATCAAACCAAATCGAAACATTAAATTAATATTATTTTTTTCATTTTTTTTATACATAATTCCACATAAAACCTAAATGAAACAAATTTTTTATTTGATTTTATTTTTTTCAATAATATCATTAAAAACAATTTTTAATTATATATTCTGAACTGAACTAAAACTCACGGTTCGGTTCGGTTCAGTTCTTTTAGAATTCACGGTTCAATTCAGTTTGATTTTATTGTCGAACTGAAGTTTTGGTTCGGTTCATTTTTAGCCAAACAATCGACCGAACAAAACCGTGAACACCCCTAGCGTCCACCATCTGATCTATTTTGGGTAACATATATTCATCTTTTGGGTAGGCTTTGTTCAGATCTGTGAAGTCTACATAAATCCTCCATTTATTTCTTTTTTTTATCATGACAACGTTAGCGAGCCACTCTGGGTAATCTACTTCCCTGATGAAATCCATTTTAGTAGTTTGTCAACTTCTTCTTTAACGGCCATGTTTCTTTCTGGCGTGGATCTTTTTCGCTGCTTCACGGGTTTAACAGAAAGGCTAGTATTCAGTTTATGACATATTATATTTTTGGGTATACCTGACATCTCCTGAGTAGTGGTTGCAAAAATGTTTTTGTTTCTCCGTAGGAAGTCAGTCAACCTTTCCTTTTTAGTTTCCTCCAGGTGGACCCCAATATTTGTCATTTTTTATGTTTCTTCATCTAAGAAAGTATGTTTGATTTCTTCTCCTACTTCGTACCTTGGGCCCACCTGCACATATTTCTGTGATTACTATTGTTCATCAGCAACAACCAGCTTCTCTTCTATTTTTCTCGTATTCTGTTTCCTCGCTGATTCTAATGCGGTTATTGTGTTAGTTCATGGCGGCAGCTGGTTCCCCTCTTATAGTTTTAATTCATTTAGAAGATGGATATTTCAGCACTTGGTAGTAGGTGGATGGCACTGCCTTCATTTTATATAACTAGGTCTTTCCCAAAATAGCATTGTGAGGGGACAACGTGTCCAACACCATGAACTCAGACTAGAAAGTTGATCAATCCTTCTGAGTAGCTCACAGTCCCGTTGAAGCCACTAGTGGCAGCGGCAGACCTTGTAACTGTCGTTCCCCTGTGGATATCTTTTTAAGTGTTTATCGATGAAGAATATTGAGGGCACTCCCGTCGTCAATTAGCACCCTTCTCAGCAGATAATTCCCCACCTGTATTGAGACGACAAGGGCGTCATTATTAGGCCCGTCATACTCCAAGTCCATGTCATAAAAAATGAGCAGGGGATTCCGGCTTTCTTTAGCGGTGCCTCCCTGTTTCCAACTTCCTTCCAATAATGGATTTTTGCTGTTCACTTTCCTTTCCTTTCTTGTAGTCTCCTCAAGTTCAGTTAATGCGATGATGGTGTCGACTATTTGGAGCAGCTACTTCCCGTTAACCCTTTTTCCTCCGTCATGGATTTCCTTCTCAGCTTCTGGCTTTGGTTCTTCCCTCTTCATAAATTGATTAAGGTGTCCTTCTTTTACCAACTTCTCCACATAATCCTTCAGCTGGAAGCAGTTTTTTGTAAAATGTCCATTGCTCTTGTGGAATGAGCAGTATTTATCTTTATACGTGTGGTCTGGCTCCCTTGTAAGTGGGGCCGGTCTCTTTAGCCAAGGTTTGTCTTTTATCATCTACAAGACTTGGTTTATCGAGACAGTCAATGGGGTGTAGACTTTGTCTCTAGGATGGATGCCATTTGCGTGTCTCCTTCGACTAACGGTACTGTTCTGCTAGATGTCTCTCGCTCATCTTCTTTTTGTATTCTCTGACTATGCTTTCTGCCTGCACTCAAGCTCCATTCTTTTTTTTTTGACTCAGTAATTTTCATCCAACCTGTTTTAACAAACTTTTCTTTTCTTCTTCCAATGTGATGTATGCTTTCAATCTTTGGAAAGTCTCTGCTTTGGTCAGGGGTTTTATCTTTGATTAATCTTCAAAGAAGGCTGATTTCGGATCCAGCCCCTGTCTAAAAGCCAATCTTGCTACTTTGTCATCACAGCTTTCCACCTTGGTCATATCCTCCTTGAATCCATTAGTGTATTCCTGAAATATTTCTTTTTCCTTCTGGGTGGATATCATTAGAGGGTAATCTGAGTCCTCCATTACTGCGCGGTAAATAGAGTACTGCACCAAAAAGATAGTGGACATGACAGTAAAGTTAATAATAGATAAAGCTGGGAGGGAGTGATACCATTTAAGTGCAGTCCCGTCTAGACTTGTGGGGAATATCCTCCACATAAAAGCGTTTCATGTTGGCATAATGCCATGACTTGCTTGAACCGTCTGTAATGATATACAAGGTCAGATTTTCCTTCATAACATTTGAATTTAGGTTCCACGAACTTCCTTGGAATTGGGGCGGCCAAGATTTTTGGACTTAATGGGGTCCTGGTGAGTGATTCTGGGTCAGTTTTCTCCGTGTTTCCTAGGCTCCTTAGTTTCATCATCTTTCTTTCCACCATCTCCTCCATGGCAGCTTCCGTCATGATTTTTGGTTGGTGAATTTCTCCCGCTTCCTCCTTTTCGTCTTCCTTGGACTAAACTACCCCGTATTTATTCTGCACGTTCCTATTGTTTTCATTGTCTCCTTCCCGTCTGACTTCATGTCCATTTCCTTCTTGGTAGTTCTTCCTTCCCTCATGGTTAATGTGTTGACTGACTTCTGCTCATGTCTGTGCAAGGTCCCGTTGGGATGTTGTTATGATTTTTCTATAATGCAAGTATACATTATCATCGTCAAGTAATAAATTTCTATAAAAATAGAGTATCGCCCACAAGATTTATTGATATGAATAATTGAATTTAACTAAACTTTAATTCTAATTGAGAATGAAGAAAAATTGGGAGTTTTAATTAAACTAAAATTCTAATTAAACTAAAATGATAAAGATTTGATAATGATAAATAATTCAAATTTGAATAGATTAAAGATATATGGATTCTTATTTTACCAAGACAAACATGATCAAAACTCTAAAACTCAATCAATCAATGTTTATACAATTATTGACAGTGAATTTCTCTAGAGTAATTATCAATATTTCTCAAGCATCGATAAAAACTAAACCCACATCTCTGTCAAAATGAAATTATAATGGTGTTATAAATAAATATCAAATTTAATCATCACTTCTCAGTCTCAAAATTAAATCTAAAATCACGTAATAGTTGGTCAGGTGATCACAAGCATTAAGAACGGATTATAACACTCAATAATACTGAATAAACATAGATTGAATTGTAAAACAAAATTTATAAACAATCATAGTTTGGATACGTCGTAGCCCTAGATAAGAAATTTAAAACATAATGGAATAAGAATATATCCTAATAATATTCATGAACATAGAGAAAAAGAGAAGAAAAACTAGATTTGAGGATGAATTGAAGTTGAGATCCGTCTTCCCGTTGGATTCTTGTTTGTTTCCTCTCCAAAAAGCTTTCTCCACTGCCTCTCACGTCTCAAGATTCCGGAAAAAAATCTAAAATATTATATTTATACACTAGGGTTCGATAAAGGATAAAATAGGAGAGAAAATGTGAAAAATTTTTAATGCTTCAGCGTCGTGACGCTGGAAGGCAGCATCGCGGCGCTGGCTTACTGCCTAGCTACCCAGCAACCAGTGCTGGGGCTCTGGGAATCCAGTGTTGGGGAACTGGAAGCTGCTTGCCAGCGCCCATGCTTGCACCCAGCGTCGCCACGTCCCATCGCGACGCTAGTTCTTCTGCCCAGGTCCATCCTTTTCTCGATTTCTTCGTAATTTTTCCTTCCAAGTCTTTTAAAAAAATCAACCCAAATGCACAATAATATTTTACCTACAAAAATAAAAATAAATCAAACAATAACTCTAAAAGAACCAACAAAATTAAGTTACGATCAACTAAAATATGAGTGTGAAACACACTCATCAAATACTCTCAAACTTAACTTTTTACTAGTCCTCAAGCAAAACAAAACAAAAAAATCAAATAAAGAAATATTAAAATCTAATTTAGAAAAACTACGGATCGAGTGACGAAAAGTTTTGACTAACTAAACATGCTTCAGAGTCTTCAAAATAGTGATAACCCAAGAAAAAAATTCTGAATTATGGTCGTAAAGAATTTCAACACAAACACAAACTTACATTGCACTTTGTAAAATATTGAGTGCATGTGTGTTACCTTATGTCATCCAACTTATTTATCTCAAATAAGTTTATACAACCAAGTCCCGTAAAAGCGAAAACATTAATCTATAAATAGATTAGAACTCCATAGGCCATTTTTTCATGTCACTCTCCTCGAATGTAGGCATACCATAACACTTTGGATCATCAGGGCTTTTATAAGCTTGTACTGTATGGTTAGGGTTTAGGGTAGGATAAATGATATTATTTTGGCTCAATCTTTACTTATAGTCACACATGTATTCTAGGAATCAATGAGCTAAACTCAATTTATCTTGTAACACCCCCAATCTTGTCATTCCACCTCCTGAATAATCAATCATGCTCAACCATTTTTTTCTAATTTGATTTCCTTAAGCTTCTCTTTTCCTTAACGAGCTTTCACCTAATAGCTGCCAAACTAGTTGGTCTTAGGGTATTAGGTTCTAAGACACTTATTCGAGCTTAATCACTCAAGTCCATGAGGCTACAAAATCAAATTTAATCATAATTTTTTTATATATCGAAACTCCTCCCATTCACCGAGATTGTCATAGCTCCAAGTATTTTCCCAGAACATCCAAATACTAAGTAAAAAGGGTTACTAGGGAAATTTTTTTATAAGATTGTGAAATTGTCATGGGTGATAAAAAAAATGGCTATTTAGGCTCAACATGGATGACTAGAAAAATAATTATGCACATGTTGGCTTGAAAAGTTCAAACGGTCTAAAGATGGCCTAAATTATGTCCTAAGAGAAGTGTAGCCCAGAATTTCACCTTGAATAACAATCAAATTGGTTCTAGAGTTCTTATGAGATCATAATGATTTCTCTAAGCAAAAAAATAATCAAATGCCCAAGGCTACGTGTTCAATATGTCGAGATTGTGTGTTGAAATGCAAATTAATAATTGGTTCAAATGCACACCGATACACAAATTCATCATTTTTTCAAAATTTATCAATAATTCAAAACCAATCTCATCATAGGTGTTAGTGTTGTCTACAACAGAATGCAAAAAAATGAAATTTTAGTTAAAGCCACCACCCCCAAACTAAAAACTTTCACTGTCCTCAATGAAAAGAAAATATGTAAAAGGAGTAAGGAGTAAGAAAATATGTAAAAATCGGGTTGCCTTCCGGTAGTGCTTTCTTTAATGTCTTCAGCCAGACTTAATGATCATCCAGGCTTCACCTGTTGTCCATTGACTTTATAATTCCCTTTGTGTTAGAATTGACCAGCCTAAGATCTTTTGTTGCTCTCTCAAAACCCTCAGTAGCTTGTCTTCTTGTTCACCATTTAATGAAGTAAAGATAATGACAGGCAGAGTGAATGCTTCTCCCATAAAGGTATACAAGGGTGGAGGTCTAACATCGATGGTTTTTCAATAAATGGTATGTGTCTAGGTTTACCTTCTCCAAATTCTGCACTATCCACCCGTAAACAACTATTCATATCATTTGGGTGTTTGATTGCTTTGAAGACATTAAAAATTACCTGATCATCTTGCACTCACACAATAAGTTCCCCATGTTGCACATTAATCAGAGTTCTTCCTGTAGCTAAAAATGGTCTACCAAGAATAATTAGAATTTTTTAGTTTTTCTCCATGTCAAGAACACTAAAATCAGCTGGGAAGAAATTTTTTTCCACCTTTACCAAAACATCCTCAATAATACCCAATGGATATATGATAAACCGATCAGCTAACTGTAAAGATATCGTTGTGGGCTTAGCTTCTTCAAGACCTAGCTTCTTGCAAATTGAATACGACATCGAATTGATACTAGCCCCAAGATCACATAAAGCCTTTTCAATCTATGAATTCTCAATGGTGCAAGGAATAGTAAAACTCTCAGGGTCATTTAACTTCGAAGGAAATTTATTCTATAAGATAGCACTACACTCCTCAGTAAGTGCAACTGTCTCATACTCCTCTAACTTTCTCTTGTTTGAGAGAATATCCTTCATGAATTTGATATAGCTCATCATTTGTTCCAAAAACATCATCAAAAGGGATGTTTATATGTGTTACACAATATTTCACGATAATACTAGCTGTCAATTACCTTATTCTAGGGATCCTAATTGTATAGTAATTAGCTTAATTATAGGGATCCTAATTAAGTAGTTTCATAGCTTTGTATATATATGTGTGTGTGTGTGTGTGTGTGTGTATTCTTCACTGAAAAAAGAGAGAAAACAATTCTTTTCATCTCAAACAAGATAGTATCAAAGTCATAGGCGTACAAATCAAGGTTTTCTCCTTTTTATTTAAAATTAGGGTTTAGCATTTTTTTAGGGTTTCACCTTGGACAACCTTTTTGGAGTGGCCCTTTGTTCTCACCGCCCATCCAGAAAGGAAGCCTAGCCGCCGACCACCGCAAGCCCGAAGTCCGGTGCCTAGAAGCCCTGCACGTGAGTCTCACGCGTCGCAGTGAATTTTTGCCACTCTCTCACGCATCGACGTGTGGAGGCGCGTGATGCCTGAGATCGACTCTGGCGGCTTTCGTATGATTCTTCGGCATTTCCCTGCTTCATATATACCTATTGTCTTGTGTTCGTAGAGGTTTGGGTTCTTCTATTTTTGGGTTTCTTGCATTTAGCCCCATTTTTTTCGCTGTTGCTGCCTTGTTGCTTCCTTTTTTACTGGTCTTCTCTTCTGTTTCTGCATATTTGGTGTTATGACTGAGAATAAATCTTCTATCACGACGAATGTGGTACCTATAATGTCTAAAATCACACACCCTAAGCTAATGGGTTTGAATTATTTGGATTCGAGTAAGACCATTCGACTGTATCTACGGAGTATTAAAAAAGATACTCATTTGACTTATGATCCCCCTCAAGGTGATTCGAGGAAGACTTGGCTCAAAGAGGACGCTCGCTTGTTCCTGCAGATTCAGAATTCTATTGATAGTGAGATAATTGGCTTGAATCATTGTGAATTTGTTACATAAGTGATGGATTACTTGGAATTCTTGTACTTTGGAAAATAGAGTCTCACTCGTATTTATGAGGTTTGCAAAGCGTTTTACTGTGCTAAAAAACAAGATCAATCTCTTACGAAATATTTTATGGAGTTTAAGATGTATGAGGAGCTTAATATATTATTGCCTTTTAGTCCTGATGTAAAGGTTCAGCAACATCAACGAGAGCAAATGGCCATCATGAGTTTCTCGGCTAGCCTTCCCTCTGACTTTGAGACTGCTAAGTCTCAAATTCTTTCTGGTTCTAAGATCTCCTCTTTACAAGATGTATTTAGTTGAGTACTATGTACATAAGGCACTCCTTTGGTTCAACTTAGTGGTGCTTTGGTAAGTTAAAATAATAATGATGCATCGGGGAAACAAATTTGGTGGCTCACACGAGTTTGAATCTCGAACACAGGAATCTGGTGGCATTGTGTGTCGATACTGTCATAAGCCAGGACATACAAAGTTTGAGTGCAGAAAGCTTCAGTTCAAAAATCAGAAACCTCACTCGGCACATATTGCGTTCACTGATGACGCCCCTGAGAAATCAGTCTTTATTTCTGCTAGTGAATTTGACAAGTTCTCACAGTATCAAGAATCACTAAAGCATTCATCTCCTGGTCACTGCTATTGTTTATTCAGGTAAACCGAATACGTGTCTTCTTTCCTCATCCTCCAAATGGGTCATTGATTTTGGTGCCACAGATCATATGACAGGTAATTCTGGTCTCTTATCTACTTTTCAGTCACACACTTTCACCTCTACTGTTACTTTGGCTGATGGGTCACTATCTTGTGTTCGTGGGTCTGACACGATTACCCTTACCCCTAAACTTCCTCTGTCATCAGTCTTACATCTACCGAATTTATCTTTTAATTTCATCTCTGTAAGCCAACTCACTCGTAATCTTAACTGTTGCATCTCATTTTTCCCTAATAATTGCTTATTTCAAGATCTTATGACGAAGAAGATTATTGGTAAAGGATATGAGTTTGGAGGCCTTTATATTCTTGACACACCAATACCAAAATCTGTCGCTTGCACTGGTGTCATTTCTCCTTTCGAGGCACATCGTAGGTTATGTCATCCATCTCTCCATTTACTTAAGAAACTTTGTCCACAGTTTAGTAAGGTGTCTTCATTAGATTGTGAGTCGTTTCAGTTTTCCAAACATCATCGTCTTAGTTCAAGTCCAAGAGTCAATAAACGTGCTAGTATTCCTTTTGAGTTGGTTCATTCTGATGTTTGGGGTCCTTGTCCTATTTTGTCTAAACCTGGATTTAAGTATTTTGTTACCTTTGCGGATGATTATTCTCGTGTAACTTGGTTATATTTAATGATAAGCTGTGCTGAGTTGTTTTCTATTTTGTGTGTGTTTTGTACTGAGATTAAAACTCAATTTAATGCTTCAATCCGTATTTTGCGAAGTGATAATGCCAAGGAATACATGTTCGCTTTATTTCAATCTTATATGGTTAAGAATGTCATGCTTCATGAAACTTATTGTGTTCATACTCCATCCCAAAATGGAGTGGAAGAATATAAGAGCATACATCTTATTGAAACTGCACGAGCCCTCTTATTTCAAATGAATGTTCCTAAAACTTTTGGGCCGATGTAGTTTCTACCGCATGCTTTCTCATTAATCATATGTCATCATCTGTTCTTCATGGTGAGATCCCTTACAAAATATTTTTTTCCAATAAATCATTGTTTCCTGTCAACCCTAGGATATTTTGTAGCACTTGTTTTGTTCGGGATGTTCGTTCGCATGTCACTAAGTTAGATCCCAAGTCTTTGAAGTGTATCTTCCTTGGTTATTCTCATATTTAGAAAGATTATAGGTGTTTTTGTCCCAGTCTTAACAAATATCTTGTCTCAATTGATGTTACATTCGTGGAAGACATTCCTTACTTTCCGTCTTCTCCTCTTCCCGCTCATCAGGGGGAGGATGTATAATTTGTTGGTGTATTCCATTGTATCCTCTGAACCTGTCTCGGAGTCAGTTCCTGTCAAGCCTTCTATTACTCAAGTATATTCCAAGCATAAACCTCCTAATTTCATGTCCTGCATCGAATCCTTTGTCATTAGATTCTGTCTCGAGTGATGATCTTCCTATTGCGTTACGCAAAGGTAAACACCAATGTACTTATCCTTTTTCTTCAGTTGTTTCTTATAACTGCTTGTCATCTTCCTCTTGTTCTTTTATTGCATCCCTTGATTCTATCTCTATCCCTAAAACTGTTCACAAAACCATCTCTCATCCTGGTTGGCATTATGCAATGATAGAGGAAATGAATGCTTTAGATGACAATGGTACTTGGAACTTGGTTGATTTACCTTCAGAAAAATGGGCTATTGGATGCAAATGGGTGTTCACAGTTAAAGTCAATCGGATGGGTCAAATGATTGATTGAAAGCCCGTCTTGTCGCTAAGAGATATGCTCAGGCCTATGGAGTGGACTATTCTAACACTTTTTCTCTAGTTGCTATAATTGACATATGTTCGGTTGTTTATTTCTTTGGTAGCTACTCATCATTAACCTTTGAATCAACTGGACATCAAGAATTCTTTTCTTTATGGCGACCTTCAGGAGGAGGTGTGTATGGAGCAACCTTCTGATTTTGTTGCTCAGGGGGAGTGTGGGCAAGTTTGCTGTATGGTTTGAAATAGAGTCCTCGTGCATGGTTTGGGAAATTTAGTCAGGCTATAGAAAAGTTTGGCATGATGAAGAGCAAATATGACCATTCTATGTTCTACAAACAATCAAAAGCTGATATCATTCTTTTCGTTATGTACGTGGATGATATTGTAATTATTGGAAGTGATACTACAGGAATCTCATCTCTTAAGTCTTTCTTTCATACTCAGTTTAACAAAAAAGACTTAGGGATGCTAAAGTATTTCTTGTGTGATGAAGTCACAAGGAGTAAAAATGGTATATTTTTTATCTTAGAGAAAATATGTTCTTGACTTATTAATTGAGATAGGAAAATTGGGGGTAAAGCCTTGTAGTACTCCAATGTCTCCTCACTTGCACCTTATAGGAGATAGAGAACTAATGGAAGATCTTGAGCGATACAAAAGTTGGTTGGGAAGCTTAATTATCTTATAGTGACTCATCCAGATATTGCATATTCCGTCAGTGTTGTTAGTTAGTTTATATCATCCCCAACATTTCATCATTGGGCAACGTTAGAACAGATATTGTGTTATTTGAAAGGAGCGCCTAAACGTGGTATCTTATATGCAAATCATGGGCACACTCATATTGAATGTTTTTCAGATACATATTGGGCAGGTTCTAAAATAGATAGAAGATCTACTTCAGGTTATTGTGTTTTTGTTGGAGGAAATTTGGTCTCATGGAATAGTAAGAAGCAGAGCGTTGTATCAAGGTCCAGTGCAGAGTCAGAATATAAGCCTATATACCAACTCTTGATTGATGTAGGTCTTAAAACTTGAGTACCAGCAAAATTGTGGTGTGACAACCAAGCTACCCTGCATATTGCATCTAATCTTGTTTTCATGAGCGAACTAAGAACATTGAAATTGATTGTCACTTTGTTCGTGAGAAAATTCAGTAAGGTTTGATTTTTACAGAGTATGTGAAGACTCGAGAGCAATTAGGGGATATCCTCACAAAAGCTCTAAATGAGGTTCGAGTTGATTATCTTTAAAACAAACTGGACATGATTAATATCTATGCTCCAGCTTGAGGGGGAGTATTAAGAATGTTATATGATAATACTAGTTGTCAATTACCTTATTCTAGGAATTCTAATTATATAGTAATTAGCTTAATTATAGGGATCCTAATTAGATAGTTTACTAAGATAGTTTCCTAGCTTTGTATATATATATGTATATTCTTCACTGAAATAAGAGAGAAAACAATTCTTTTCATCTCAAAAAACAATATGTAGTTTCCTAAACACATCAAGAAAATTAGAAAACTGCTTATTCAATTTCTGCTTTTGGAACCGCTAAAGGTATGAAATAAGTGAAACATATGGTGGAGAATTATCAAGAAAGAGCTTTGACTTGGGCTTGCATTTCTTTGTTTCTGAGCTCTTGGCAAGATCATCATCCATTGTCTCAACTTATGCTTCAATTGGCTGAGAATTTTCAACAGTGACTTTTTGAGGTTCTGCTAACTCATTGCCACTACAAAGAGTAATGACGTTTACTTGTTCTTTTGGATTCCTTTTGGTGAACCTTGTGGTCTCTGAGTTAATATTTTTGACAGTTGACCCATTTGAAGCTCTAAATTTCGAATAGATGCAGTGTAACATCCCAGAACTTTAACCAAGTTTTAGTTAAATATTTGACCAAAAACGTCGCAGAGGCTAGGTCAAATTTTTTTAAAGCTAAATCATACTAATTAAAACAATATATCATGGAAAATGAAATCGTTCATCAAACTCCTAATTACATAAAAAGAAAAAATCTTCTTAATAAGACGTTCAAGAACCCAAGAGTACGTGTTTTGAAGTCTGACGATTTAACTTAAGTAAAACCAACATCAAATAAACAATTACTAAGACTTTTAAATACGACTCGATGACTTTCGTGACTCTAGACCTCTTCGACAATAAACTCATCATCAATATTATAATCATCTGAAAATTTATAATAAAACAGAGTATATAAAAATATATTCAGTAAGTAAATATATCACATATGCAAAATAGAATAACGTTCACAGTCACATACAAATCCTAACACATGCATATTTTTCAGATCTTTCTTACAGAGTTCACTGTCCAACTTCTATTATAGTTCGTCACCACACCCAAAACAGAGATTACCTGTAACGACCGCGGGGCCTTCTCCCTCACGGGCTTTCCACACGCGTCGTACATTACCCGTCGATAATTGTTAGTTGTGAGGTAAATACAAGTGACATTTCTCACGAGTACTACCCCGCACCTTCGAATAGTTGGAACTAGTTGCGCTAACACCTTCCCACAAAACTAACCAAAGCATATAATAGAGACCCTTTTCCCTAAGGATTAGGCAAACAAAGACCTTTTTCGAAGGACAAGGCAAACAGATCAGAATGGTGAGCACATGACTCTAATGACACATAATTAATTATTCATGCATTCGTTTAACATTTATTATTATCTTTCAACATATATTAACTCATCAGACATACAACATAACAAAACACATCAGCACCATAATTGAATAATGTTACGAAAAAAGAAGCATCATAGTGCACTATATATCATAAAACATAAACATAATTTTATTATAAATTTTCAGCCATACAATGCAAACAATTACATAAGAACATTTCACTTACCTGAATTGCTATGAATTAGTATTAGCAACTAATGACCGGAAATCCAATAATCTCAAATCACAAAATATTCATATAATACTATAATTATTTAATTAACTAGAAGAGAACTGTGACGGATCGGTGAAGAATAAACTGGGTAATGTCAGATCGAGCGGTTCAGATCTGTTTAATTAGGTCTGGCTGGGATGAACCAATTTGGTTTGGTTCAATTGAATCAAGTCGAGATGGGTAAGATTTGGGTCGGGCTAAACAACCAAACAAAAATGGGTAAAGCACAAAATTGTTAAACGACTATGAAAATTTAGTGAACATTCAAAATCAATTATAATATTAATTTATTTACTCAAGGAGTATCAAACTATTTGAATTACCAAAGATACAGTAACAAAAATCCAAATAAAATGCAACAGTGTAAAAGTCAATACTTAGACCAAAATATATAAACAAAACTAAAAGTAGTATGAACATAAAATAATTGAAAAGGTATTTTAATAAACCCAAATTTCATAATTAGATAAATAAGAATTACTGTATAAACAAACCAAAATTAAAGAATCAAACAAACTATACAAGAAGCAGTTTAACAAAATGACTTTAAATTACCTATTTATTAGTTACTTAAACCGAGATTAAGAGGGGTAGAGAGCGAGATGAAGACAAGTTTTTCTACAGCCAGTTAAAAGCTAGAGGCAGGGGGAGTGAGATCATGAGAGAAAGAGGAGGCACGAAAAGAAGAAACAGAGACGAGGAAGCTTACCGAAAATTCAACGAGCAGAGAACGCTCGCTGGATGCAAGAGAAAGGATCTGAGAGTTTACAAATTGTTGAAATTACAGAACAATATTTCAGAGAGTGTTTTATTAACATTAATTGAAATTCTAGGTTAAAGAGTGAGAGCAAAGAGAAAAGAAATAAGAAAAGAGAATGAAGAAGAAGAAATGGCCTACCGGAGATCAACGTTGATGTGTTGCCAAAAATGAAATGAAGAATGAAATGAAGAATAGAGGCTTGGCGTGATGAACAAGATGGTGCTTCGATGCTGCCATGGAGTGGAACAGAGAAGAAAAGAAAAGAAGAAGCAAATCAGAGAGGAAAACAAAATAATAAGGAATAATTGAAGGGAAGAAAAATTGCAAGAGAGACAGAATAGCAAATACATTGGGGAGGGATTCATGAAATAGCAATGGAGAATGAGGGAGAACGGGGGGTTCGATGTGTTCAAGGGGTTTGCTTAGATAACAAATGAGAACGGGATGTATTTGAGAAAGGTTACACTTGGGTGTAATATTTATACGGTGTGAATGAGTGTTTTAAAATAGAGAGAGGGATTGCCGAATAAAACAAAAAATAAGGTTATGGTTGACTTTAGTTATACGTGTAGATGTGAGTGAGTTTTAAAATTATATATTAAATTTTTTTAAATTTAAAATCATATTATCTTTTAAATCAGTTTTATGAAAATATCACTTTATAAAGGGTTGAGGTATCACATTCTACACTCCTTAAAAACTTTCATCCTCGAAAGAAAGACGTCCCATTTTTAAAACACTGAAAATACTAAAAAAAATATCCAAACTCAACCAACGGTAAAGCACAAAAACAAATGAAGAAAACAAAATCAAGGTTCAACAAACGCAAAGATTGAATGCCCAAGAGCAAGAAGTATACCGACAACAACTACGATTTAATCATTAACCTTGGTGTGTCACAGTGAATGACTTTCCTTTATTCTTGTTGATTGTTGTGCTATCATTCTGATTTTGTTTGTTCAACGGACAATCCTTGAGATAATGCCCAGTTTTCCCACATTTAACCGATAACACTGTTAGACGTGGCTTTTGTTGCAAGTGACGCAAACAGGATGAGAATCTCTAACTTGTTTCTTTGCATCTTGTTGTTCAATATGGTCTTTCTGAAGCTTCTTTTTCTCTTGCGACCATTCTGTGGTAGCTCTCTTGGTGGAATATTCTACTCCATCAATAAACGCTACTTCAACCACCGATACGTAGGTTTTATGCTTGTGGAGTGATACATAACCCTTTATCTCTGGTCGAAGTCCTGTTTCAAACGTGTGAGCCTTCTTGATCTCGCTATCAACATAATGCGCGGCGTAGCGAGATAATTCCTCGAACTTCCTGTCATAATCAGTAATAGTCCTATTACCTTGCACCAGCCTAAGAAATTCGGCTTCCTTACTTGTCCTAACGGTGATCGAAAATTTTTTCTCGAAGAACAACTCCTTAAATCGATCCCAAGTTATCGGATTATGCACAACATCACGAGTTCTTTGTGTGAGCTCCCACCATTTTTTATCTTCTCGCGTCAGCATGAAAGTTGCACAACCAACCTTTTCAATCTCAGAATACATCATAAATTGGAATATCTGCTCCAATCTCACAATCCAATCGTCAGCTAATAATGGATTGGATGAGAGACCGTCGAATTCGAGCGGGTTCATCCTCCTGAAGGTGTGGATCAGTTGCACGTTGACTGCTATTACCTGTTGTGGTTGTTGTAGTTGAGCTGGGCAAGTCATCGCTGTCTGCCTCAACAATTCTAAAAATTCTTGAAACATTTCGATCATAGTTGCCGGAGGTTTCATAACATGATCAACCGATGTGTGATTGTTGTTTCTTGTAGGGGAGTCATTACTTTGCTACCCACCAAAATTCAAGACTTACCAAAAACCTAATCTCATCGTGTAAAATAACATAAACATAATCAAACATGCCATAATGAAACTAAAGCACCTTATACTAAATCAATAATTAAAACATACATATCATGATTGCTTGACTTGTAAGATGAGGGAGAAGCAGAGTGAACGACATGCCTATTTTTTCCTAAGAAAAGTCTACAGAATCTAAAATCATTGCTCTAGTAATATCCTGCCAATCCCAAGAAACTCCTAATTTCCTTAACATTTGATGGCCATATCCAATTAATGGCTACATCTACCTTTACCGGATCCACTATTATACCCTCTTTCAAAACGCATGACAAAAAAAAGCAACCTTAGATAACCAAAACTCACACTTACTAAACTTGACATCAGCCTCTGCTCCTCTAAAATCTGAAATATGGTTCTGAGATGTTCCTCATGTTCTCGTTCGGAATTAGAGTAGATAAGAATGACATCTATGAAAACAATGACAAATTTATCCAAGAAGTCTCGATGAGGCATTGGTCAAACCAAAAGGCATGACCAAGAACACGTAAGATCCATAACGAGTATGAAAAATCAGTTGGTATATCTTCATTCTCTATCTTTATCCGATGATACCTAGACTGCAAGTCAATCTTGGAGAAAACCCAAGCTCCAAGAAGTTTATCAAACAATAGGGGGAGGTAGTTGAGAAAGGTTACACTTGGGTGTAATGTTTATATGGTTTGAACGTGTGTTTTAAAAAGGTGAGAGGGATTACCGAATAAAACCAAAAATAAGGTTATGGTTGACTTTGAGTGTATATGCATATAGGTGTGAGTAGGTTTTAAAATTATATACTAAAATCCTTTAAATTTTCAAATCACATAATATTTTAAATCAGTTTTATGAAGGTGCCACTTTATAAAGGGTCAGGGTATTACATGCAGCTTGACTCTGAATACTTGTTTCTTGCCTCTGAAGTGTAGCATTTTTTCTTGCCATAAATTGAGTAGTATTGACTGTGAGTTGGATAAGAGCATATTCTAAAGAAAATCTAGGCTGTTGAGGTTGAGTAGCAACTGGTGGATTTATCACATTCTGATTATTTTTTCAAGAGAAATTTGGGTGATTTCGTCACCCTTAGTTGTAAGTGTTCGAGAACGGGTTATTCTACCTGTTGTAATTCTCAACAAAATTAACATGTTCTGATTGAGAAGGAGTAAAGGGATTACCGGATTGACATTCAGTACTAAGATGAAGTCCATGGCACAAATTACAAACTTCCGGTGAAGCATGAATAACACTAGCATTGGCGGTGAAAGAGCTCAATTGCTTGGACAGTGTAGCTACTTGAGCAGTAAAAGCAGTAAGAGTATCGACTTCATGAACTCCATGAATCTTTCTCAGTACGTTGCGCTCAATTGGCCATTGATAAGGATTAGCAGCCATTTCGTCAAGCAAATCATAAGCCTCCTCATGTGTTTTTCCCATTATAACTCTTCGTGCTGCTGCATCCACTAGTGTCCTCGTTGAATTTCTTAAACCATTATAGAAAATTTGGATTTGTAGCCATCTAGGGAGTCCATGATGTGGGCATCCTTTTAACATCTCTTTAGACCTCTCCCAAGCTTCATAAAGAGATTCCATATCATATTGGACAAGAGTAATGATCTTGTTCCTCATATTGACTATTTTAGCTGGTGGAAAGAATTTAGCCAAAAATTTCTCAGAAAGTCCATTTGAAGTGGTGATTGATCTGGCGGGTAAAGAGTTCAACCAACTGTTAGCCTTATCTCGTAGTGAAAATTGGAATAATCTCAGCCTAATTACATCAGTTGAGACATTGTTGTGCTTGAATGTCTCACAAATTTTGAGGAAAGTGTCTATGTGAACATTTGGATCATCATTAGGTATACCACTAAACTAATTTGCTTGCACCATGTGAATGATAGCTGGCTTAATCTCAAAATTGTTGGCATTAATAACATGGCATTAAATGGAAGATGCGGCCTCATTGACCACTGGTATAGCATAATCTCGAATTGCCAGGTTATTTTGGTTGTTCACAATTTCAGGATTTTCTCTAGCGTCATCCATGGTTTCTTGAGGTTGCTTAGAAGCTTCTCTCCTCACTTTTCTATTACGACGACAAGTTCGCTCAATTTTTAAATTTAGAGGAGTTAAATATTCGCTTCCAAATTTTCTCATACACCTTAGAAAATGGCTGAAAATTCAAAATAGTAAACAACCATAAATAAATAAAAATTAAGACTCAAAGTAAAATTAAGGATACGTAACTCCAATATTAATAAAAATAATCAATCCCCAGCAATGGTGCCAAAAACTGGTTGTGGTTTTTTATAATACAAGTTACACTATCGTCGTCAAGTAATAAATTTTTATAAAAATAGAGTATCGTCTATATGATTGATTGACTCAGAATTTTATACTCATCTTGAAGTAGTTCCAAATATGGACAAGCCACTGATCCTATACTGTGACAATATTGAGGGTGGTAGCTAATTCCAAAGAACTGAGGATTCATAATAGGGGCAAGTACATAGAGATGAAATATCATCTTGTAAGAGAGATCGTGCATTGAGAGGATGAAGATAGCGTCAAATCAGAACCTGACTGATCATTTTACCAAGACATTTCTTGCGAAGTCATTTGAGGGTCATGTGCAAAACATGGGTTGAGAGAGATGCCACATTTGCTTTAGGGCAAGTGTGAGATTGTTAGGGATAATGCCCTCAAAACATGTGTATTGACATTTTAATATGAAATTTAATGGAATTACATTTTTCTTATAATTGTTCTTTTAAATTATTGTTGAATAATTTATATGAATATCTGAAAATTCCATATTCATTAATGAGACTATAATCTTGTATTACTACGAGAGGTTTAAGATCATAGATAATGAATAAAATTGTCAGTAATATATTAAAGTATAAAATCTTTAATGAATGGTTACTAGTACAGTCACTAATCATTATGAATGCATGTAATCTAGGTATGGATCATTGATGTGGATAGACATCTTAGTGTAGATACTTTATATTATAAGATTATATACGACAGGATAGATGCAAATTAATATCTTTATTAACTTACCATTTATCATAAAGATTTAATATACATCAATATGATGATCATATGTAGATTAGTCTGAATCCTAAGTAATCTTGAACTCCTATACATGTCTACTAGATTTTTTAATTCACTCGTTAAAGTTTATTTGTAAAATAAATTAGTGACTTTTATTTTGGAGATTCAATAATATTGATGGTTGGGAACATGATCTTATAAGATTTGGAATCCAAACTTTCCTAACGGATCGTATATTAGTTTCTTTAAATGTTAATTCTAGAAATGAATGGTTATTGAGCTGAAAATGATAATACGATTATAAATTAGTCATTCACTAATGAATTAATGGTACTTAAGGACCAAGAGATAATTAGAAGGGTAAAATGATATTTTTGACCAGCTTTAATTTACGAACCAATAATTAGAGGACATAATTACATGAAATGATTATAGACTACACGAGAATATTCTGTAAATACATTCTATAATCTCTAAGAGTGTAATTCCATATTTATAGTGGAGTAATAATTGAATTAATAAATAAAATTATTTAATCAATAATTTAGTTTATTGGAGTTTAGGATTATAGGTCCATGGTCCCAAGTCACCTATGTACTATATAGTCTAGGGTGTGAATATTTCAGGACATGAGAAAATGACTAACTTGTAAAAGGAATTATATTTTTTGGGCACGTGCATAATTATGAGATAATTATTTATGGCTAAAGAATTAATTAATTAAATTATTTATATTAATTTTGGAAATTATATATAAATAATTATATCGATTAATATTTTAATTATCGATAAATGAGATAATATATCTAATTACTGAAATTAGATCATGTTAAATTATTATTAGATAATAATTTAAAATTTAAATAAACTAAATATGTTATTTGTGAACTAATAGATAAAGTAGTTGATAGGAATAATCATATAAGTTAATTTTGAATGAACTAATATCTAGGTATTTATTTGATTAAAATACATATTTAATTCACAGTAATTGTCACGTGTCAATCACTGATTGGGGATATGAGATTGACACGAACTACTGTAGGGCCATGTGGCACTACATTTGTGCACCAAATTACAATGGGTCCCACTACAATGACAATTTGGTGATTAAATGTTATTTTGTGTATATCCCTAAAAATCTACTGAGCCTAGAAAGTATATTTAGATATTATTTTAATGGCCTAATAGTTGGTTGAGTGTTGATAACACAGTTTCTATTAATGTGAACTTTCTCTGTGATTAAAAGTTGAAAAAAACTCTGAAAGAATAATCATCGTATTCTCCAAGTGGATTGTTTCACTGAATTAATATTTCTCAGTAAATCTTTAGATCTCATGTGTTGAGTACATCTAGAGATAGAAAAAATATATCTGAATTATTCTACATGCCCACAGGCGTCATAATGCGTTTGAGGATTGACTTTGAAGATGTTGGTGTGGATCTCAAAATCCATTGTTCGTGAGAATGCATGATCGGTGGTTTGCGAGGATGCTTGATATAGCCCCACGCTTCCATCGCGCGAGCGCTAGTTTCGAAGCCATGTTCCATGATCGGATGCCTCATAACATGTTAAAAATTCTACTACCATGGTGGAGGATGATATGAGTGTCTGTTTGGCACTCCTCCAAGAAATGGCTCCACCAGCCAACAAGTAAATGTAGGCTGAAGTGGATCTTCTACTATCTTGGTATCTAGTAAAATCAGAGTCAGAATACCTAATGACCTCTAACTAATCTGACCTCTTATAATGGGCATGTAATATTTTATTCTTTGTAAGTATCTCATAACCTGTTTGGCTGCTTTTCAATGATCCATCCTAGGGTTATTAACTGCCCAACACACTAACAATATACGTAATGTCTGGATACGTATAGGCCTAAGTAAACATTAGACTCCTCATAGAAGATGTATAAGGAATCTTCTACTTTTCCTTAGCTTCAAGGCTATTCTCACTAATTGAGTAAAAAAATTGTCTCCTTTAGGAACATGGGTGTCACCTGGTTTACAATCTTGCATGTCAAACCTTTTAAGCACTTTTCCTATATATCTCTTTTATGATAGTCTTAGAATATCCCGAGAATGATCTAGTGTATCTGGACCCCTAAAACAAAAGAAGCTTCACCAAGATCTTTCATTTCAACATTCTTAGAAAGAAATCTCTTGGTCTCATTCAACATACCTAAATCATTGCTAGCAAGAAATATATCATTAACATACAAAACCAAGAATATGAACTTACTCCCATTGAACTTGTAATCAACACCATCATCAACAATATTTTTCTCAAAATCAAATGAGATGATTATATGATGAAAGTCATGGTACCACTGATGGGAAGCTTGTTTTATTCCATATATAGATTTCTATAGTTTGAAAATCATATTTTTTGGATCTCCAACCATAAAATTTTCTGGTCGCACCATATAAATTGCTTCATCAATGTTTCTATTGAGAAACACAGTCTTAACATCCATTTGATGTAACTCAAGATCAAAATGTGCAACAAGAGTCATAATTATTCTAAAAGTTTCTTCATTGAAACTAGGGAGAAAGTCTCTTTAAAATCAATACATTCCTTTTGGGTAAAGCCTTTAGCTATAAGACAAGCCTTATATCTTTTCACATTACATTTTGAATCTCTTTTGGTTTTAAATTTCCATTTATAACCAATGAGTTTATTACCTTTAGGGCAAGAGACAAGATTCCAATCTTGATTGTCTTGCATATACTTGTACTCTTAATTTATAACCTCAATCCACTTTTGAGAATTAATATCTTGCATGACTTGATGGAAGTTGATTGGATCATCTTCCACCAATTCATTATTATCCTCATTTTCTTGGAGAAATACCACATAAGCATACAAAATAGCACTTCTCCTTTCTCTTATGAATCTCCTTAATGGAATTACATCTTGCGGTTGTTGAATTTGTTCTTATAGAAAATTAACCTCAACTTGAATGGGGGTTTGTTCAACATTATCTTGTTGTGGTACTAGATCTACTTCTTAACAATTGATAGGAGTGAAAACCTACACACTATCAGAAGTAGTGGCCGTAGTAGGAATCGAAGATGATTCCTCTTAAAAAATAATGTCCTTTACTTTATTTCTCCCCCCAAACTCAACATCCTCAAAAATTGTTGCAATTCCTGTCTAAAAAATATTCCTTAGTGTGAAATCATAGAACTTGTAGCCTCATGATTGTTGTGAATAACCAATAAAGTAGTTGTTACTATTTTGGAGTCTAATTTCTTTTCATTTGGCCTATAAAACCTTGCCTCAGCTAGACATCCTCAAATGTGAAAATACTTCAGACTAGGCCTTTTGCCTGTCAAAAGCTTACAAGGTGTTTTGACAGTTGCTTTAGTTGGTAATCTATTAAGGACATAAGTTGCTGCATTTAGTGCCTCTCCTCTGAGTGATTCTGATAAGGTAGAATGACTAATCATACTCATCACCATGTCCTTTCATCTCTTAGCAACACCATCCATGCTAGGTGAACCTGGCATGATGTACTGTGAGACTATTCTACATTGCTCTAGGAATTAGGCAAATGGCCCTGGATGTTATTTTCCCAAGCCATCAGATTTATCATAATATTCACCACCACGGTAAGATCTGACACTTTTAATCCTTTTGTTGAGTTGGATCTCAACTTCAACCTTAAATATCTTGAACACATCCGGTGACTCTGATTTATCTGAATAAGAAATAGGTAGTCATATCTTGAGTAGTCGTCTATGAACGTTATAAAATATTATTGACGTTCAATGAAGCCTTAGGGAATGGCTCACAGATGTATATATGAATCATTCTAAGATGACTAATGCTCTATTGGCACCTAATTTCTTTTGTTTGGTCTGTTTTCCCTTTATACGCTCAACAAAAACATTAAGGTCTAAAAATTAAGGGATTCTAAAATGTCATCTGACACAAGCTTCTGAATTCTCATTTTGAAGATATGACCTAAGCATTTGTGCCAAAGTGTGGATGAAATTTTCTTATTAATTTTTCTTTTAGTACCCCGTGATTCCACATGCAATGCTTTATTATAAGAGGTATTAACATCAAGCAAATATAAGTTAGCATGAACATTAAGAGAACCAGTCCTAACAAGGTTGAATTTATTGATAAACTAACTTGATTATTTCTAAATGGATAACAATAACCTAATTTGTTCAACCTAGAAACATAAATCAAATTCTGTCTAAACGATGGTACAACATAAATATCAAATAAATTCAAATAAAATTCAGTTCTCAATAACAACTTATAATGCCCAATAACCTCTAATTCAATTGATTCTCCATCTCCAACATAGATGTATTTTTCAACATCAGTTATATTTTTGTAGCTTAGGCAACCCTGCATAGAAGCACTTATGTGAGTAGAGGCACCAGAATCTAACCATCAAGTGTTTCTAGGTACTAAAGTTAAATTTACCTCAGAACAGAACACCGTAAGAGACGTACCTTTCTTGAAATGTAATGCGTGATATTCAGTACAATCATTCTTTACATGTCTGGGCTTCCCCCAAAAGAAATAATCGGCATTATCCTTACGCTAAATTTACCTCGTTTTGTCTTTTCCCTTAGAGATGCTAGCCAAATGAGCAATTTAAGTCTTATCATGTTTTATTATCTCTTCCTCTTGCACATAATATGAAATGAGCTCATTGAGAGTCCATTTCTTCTTATAACAGTTATAACTAATTTTAAACTGAGTGTATTATGTAGGAAAAGAGATCAATACCAAATGTATGAGCAAGTCATTTGACAGCTCGAGCCTGAGTGTTTTAAGCTTTGAAGTAATGTTAGACATTTCTATAATGTACTTCCTTATGTTCACTTTGCCTTGATACTTCATGAAAATCAAGCTTTACAAAAGCGTGTTTGTTTCCGCCTTATCATTTTTTTGGCAAGACCTTTTTCAATCTCAGCAAGGAACTCTTTTGCATTGGTTATCTTTGTGGATGTCACACTCCTGAATGCCTCCAAGATGTCATGATTTATGATCATAAGACTCATGCGGCTTGAACAATCCCATCTCTTAAAGTTCTTCCTAACATCAAGAGAACTTTCAGCCGTAGCATGAGCGGTTTCGTCCGTCCTAAGTGCAAGGTCCAGATCCAGCAACCAAGAACAATCAACATGTTCTCTTTCCAATCCTTCACGTTAGTCCCAATCAAAATGTGAATGTTATTGAGATTGACAGATACCGTAGTCACATTAATAAGATGTAAATATAATAAAAGAATTATTCATATATGCTCATATCAAAAGCCAATCATAGCAATCAACAAGTTCAAATAATTGGCAAGTCCCTTCTCAAGATATCTAATAAAACATTAATATCAAGTCTTTGGACAGTGATATTAACTGTAAGTGGTAGTACTCTTGTTGTAATGATAAAATATTGACAATAATTCATGTCAAAAAATAATTCTATCTTTGGATCTATTTATTATTCACATGTAAAACCGTATAATTTTCACATGTTTACCATCATACATGTGTATATAATTCAGCCAAATATTAACATTTGTTTGGGTCAGCTAATACTCACATGAATTTACACACACGTAACCATAAAACACCCTGATGAATAATCTAAACAAGAAAGGTTAATTTGATAACATCTTGCTTCATTAGCTTATTCAAAATGTTCGATAACCATAATTAATCCATAAAGACATACCAAAATAATTGAATTTAATTGAAACAAAAATCACCTTAATTAAATTGAATCAAATCAATCAAATCAATTTTTTTATCATTGTAGCAGTGCTACAGTGAAACAGAGAATAAATTCCAATTTTTGTACGGTACTGCAAGTAAAAAAACCTGTTCATGTACGATACCGTAAAGCAGGGGATAAATTCTTGCACATGTAACATAACGCATAGCAGGCAATAATTGCCCATTCCCTCATCTTCACACTCCTGACCTATAACAGTTTTCTTCAATGGCATATTCGACACTTTTTTTTATTTTTTTTAATCATGATTTCACAACAAAAATCTTTAAAATTCAACATGGATATCTAAGTGGGATCTTATTCAAGATTCACTTTGTTGAATTTTGCTTTACTCGTGGTTTGGTGACTTCTTCTTCCTCATTTTATTTGGGTGTGATTGCGGTTTTTTCATGGAGGATCTGGATGATCTTGATTTAGTTATTGAGGTTGATGACTACTCCCTAATGAAGATAGGAAGGATGAGCTGTGTCTTGTGGGTAAGCTCATTAGTGATAAAGGTACTAATACCTCTACCATCACTTCTGTTCTTAGAAAAAGCTGGAACCTGGAGTAGAATCTTGAAGTTAAGGTTTTGGATAAGAACCTTTTTCTGTTTCAATTTGACAACCAGCGTGATTTGGAGAAAGTTCTTTCAAGAGGACCATGGAGATTTAGTGGCTCTTTTCTTGTCGTTCAGAAATTTATTCCAGGATCTCAACCATCTGAAATCCAAGATCTCCCTCGCGATTGGGTTCTTGAGCCTATTGTAGGAGATTAGCTGACCAAGTTGGTGAGATTTTGGAGATCGGTCTCTACACTCTTGAAAGTGGAGCTGCAAGATCTGTTAGGGTTCGTCTGAATCTTAATATTTCAAATCCGTTGAGACCAGGTTTGTGGATCAAAAGGAAGCTGAGGCCTCCTATTTGGATTGAAATGAAGTATGAAAGGTTACCTCAATTTTGTTTTCGTTGTGGGAAAATTTACCACAATTCTGGAAGTTGTACTGTAGGAAGAAATGGAAGAGAGAGTCCCCTGGCAATTAGAGAAAGTTTTCTCAAGAGTAATGTCAACAAAACTAAAGATAATTGTGATTTGGAAATTATGAATAAAGCTGCTCAAGATGGTAAAGAGAAGAATCTGTATGTTGGGAAGGATTTGGCTTTGATTACCTCTAATGAGACTACTAATTCTACGAGTGACATATAACATAATCTTGATCTTAGTGTTTCAACCAAGATCTCAGGTAAAGTCAAAGAAGCTAAGAAACATGCTAGTAGAGGGAGACCTAAACCAAGGGTATTGTTATTAAATCTCAAGAGGAATCTTATAGCAAAAGATAGAAGAAAGTTGGGGAAAAAGATTTGAAGTTGAAAGGAATTATGGATGATGTTTCAACATTTGATAATTGTAATCAAATTGTTGTGATGACTTGCCTTGAACAGTGTCACTATCACCATGAAGTTTATCTATTGGAACTGTCAAAGGTTGGGTCCTCCCTTGATAGTTCAAGCTCTCAAGGATGCTATTAACTAATATAGGCCAGTTTTAGTTTGTATACTTTAGACAAAGTTGAAGAATTAGTCTGTTTTGGAACAAATGTCTCAATTTTCACTATATCTCTAATACAAACAATTTTGTTGATTGTTTCTCTGCGGACTTTGGAAGATTACTTTCTTCTATGGCAATAGGAAAGATTGTGATAGATGGGTTGATTTTGTCTACATTGCTAATTCTAAGATTTCTAATAATCCATGGTTTATTTGTGATGATTTTAATGAGATGATTTTAATAGATGAGAAGTTTAGTGGTAGAGATTTTGACTTTTTAAGAGCTCATATATTCATAAGCTTTATTAATAACTATGAAGTTTGTGAAGTTTCTACTAAAGGCTACTTTTTCACTTGGAGAAATGGTAGGGATGGTTCAGACTTTATATAAGAGAAACTTGATAGGGTCCTCATTAACTCAGAGACCATGGATATTTTTCCATATCTTGAAGTATTAGTTTCTCCAAATGTTGGATCAGATCATAATATATTGATTATTTGTTTAATCAATACTAAAAGATATTTTCCAGATTTTTCATATTCGAGAATAAGTGGATGCTTGAAGATGACTATGAGGCTACTGTATCTATCGCTTGGAGTAATGGTGGTAATCCTAGAGGTATGGAAAATCTCATTTCTAAGCTTAAATGTTGTAAAAGTTCCCTAATAACTTAGAGTAAATCTCTTAGGGGTAATCCTAAACAAGAGATTGATTCTATCAAAAGTAAGATTATTTTGCTCAAGGATGATATTCCTGCTGATTGGGAAGAGAAAAAGATGCTTAAATGTAGACTTGCTGATATTTGGAAAAGGTAGGAGGTGTTCTGGGGTCAAAGAGCTAAACATGAATGGCTTAAGTACGGTGACAAGAACACTAAGTTCTTTCACACATCTGTTCTTAGAAGGAGATCTCATAATTGTATTTCTAGAATTAGAAATGCTAATGAGCAGTGGGTTGATAATGATAATGATATTGCTAATGTTTTTGAGGACTTCTTTAGTGTTATATATATATATTACAGAACCTGAAACAGAGGTGGATTGGATTCTTAATCGTTTTGATTTTAGAATGAAGGACGAAGATAACAGAGATTTAATTGCCGATGTTTCCTTTGAAGAGGTTAAATTTGCTATTATCTCTCTTAGATATGATAAAGCCCCTGGTTTAGATGGGATTCCAGGATCTTTTTATCATAAGCATTGGGATACTATTGGTCTAGACGTTTGGAAAGCTGCTACAGATTTTTTCAAGTGTGATTACCTTCCCAATTGTCTTAGTGAAACTAATATCACTTTGGTTCCTAAATGTCAAAACCCAAATTCTCCATCCCTCTTTAGGCCTATTGCATTATGTAACTTCTCTTGTAAGATTTTCTAAAAAACTCTTGTGAATAGACTCAAACCCATCATTGGCAGCTTTATCTATTGTAATCAGGGTGTTTTTATCAGTGGGAGAAGTACTCAAGAGAACAACCTAATTGCACAAGAGATTTTCTAATTAAAAAGAAGAAGAAGGGCAAGAAAGGTATCGTGGCTATCAAAACAGGATATGGTAAAGTCATATGATAGGGTTAGTTGGACTTTTTTTTGGAGAAATTACTCCTTAAAATTGGCTTTCATCATAAGTTTGTCCACTAGATTATGCTTTACATCAGTATTGTTTCATTGAATTTCCTTATCAATGGTCAATCTAGTTTTTCTATTAAGCCTACTAGAGGCCTTAGGTAGGGAGACCCTCTCTACCCTTACCTCTTCATCATTGTTGCTGAGTGCTTATCTAGATGCATCAATTTTGCTGTGGCCAATGGGGATATTAAAGGTGTGAATATCAGAAGGATAGTCCTCCTATCTCTCATCTATTTTTTGTAGATGAATTTTTTTTTTCTGAGGCTGATGATGATTCTTGTGTACTCAAGGAATGTATTAGCAATTATTGTTGTGCTTCTAGATAGAGGATAAATCTTTCTAAAAGTTGCTCGTGGTTCAGTAAGAATGTCAACTTAACTAAGCAAAGCAGCTTAGCTTCTAGGCTGAATATTCCCATCTCTGACATAAGTGGGAATTATCTGGGTCTTATTATGGATTGGTATAAATCTAAAACTATTTTTAATGCTCTATTACAGGAGAAAATGGAGATCAATATTGGTCTTTGGAAAGCTAATTTGTTGTCTCTTAGAGGCAAATAAATCCTTCTTAAGTCAATTGCTCAGGCTCTCCCCAATTATGCAATGAGTATCTTCAAACTCTCTAAGAAGACCTGTGTTAAGCTTCAATCCTGCATGTTGAATTTCTGGTGGAGTAAGAACGGAGATATGCATGGTTTGAGATGGTATTCTAGGATTTTGGTGGCTTAGGCTTAAAAAATTTGGAAGCTTTTAACCTAGCATTATTGGCTAAGCAAGCATGGGTTATTCTTAGTAATCATGATAGTCTTTGTGCTAGAGTTTTAAAGAGCATCTATCTCTCTAACTGTGGTTTTCTTGAAGCTACTGCTCCTAAGTCTTGTTCTTGGGCTTGGAGGAGTGTTTGGCATGGTAAAAATATCATTAGAAGGAAAGGGCTTCGGAGTATTGGCAATGGTCAATCTGTCTGTATTTGGGATGATCACTAGTTGAAGCCTAGCTTCAATCTTGAAGAGTTTAAAGTTGATAATTTGAACAAGATTTCTGAGTTGTTGACTCAAAATAGTTGCTGGAATAGATAGAAAATTCAGAGTATTTTTCCTAATTGGATTGAGAAGGAAATTCTAGTCGTTCACTCTTCTTTGTCTCATGATGACAAATTCATATGGCCTTTCTCTCGAATACCATGCTATTATGACTAACATATATCATGTTAGTGGTTTCTTTTCTTCTTCTCATGGTTTTTCTCCTAAGCAGTGGATTTCTTTATGGAATATTTCTATTCTCTCTAAAATAAAGCACTTTATATGGAGATTATTTAATAATTTTTTGCCTTCTTGACAAAACTTGCTTAGAAGAGGTCTCATTTCTGATGCTAGTTGTCCTATATGCAATTGTGATTTGAAATCTGTCGAACACATTATTTTTGGTTGTGAATGGAGCTGCAGAGTGTGGTGGAGTTCTTCTTTGAAGTTAAACTACTCTTTATCTCAACACCAGTTCATTGACTCTTGAATTTTAAGCAGATTCAGTGAGATAAAAAATCATCCCAATAGTTGTAAAGGAACTTTATCTCTTTTTTGTTATATCTGCTGGTATATTTGGAAGGGGAGAAATGAGGTTGTGTTTCAAGGAAGCTTTGCTAATCCTATTGTATCTTTATAGAGAGCTTCTTTAGCTTTCTCTAATTTTTGGAACTCAGTGAACTAATCTTCTAATAATTCTTCATCCAGTAGAGTTGTTTCTTGTTCTCAAACCTCATGGATGCCTCTTGATTTTGATGTGATCAAAGTCAATTGTGATGCTGCTATTAAAAGGTGTCCAGATATTACTAACTATTGGTGTTGTTGCTAGAAACTGTCATGGTTCTCCTATTAGCATTTTGGGAAAGCAAATTATTGCTTCTGATGTTGAGCATGATGAACTGCTTGCGATTAGAGAAGGCTTTTTCTTGGCTTCTTTTGCTAGTTGGCCAAAGATTATTGTGGAAACTGATTCTAAGGAGGCAGCTTGTTGGTTATCATCTAGTTTTTGCTCCAATTGGAAGTTTGTTAATCTAGTCTCCGATATTCTGACTTTTGCTTGTAATTTTAAGTTTTGCAGGTTTAACTGGGTTAGTAGGAATCTAAACCAAGTTGCTGACGCTATAGCTAAATTTAGTTCTGATAAGAACTGTAGTGTTGTAGGGATTCTTGACTTATCTAGTAGGTTTATGTTGCTCAGCAATTGACTTTGAGTAGTGCGTGGAGCTCTCAAGATGAAGAGGCTCAGAACGTGTGTGGATGGAGGTTTTTAGGGAACTATAATCAGATGATAAACCATTGAGTGTGTTAATGAGAATATCCTCATCATCGATTAACATAACAACTGCCAATTTGGCTTTCGCCTCTTTAACATGTTGTATATGTAGGTATCATGGTCTCTGTCTATTTCTTGGAAATCATTTATAGGTCTGATTTCAACTGTAAAATGTTGGATCTGGAAAGAGCTTGGTCTTGAGCTATCTAGCTCTGGTACTTAGAATTAACATGATCCGTAAGAGTATTCTTTGCATCTAAAAGAAATTGCTCCAGACAACTTAGGGTTCCATCAACAAACCTAGAAATGGAGTGTGAACGAAGAATTTGGGTGATTTGATACTTCCAAACCACATAATTGTTTGCTTCTAAGCGTGCAGAAACAAATATACAAATGTTAGATAAAAGAAAAATGGCAGAATTCAGTGTAATTGCAGTAGATTGCATGGAGGTGGAAGAAGATCTCTGAATTTCTTATTCATCTTTGAAGTCGAAGACTTCTTTAAACATACGAAGTTATAATTCAACTGAAAGAAAACTAAATTGACTACAGATTAACTATCTTAAGACATTAGCTATAGAGTTATAAACTGACTAACTAGAATATCTATTACATTGTAGCAATATCCAAATGGCCTTTGAATCATCTCTTATATTGGATTATCCCTCATATGATACAGAACCTTAACTGTAGAATAATTCTCTAACAAAATAGTAATAAATAACCCTTATTGAGGTCTTTCTAAGAAAAGTGTGTAGCAAAATAATTACGATCAAATCGTACTAACTTTTAAAGTACAAATTCAATCCCATGCCCAGGAGTTGCGTTCTCATGCTCATCGTAAGTATAGGTTAAGGCCCACAATTGTGGCCTCGTGATATACGTAGAACATGATTTATTCATTTCAACAACTCGTGATAAGTAAGACGGATCCAACAAATTGACCCTCGCTAGGCGATTTAATATGGCATTTGTATCTAACTTCAAGACAACAAAACAGATATAAAAATTGAAATCATTCAACAATGAATAAAGAAGAAAAAGTATATCGCAGGGGAATGCATAAAAAGAAGGTTTCCTTGCTACTGTTATATTATACTAGTATAAAGTTCCTGTTGAACATTTACAATAATGAACTGAACAAAGTTTCTGTTTTACACTGATCAAGAAGTACCTCTGAAAAGTCTTTGAACATCTCCTCTTGAGCTCCAAAAATGAAGCATACAAAAATCTTACGTATTTAAAAACAAAAAAAGAAATTTTTTTTTCCAAGTGATCAACAATTTTTCATGCACAAGAAATGAATGAACATCAAAAGCTCCGGTCAGTGACCCCTTCCACGGCGGCTTGGACCTGAGTAAGCTTTATGTACGTGAAAACCAAGTTTGGAAGAATCCTTGAGAGGTCTCAAACTCTCAACATGAGTGGAGTAGGAGATCAAGAGGAAGAAGATGATAATGGAAATGGCATTGAGAAGTAACCTTAGAGGTTGAGACTTCATGCTAACGTATTGTTAATAAGGCCTTCAACTAGTTAACTCTTGGTTTTGGAAGGTGCTAGCATTTTATGTTTATGGTTTGGTAGGAGATGGGGACTACTATATAAAAGATGGTAAAAGGCCGGAGGTAGAGATGAAAAGGTAGATTTTGGTCTTTGACTTTGGTGTGGTGGGCTGTGTTGGCGAGGAAGGAAAGTGGTGTTTTCATAGGTTTTGAATTTGGAGTTTGAAAATCAAAACTCATTGCTTTGACTATTGAAACATTTGCAGCATTGGTATGGGATTGAGATGGAATTAGTCGATTTGTCTCGGGGAATATATGCAAGTTGGTAGCCTGGTGGTGGGTTTTTGTTGCGACTAAATTCTCTTTGTTGATATCAACTTGTTTCCATGATCATATCTCTCTCTCTCTCTCTCTCCGATTCAACCTACCCACAAACACCAACTTCCTTTTCCCATTAATTTGTTGAGATTGACCTCAATTGGTCAAACACCTCTCCCCATCTATANTATATATATATATATATATATATATTTGTGTACGTGTAAACCGATTGTACTTTTCTCATTACAACTATGAAAATATGCGTGAATAACTTCTACTAAATTCAGAGAAATTAAAGCAATAACTATTATTGACTTCAATTACAAGAAATAAAAATTTGACATTTAAAACATTGAAATCAAAGCTACTTTTAGTTTTAATGACGAAAGGATGGGGTAAAGACCTTAAGATTAAAAGGAAATAAGTAGCACATGCTCAATTTAGGGACGAAATAACATTGGAAGATGATAACAACCACCTATTCGGTTTCAGCAAAGAGAAAATTAAACAGATATTTATTTGGTACATTGTCCGCATTCGGAAAACATATCAAATAACATATGAAAAATATCATATTTTAGCGTGAACTATAAAATGATGAAAAAATATTTATGTGAAAATGATTAATGTAATTAATTTAATTACAAAAAATTACATATACATATAAATTTAGTTAAGGTACGCAAGTGTGATTTGATAACTAAATTATTACAAAAATAAAAAAATGAACATTTAGCAATTCACACATGTTTTTTTTTACTATTTTCATAGTTCTCGCAAAAAATACTATTCCCGATTTATTAACTTATATGTGTTTTTTCCTTTTATATTTTTTCATCATCAAAATCAATATTAAGAATAATGCATTCACTTATGCTATTATCCCTATATTTTAAGACTACACTATAACTGATTCTATATTGGGAAACCACTAATCCAATTGATCCCAGGTCCTTGGTGCTTTCAGGATAATTCCCTTTCGTATCGCATATGTCTTCGTGCTCTAAGCCAGCGGATAAACCCAAAACCACCTACAAACATAATTTGCAATAATGAAAAACAAAGTGAAACAGTCTGAAAGAACGCCACCGAAATCACGCCTTATTATAAATTCTTTTAAAATTTTTAACAACTTACACCAGTTATAATATATAAACTTATTAGTTATTAAAAGAACAACAATAAGGTTTTACGTTATTTTTAAACTACTTTTAGTAATTATTATCTTCATATTGCATATAATTTATAATAGTTATTTACATAATTATGTTTTAAGCTATTAACGATAATAAAAAGTAAACATTTACAAACGTAATTATCATCAGTTTTATATAGATTACAATGAATATTTATATACTTATTTAAAAATGCATTATAATTAATTTTGAGAAACTAGTAAAACAGTTATCATTATGCATATAATAATATTTACATAAATTACATTAAAACATAATATATGTTCTACTAACAACAAAATTTTGTAGAATTAGTTAGTACTTATTGTCTGAATTTCAATTAGAATAACGTTTAAGCTAAAGAATAAAATATGTAATGTAACTATTGAATATTTACACACTTTATTAACATATTTATATTTTTGAATTAACAGTAAATAAATATTATTTATTGATAAATGTGATAGATGCATATAAATTTTGACTTTGAACTTGGCTTGCCGAATTCTCTAGTAATTATTTAAATTTTTTTTAACTCAATTACCAAATTTGAATTTGAATTTTTAGCCGAATATATATATATAACTCAATTTTTCAATATGCCATTATGAAAATATTGCCAAATCTCATTAGAAAATTCTAAAAATGGCCGAAATATGGTAAATAATTTATTTACTACTGTAGAATTTTGGTAAATAATTATTTACTATGATCATATTTTGGTCATTTTTACAAATAAAAATTTTTTCATCAATTTTTACATCTTCAACCTCGAAACCTCTCTTTTCCTGCAATTTTTCCTTCTAAATATACAGTTGTTTTAGTTTTTCTTTTTATTTTTTAGTTTTTAAAATCAGCTGTTCTCATAATAATTATTATTGACAGTTATTAATAAAATATAATTTCAAATAAATATTCGGCAAAAAATCCTAAAAAGAAATTTTTTAGAAAATATTACATATTTTATACAGATTTGGGTCCAAGAAATTTGTAGAAAAAGTGACTTATTTTATACCGATATGAGTCATATCTTGAAATTATGTTAATCTAATCGAGACCATTCATACCAGCTGAGCATGAATTTAAGAAAAGTTAGTCGCAAAATATATATATATATATATATTTTGTTCCGAGCCAATTTGCACCTTGACATCTTCGCTCAATGACCCAGATTTACTATTCATATTTACCATTCCTCAGAATAAGAGAAGACCACATCCATTTCATACAAAGCTTTTAGCTTGCAACCAAGATTTCAACAAATATAAAGGGGAAATAAAAAATAATTAGTTTCAACGCCTGTAACATTAATATTATTAAAGTAAATTATTCTAATATTAAAATCCTTGCAAGTTATGCCTCTCTCAAATTGAATTAGGACGCGTACTACGGCCCTTGTTTCGCCAAGAATAACTTCTCAAGCTTGAGGTCAAACATTCCCGCTCCCAGCAGAAATATACGAGTTTAACCTGAAAAGTACGAAATTCTGATATTAGTAGCTTAGCATTTGGCTGTGACCAAACAGCCATCGCATTTTGACAAACCACCAAACAGACGATGCTGGGTAAATTATGCATTAATTTAACATAGCAGCCTCTCATCATTGTGATCGATAAGGTAGGGAAATTGATAGTAGTGAAAACTTCAAAAAAATCTAGCAATATCAAATACTATTGAATCATTCGCGATTACCAGTAATTCGATCTTTTAAAATATGTTGAATTCTATGATTACCAGGATTTAGGCAACAATTTCGATAAATTGTGAAATACCGAAAATTGAAATTATAGAGAAAACGTCTCCAACATATCATCCAAAAACTACCGAAAAATCCTTGAACAAAAAGCCTTAAAACTATCTTAGAAAACCCTAAATATAAAATAGAGGAAAAATTATAAAAATGTCCAAAACTAGTGAAAACAGCTTCCAGGCTCCGAAAGTGCCTAAAACGACATTTTTTGGGCCTGAAACCTGGCCATAATGGGTAAGCCCAATTTCACACGCGTAGATCTCTGAACGAGTTTCGATTTGATATCTTACGGGTTCTGTGAGTCAACCCGAGTTAAAAATTATGGCATCCGGAAGGTGGACTACGTGTGCAACGTACCATTCGCTCCAAAAACTCCAATGCTACACCGTCCGCATCATTCTCCCAAGGATAGAGAAAATTTGACCTCCAATTTTCAGCCGTATCATCATAAGAAGAATCAGCGTGGAAGGGAATCAAATGTTTAACATTAAACACATCAGCGGTATGAATGTGGCTAGGCAGCTTCAACCGCTAGGCGTTTGGATTGATCTTCTCAATAATCTCAGCAGGTCCAACCTTCTTGGCAGACAACTTGTTGTAGTCACCAACTGAAAAGCGATCCTTAGTCAGGATTTCCCACACGAAATCCCTAACCTCAAAATCCACGTGCTGGGCGTCCGATCAGCATCTTGTTTATACCGTGCATTTGCTGAACGCAAGTTATCATGAACGGCCCTATGAACATCCTGTAGATCAGATACAAACTCTTCTGCCTTTCCGTGGACCTTCAAAATCTGTTTTCTTTCCAATCTGTATGTCTTGGAGAACCACAGAAAAATAATGATCAGTAACAAGCAAATCACCAAAAGAATCAAAACCAAAAGAATAAAAACCAAGTACCTCATCCTGCATAGTAACCAGCAAACTACTCCTGCAACTCCATGCGTCTGCAACTCGGTTGGTTATCACGACCTTGTGTTTAACCACGAAAGTGAATTTCTCGAGATAAGCGAACCACCACGCATGTCGAGAAAACACCTTATCCTATCTGTATAAATGCCTCAAATGGTCATGATCAATATACAATATGAATTCCATGTGAAATAAGTAATGAAGCCAATGCTTCACAACCTGTACTACTGCATAAAACTCAACGTCATAAGTATTGTATCTGATTTTCGCGACGGACAACTTCTCATTGAAATAGGCCACTGGTGTTCTACTCTGACTCAAAACTGCCCCAACCCCAACTTTAGAAGTGTCAGTGTGTAACTCAAGTGGCTCTGCAAAATCTGGCAACACTAAAATCGGTGTAGTGGTTAGGTGTTCCTTAATCGATCGAAACGCTAATTCTACCTCATTGGTCCATGAAAACTTACTCCATTTCGTACAATTAGTAATCGGCGCCATAATACTACTGAAGTGTGGGATAAAACGCCTATAAAAAGACGCAAGACCATGAAAACTCCTACCCTCAGTAATTATTTTTGTCTAGGCTAGTGTATCACTGCCTCAACTTTAGCCTCATCTACCTGCAATCCATCTCCAGAAACCACATACCCCCAAAACAGCACCTTTGGAATCATAAACAAGCACTTCTTCTTTGCTGCATAAAATTGTTCCCTGCGGAGTACAACTAAAACCTCTCTCACATGCTGCAAATGTTCTTATGAGTTAATGCTATAAATCAGAATATCATCGAAATATACAACCACAAATCAACAGTTGATTCATCACACATATAAAAGTACTAGGGGCGTTAGACAACCCAAATGACATCACAAATCACTCATACAACCCCTCACGAGTCTTAAAAGCTGTTTTCCACACATCCCCAGGCCTAACCCGAATATGGTAGTAGCCACTCTTTAAATCAAGCTTAGTAAACACAGTAGCTCCACTAATATGATCTAATAAATCATCCAAGCGCGGAATATGAAACTGATACCAGACAGTAAGTTTGTTGATAGCCCTGCTATCCACACACATCTGCCAAGAACCATCCTTCTTTGGTGTCAATAAGGCTAGTACAGCACATGGACTCATACTATCTTTGATATCTCCGTTGGCCAACAATTCCTCGACTTGTCTACGCAGCTCATCATGCTCGCTGAGACTCATCCTGTAGTGAGGTTTGTTCAATAAAACTCCAGGGACCAAATCTATATGGTGTTGTATATCATGTAGTGGTGGTAGTCCATCTGCTAATTCATCTGAAAATACACTAAAAAATTCTGCTAATAAGAGAACCACCGCATCTGGAACTGCTATAGTCACTGCTGCTCATCGTCTTGATTTAAGACAACCAAAGCAGTCCCCACATCTCCTGTAACAAACCTCCTCATCATCCGACTGCTCATCATCAAAAGTTGGATATTCAGTAATTTCAACGTCCTCATTGCCACGCTTCTCAGTTTCAACAAACATATTCTTACCAGCCCTTTTACAATCAGACTGCTAATGTCCTGGTTCACCACAAACAAAACACTTCATGGTACTACTGCTCGCACCTTTGTTAAACTGATTTCCCATGGCTTTGCTACTCATGTCTCCTGTATTAGTGTTATTGGTGCCATTCAATCCACTCCCATCACTAACACGGCGTGACTATTTCTCCACCATCAAGGCTCTCTGATATGCTTTTGATACAGACAATTGATCGAACATATTAGGGGTATTATGAATCTAAACCCTTAATATTCCAATGTATCTCACCACCAACTGTTCCTCCGTTTCTTGGATCTTGTTTCTGGCCATCAACTGGTAAAATTCCGTAGTATAATCATCCACCGATCTCGAACCCTATTTTAGATTCTGCAACCTTTGATATAAAATTCACTGATAATTATAAGGCAAAAACGCAGTTCGTAGATGTTTCATCTTTTCCCCAAAAGAAACTTTTGACTTACCCAACCTGGTACGAGATCGCTTCAATTGCTGCCACCACGTTGTAATCCTACCGCGTAACGTAGTCACCACCAAAGGTACTCGTTTGTTTTGTGGCACTCCTTTGAATCTCTAAAATCTCCTCAGCAGTCGCCAACCAATCAAGGAACTCTTCAGCCTAAAGACTGGCATGAAATTCTGGCATTTCAGTCCGCATACCAACCTCTCACCGCCTATTATCCTCGTCCACTTGGACTCTCAATCGCCTACGACGGACCTGTGGAATGTCCTCGTAGTATTCTCCTTCATCTTCTCCTTCTAATTCGTCTACCCAATTGCTATGCCTGATCGGATTTCACAGCTAAGGCATATTCCTTCTATTCTGATTCCCCATCATATTAACCATCCTTTCGATTAACTGTTCCAACATTCGCTCCATACGTTGATCCACAATCTACCCAATTCGATGTTCTAGTTGGACGCCATCATCGCGCTAATAAACCTCCTCAACTCGCTGCTGCCACTTCTGGTTCCGTCGTGGCGCCATGAAAACTACGGATCAGTTTTAGCTTTAATACCAACTAATGTAGCAGAAACCTCAAGAAAACCTAGCAATATCAAATATTGTTGAATCGCTCACAACTGTCAGTAATTCAATCTTCTAAAACCCGATGAATTATATGATTACCAGGATTTAGGCAACAATTTTAATAAATCATGAAATACCGAAAATTAAAATTATAGAGAAAACGTCTCCAACAATATCATCTAAAAACTGCCAAAAAAACTCTAAACGAAAGGTCTTACTCTCAGAACACCCTAAACTAAAATAAGGAAAAATTGCAAAAGTATCCAAAACTAGCAAAAACAGCTTCTGGGCCTCCAAAAGTGCCTAAAAAAACATTTTTTGGGGCCTGAAACTTGGTCGTAACGAAAAACCCGGTTACACACGCGTAGATCTCTGAACGAGCTTCGATTTGATATCTTATGGGCCCCGTGAGTCAACCCGAGTCAAAAATTATGATCTCCGAAAGGTGGAATGCGCGTGCGACGATCCATTCACTCCAAAAACTCCAACTCTACACTGTCCCCATCAGAAATTGTCACCAGCTCATATATCCCTTGCACCTAAACCACCTTTTGAAAGCAAGTGATTGGCAGTCTTCTTTGCATACTTCTCCAAACAAGAGTAGAATCGCAAAAGATCAGGGTTGACATCCATAAGATGAGTGAAACCAATGTCCTCACCGACCTGAGTGGAAATGAATATTTGTAGAATCACAGTTTCTGTACATCACTAGGCATCATGATAAGCTAATACAAGTTCCCAATGATCTTCACTTTGTTCTTGACAAACCATCAATAATAATAATAACCCATCAAGACCATCTCAATTTAGCACAATTCTCATCATGGTACTCGACAATTATAATCGACAACGCACATCTAAACCATAAATGCTCAGCTTTGCTCTAGATGTGGAACCAACTGAACATCCAGTGGGTGGAAAGGGGTCTCCATTTCAGTAGGAGTGAAGAATCTCTCCACCCAACCACAAGAAAGTGGACCAGCCACCAGCAGAACATCTTGGAGATAGATCATGTCTTCCTGGAATTGGATTCCATAGTTCATTCAAACCATTACGTATCAACATCTTGTTAAATCGCACTGGAAAAACGAAATACAATCTTGGATAGGAGATAAATGCTCTTTGTAACTATTGGCATAAATGTCGACGTGCTGCATGTCATGGATTGCCAAGGCCAATGGTAGTTGAAACTTGAAAATCAATATCTTCGTAAACCAGCTGCCTTCCCATCAAATGCAGTATAAGAGAGAGATCCCAAATACCCACTCTGACATCTGAAAAAAATTATAGAATTTTCAATTTAGATAAAGAATAACAAGACCAAGTATTACTGCTTTTGAAGTAATAGAAAAGTTACTTCCAGTGATTTAAGTAAATATCCACTCATCTTTTTCTTCAATCTTGAATCAAGACAGCCAAAAAAAATAATATATCATCTCTTTTTCAGTTCTGAAAATCTTTAGATGAGACAACCGAAAATTACATGGTGAAAAGATGTAACTTCCCCTAAAACTCGCCTCGATTGTGAAGTTCTGGTCTTACAACCTCCGGAAGAGAATAACAGGAATAACACATGCAGTGTAACTTGAATAACCTAGGATGACAGTTACATTTAGTGAAGTCACATTCTCACAAGAAGATAAAGAACGACAGTTAAAAATTGTAGTCTGCATGCAAAATGGAGTTTCATAGTAGGTGAAAGAAGATTCCAAAAGGAAATGGCCTAATGACAGGAAAGGAGAGTTTTCTCTGTAATTGCATAACAAAAGAATTTCTGAATAAGAGAAAAAGGACTCAAAGGTTTATAGTTTATCAATTATTTTATCAAGCAAGAGGAGGGCAGCAATCATTGGTAAAAATTGTATCGAACAAAGCAAAGAGCTATTTGAATTTTGTATCTCACTTCTCAGCATCAAGGCCCACAGAATTTGTAGGGCTTAAAAGCAATCAGTAGACTCAATGTATGCAAAAGAATGCATCTTCTTCTGTGATAACACCACTTAAAGACAAGTTGTTGGCTATCTGAAACAAAAGAACTTGCACCATTCAAGGCATCTTACAGTCCAAACAACTTATAAGCTACGAGGCAAATTAGGCTAAAATATTTTGGATAAAGGGTAAGTAAAGATGTGAACTCTAACGTAGGAAGAAAAACTCTCCTCATCAACATAAAGCAGATCAGTGAAGACAAACAAAACCTTAGATTAACCTACCGAATCGAATAATTGCTCAAAGCTAGATTGCATGTTCGTAAAGCAGACCTAAGGGATACTAGGTCTAACCATGCACACATCTTAGGTGGTATGTTCATTCACTAGACATTAACTGTTAGAAATATAGCAATCACATTGTTCAGTTGGAAACTATCAGTCTTACCTACACAAAAATTAAAACTAACAGTTTAAGGCGCAATTATCCTCGTGAATCACAGTTGCAAAGTTTGATAGACACCTTAATAAAGAAAGCCACATGAGAAGATGCATTAGTCCTTTGATGAAATCCGTAAGCTTCCACCATAATTCTCACTAACAGCTGCCTGGAAGAATTGAAGTTTCAGATGCGTTAACAGACCTCAATCAGAACTGGACCTTAAAAACATGCTTGTAAGAAATTAACATGATGGAAACTTATTATATAAGACGGTTACAGTAAGATCTTGCACTCAGTCGTAATTTGTAGACTTAATTCTATTACTCAAGATGAGGTCAACCAGCAAAACCACTAAGCATGAATGTTGAAGTAAGGAAAAATAAAAATAACTGTCAAATCTAGGGTGTTCTCTGGTAAAATGTTTAGTTTTCACACTTACTAAGCCTGTCAAATCCTAGTGCTTCTTCTCCATATAATCTTATATGGAAATCCTCTTTAGTTAAGATGTTTTTCTTTTGTTAAATTTAGGCAAACTTAATACTTGTGATTTAACTCAGAGGAGGAATCCTTTGACGCATTTTTCTCCTTGGTGTTTGATGTGTAAGGATAATATGGAGACTTGTGCTCATTTATTTATGCATTGTGCCTTCGCATGCTCACCGTGGGTAATATTGATTTCATCTTTGATGTTTCATAGGTGGTTCCAGAAAATCCTTCAAATTTACTTTCCATGGACTGATTCGGTATGAAATTTTCAAAGAAGAAAAGGACTTTATGGAGGGAGGTGTAGTTATGGGTTTATGTTGGGTTTTATGGTTGAACGCAATAAGAGGACCTTCAATGATAATTGCGAGGATGTTAACTCTATAGGGAGGAGAATTATCTTTCTGGCTTCTTTATGTATTTCAGTCTAAAATATTCAAGGATGTACCTTTATTTTGAATATTCAGTAGCTGGGTTGACATTTGTTTGTAAAACTTTTTCTTTCTAGGTTGTGAGAACTTCTTGTTCTCTCTTCCTTCCTTCCTTTTGTATTATTTGTTTTCCTATTAAATATTTCAGTTTCCTATCACACGAAAAAATGAAATAATAGCAGTAATAGAATCTATTATACCCTTAGGAGAAAGTGTTGGAATGCTGTCCCACAGCGCCTAGACTTGCCCATTATGTGCTAGTTATAAGGCTCTAGTACCCCTCTCTTTAACACCTAGGTTTTAAGGAGTGATCGGGCTGGGCTTTTCAACTGGAAGTAAATTTTGGAGGGTTTCACACTATCTCAGTGGAGGTAATCTCAAAATTTCCACAATCTGATACTCCCCCATTTTTATAGCAAACAAGAAAATCTTCGATGGTGATAATATTAGATTTTTGAATCTCACACTACCTCAAAGCAAACGACCCATCAGGGTAGCTCAATCGGTTTAGGATCTTACCTTACAAATAGGTCTTGAGTTCCAATCTCATGGAGCCACCTCGACTAGTCTGTCGAAAACATTTGGATAAGAGGGTCTACTGCTCCTCCGAGATTACTTAAATGTTCTAAAAGATTTGATGTCCCAAGATATTTAAATAAAAGGGAGGAGGGGACTCTCAAGGACAAACAACTTCCACTGGACACTCCTCAAGTTCTAGGATTTGCAACGCACGTTCCACCACCGATACCATCTGCTCTAGGGATGCATCTAGAAACATATACAAATTGCTTTTAATTATGTTTAACCTTACTTGGATACACAAAAACTACAAGTTTATATTTCATGGATCCAGTTATTGTCTATTTGTCACATGCTTTTTAGTACCTGGGATACCATATCCACTCATATGATCATCGTCTAGGTAATCTAGTCAGGAGCTACGGCTTCAGAAAAGTAACTGACGAAAGAAACTACCAGCATAAAGATATTAAGTTCACTATCGTTAGAATAAAAACGCTTTTTACAACATTTGAACTTCAACAAGGGTTCTTGTAGTTAAAAATCGAGGACCAAGCATGCAAAACATACAATATCCTTATTTCAGATATTGGGATTGGGACCATAACTCGGAAAATTCAGTTATGGGAGCATGATGAAATAGATTGTCACATCAAAAGATACCATAGATAACTGTGGCAAGTATTGTAAGCATCAGTAATTCACACTCATGTCTCCAATAAAATTGAGTAAGTAAAGAAAGAAACTCGATGTAAATTGTAATTACCTGAAGACAAGGATCAACAATGTTGTAAACTTCTAAGAAAAGTTTTGATTTCATTGTAAACCTGATGTGAGACCCAAAAGATAAAAGATTTGGTTAAAACATCTCAGATAATTGAGTCAGGTGCTAAATAAGGTTCAGAAAAGTCCACTGAATACAAAACGAGAAAAAAAAATTTATGCAAAAAAAAAAACCCCGCATGTAGAAAATTCAACATAACAGAACAAAAAAATCACTTCCAATGACCCGTCATATTCATAAAGAAAATAGCGTTACGTATTACAAGGAGTTATACACAAAGCATCTTATCGATACTTAAGGTCAACAAAGTTCCCAAGTGTATCTTTGACGACTAAGCAACACAGTTGAAAACAAATAAGCTGAAAGCATACTTTATAAAAAAAATAATAAAATGACTACCATTTAAGCTACTATATTACATACTGGATAAGCACAAAATCCACAAAATTCCAGATCATGAAGATACCAAAACAAATGGGAGCTTTGGAATTGAGACGACTTCATTTGAATCGCATGAAACCTAAGAATAGATAAGAGTGTTGCAGAGCAAGAGGATCAAGTAAATTTTCTTTTCCGGATGAGAACATTTACATTGCTAGAGACTAGAAGGAAAAAGCCTAGTAAGTTATACGGGAATTTGAAAATACCTTTCCAATACAGAGAAGCTTAGCATGTATATTTGTTAAGTGCCAGCTTCTAGGAACATTCTTAAATTAGGACTACTTACTCATGCAGATTCTCTCACATTCTTAAAGGTATTTTTACATGATAAATCCAAAGAAAGATCAGTGCCATGCAGGAGGCAAGACAAATGTTATTAGTCTGAAAGAACAATTTTCTCAACTACTAACTTTTGACCATAATAAGCACTCAAATGCTAACAATTCAATCAACCACTTTTTGTGCAGTTGAACACTGACATGAAAATCACATCTGGTTTCACCTAGCATCTAAAACTATGATAGGTAAAGAAAGTAAGCAATCCTCTGGCATAAAATATTGTATATACAAGCGTTGCAAGTTTACCTTTTAAGAATACGAAAACAAATATAGATCTCCTCAATGTCCAATACGATCTTCAGTTTAATATACTGCTTGAGAAGCTTACACAAATCATTAATAGCTTGATCCCAACCATCAAAACTTGCATCCAAAGGAGATTGAAACTCAGAAAGGGTATTCTGCAGAATTAAAGATAAGTCACGCGTTGAACCTGATCTATGGTACATCTCTGCAAGCATTCTCAATATCAAGCAATTGCTCCCTTTGAACTTATTAACCCACAGAGGAGGATTCCCAGACCAAAGATTATCATCCACTACAGAACCAAATCCACCAGAAGGAATACTAGTCTGGACACCAAGTGATTGTTGAGGAATTCCTACAGAACAATCCAAAATGGCGTGTGAAGAAAACTCATCTGTCCTATGAGCAGGAAGTAGGTCAAGTATGTCAGCCCTCAATTGTTCAGGCAACTCTTGTAATACTGAGTTATCTACTTGACTTAGAGAAGAAGGTAACAAATCAGTGTTTTCGATCCCTGAGATGGAAATCGCCACACTGTGGGGTCTTGCTTCAGAAAAAGGCACCACGTTCACTTCTTCAACCATATGCTGTTTCACATAGCAACAACAAAAATAAAGACAGTATATACAAGATTTTCTAAATTATTTATAATACATGTAACCATGAGGAAACATAAGTTTGATTTCATGTTGATACTGCACAAGAACATTCAGACGCATTATCCGTCCCCATAGTCGAAAGGTTACATCTTCAAACAAGGAGGGCGGAGAAGACGCAGCATGAACTAACTAAATAAGAAACAGATGGAAAGAAAAAAAGCTTCGTATACATTTATTGTAAATAATCTATAAAACAAACAGTGAAATATTTATTTATAAACAAGATAGGATGTTACCTCTGGAGTTTTGCTTTCTTGGATCACATCAGATACTATAGGTGCATCGCCTTCACTTATCAAACCTAAATAAATAATATCAATATTCCTGTCATGTACATAGAAACCGTCTACCAAAACAAACTATTTGAAGGTCCAGCTAGTAAAGCTTTACCTTTTGCTAATTCAGGAGATGAGATGGAAGTGCCTAAACAAGAATTAACATGTTCACTTTTACAATTGTTTTCCGCAATCAGATTAACTAGCTTTCCACCATAAACTTCATTCAATTCTGAAATGAGATCTGGAGGAAGACTTTTTATAACTCCCATATCAAGATGACTTAAAGGTGGTGGAGTGGTAACACGGTCCAAATCAGATTCCATATTGGCCATATCATTCCTTCGAATTGGAAGATCTATGGGATCAGCACATATCTGATCTGGAGTTCCGTTAACACCCTGTCTCTGGCCATCTGTTTAAAAGTAAAACATTACAAATGTGTTTATGTATTTCACCCTTGACCCAAAACTATAAAACTATAGATTGCTTGAGATATTACGAAAACAATCCATGGTTACATAAAATAGAATGCACTTTCCGAGTTTAGAATGCTTAAAGGAAGCCATGCAAAAAACTCTTAGATGTTATAATGGATCCACATGACAAATAACATCACCCTTACGATTTAGTATTTGAGCCAATTAAGTTTCCTATTCAAGAAACATCTTAACAGGTACAACAAACAAGATGAGATTCAAGAACTAAACAAAAGCCTTTTCATAAAAAACAGATGCAAACTCTCAAAGTCAAAATGTGGGATACAACGATATGCTAAGAGCTTTTGTCAACTCAAAGGAAAGAACACATTGACAAGATAAAATCCTTATAATTCAAGGGAAAGAACCGATTTTGCTTACGACAAGATAACATCCTCAGTTCTACTCTTTGCAACACATTTTGAATTGTCATTACTCATGAGCGAGAACATATTTCTTTTGGCAAGGAGCGAGAACATATTTCTTTTGGCAAGGAGCGAGAACATTATTCTTTTGGCAAGGAGCGAGAACATATTTCTTTTGGCAAGGAGCGAGAACATATAAGGCTAACGACTAAATAACATCCTAACACTCCAAGGATTTCTCAAAGCTTTTTCATTTATTTGGATCAGTCACTTTATTTGTATCAAGCCATTATAAACACAATTATTATGTCGTACAAGTAGAAAGTCCAAATATAGCAAATGAATATGTACTATTCTAGTCTTCAAGATAGCTAGAAGAATTATACCGTATTACTGCATCTTTCATATACAAATAAGATAGCAACTCGATCATAACTTGATGATGAACTGATAACAAGACTCACAAATGCTAAGAGCTTAAACTTTCAGAAGTTATTGTAACTTGCTTCCATTTGAGTATCTAACGAACTATGCGTTTTTTTGCCTGAATATAAATTATACACATGAACTGTAGCTGTTTGGCAAAATGATCTCTTAAATTTCAAAATGACATTTTTATGCCTATAAGTTATCATGCAAATTTCACCCTGAATGGTGACAGAGCTGTAAGAAATTAAGTAAAAAGGGTTTAATTTGCATAATTTAACACAAGGCATCAAAAGGTCATTTTGAAAGTTAAGGGGTCTTTTTGACGATGTTTAAAGTTTAAGAGTCTAATTTGTATTTCAGTCTTTTTATAGAAAATAAACATGTTACATATTTAATTTTGGTCACCTTATAAGGGAAAGATGAACAAGAGGGAAGGGGATGGAATACAACCACACAACTGAACCTCAATATACCAGATACACATAAGTCCAGATCAGGTTTCTCTCTTAGATTTCAACGATAATGTAGAGAAAAATAGAAGGGCGATGTCAGTCATATTATTATGCCAACAATAGTGACTTCTTCCAATTACCTATCCTGTCCTTGACCATACAATTAATATTATGTTGTTCTTCTGAATTTGCTGAGGAAGAAGCTAGCCAGGATTTCAACACATTCCTTTCAATTCCTAGAAATAAAGTAGAAAAATGAAATATATCATTAGAAAACCTTACAAATTAATGTACACACATAAACAGAGAGGGAGAGCAAATAAAAGACAAGATCTACACAGCATCTCTAACAACACATTTGCTACAGCAGCCAGCACAACGCACAGCACTTTTGGACCTTGTGATTCAAATAGGCCACTATAAATGTAAATGCACCTGAGTAATTAAAAACTAAGAGAAATGCATACCATGCTTAGAGGTATCTGCACTTTCAAGTTTGGAAACTTGCAAGCCAATACCTCGAATCTCCTTGACATCTGCAGGAAGCCAAAAGATCAAAATCAAGACATTCAGTAAACAGGGAAAATGTTTTTATGGATCCCAATATTACTAAATAAGTCTGTTTACATGCTCCCAATCAAAAGGACTGCAGTCATCATATTTGAAAGACGTGAACTTAACGGTGGTGCAAATTTGATGCTTCAGAAGGTTCAAGCACCATCGGACCATAAATGAATCTTACAAAACAACCGACTGGCAAACCAAGGGCATAAATGAAGTGGTTACACATGTAAAAGTAGAATGAGCTTCTTCTATTTCTTATTTTTATATGAAACTTAAGCTTCTTCTGTCTCCATATACAGTAAAAATAGAAAATTTGACCATAACACCAATCTCCTAGAACAACCCTAGCATTGATAAACAAGTCCGCAAATCAAGACAATACAATAACACAACACTATTTCTTAATTTGGAAAATCAATTCCATCTCTGCTGCCTACTACGGTGCATGCGTTCATATGGGCTGGAGATGTGTGCGTGCAAGTATCAAAATAAATTTCCTAGAAAAGACTCCGCTTAGCCTTACAAAGGTTAAATATGTCGCATGAGCGTCATTACAAGAAGCATCACACAATGAGCATGTTGATTTACCTATGTTGAAAAAACCAAAGAGCTGCTTTGTGATCCTTTGAAGCACTTCCGGGTCATCACTAGGAACTGGTACCTGGTAACATCGATGGATTTTAATTTTGAACTTTAGGTCAGGTCGAAGTTACTTATAGATAACAACAGCAAGCTAAATTATTTGAATACTGATTTTTTGTGTAGTGTGTTAATGGAGAAAATATGGTAATGTGCCAAGCTGCTACCGTTACAGAGTGGCTCAGGTTCTCACAGTCTCCACAGCCCATATACTTAATAGGCTCCCCAGCATTCTTTCTTCTCTTCTTTACCTAGATCAATGATAATAACAGTCAGCAATGACTAAGGCGCAACAATTCTCAAGAATAGAGAAATCTAAGAAGCTTATCAAATTAATAAAGCAGACAACAGCGAGATCCAAAACCTTAAGGGTAAAAGTACGACCCTGCACTCCACATCCTTGTAACCTCAATGAAACCTCCTTGCAAAGCTTTGAGAGGAAATGCTGACTCTGGAATAAATTAACCAGTCAATTTTGACTCATTCATGCTTCTGTTAACAAAAAGGGAGGAAAACATATGAAATACATTATAACACCCACATCTTTCAAATCCTTGAACCTCACACCCCAATTCACTTCAGCACCTACAGATCTGCTTTCCTACATCATATGCAAGCAAAATGATGGTTAATGCAGCACAAGTAAAATGGAACACTGATCTGAACAAGAAACCGAAGACGGAATTGATCTGTCAGTATTCTTCAACGATAAAATAGTTATTCTAGATTCACATTTAAATCAAGTTCAAACTTTGCATGATCAGCCTCCATGGCTGATTTTTTGTTGAAATAAATATCTAATATTTTGTTGAAATAAATATCTAAGTTCCCTCCATGGTACCTATAGGACATAATCCCTCTAAATAGTTCAAAACTATGACTTTGCAAGAACAATGTTCAACATTGTAGTCCATGTTCCATAATCTACCTGAAGTGTTATACAGGATATATGCTGTACAATTGTGCAAACCGTTCATGATGTGCGACTCTGAACACAGTTTTTTCATGTGATGACTACAAAGTCCATCCTTCACTCAATTATTTGTATATATAAGCTGAGAGAATTTTCCAATGGATCCAGGGTCAGTAATCTACGTCAAGCATCCATCACATACGTTGTTGTACTAGTTTATTTAATTCATGCTTTTCTAATGTTGCCTTGGTCATTATTTCTTTTTACAATCTACACACTGAGATTACTTGATTCAGGAAGACGATGACAAGAAGATCCCATTACGAAAAAAAGAACTATAAAAAACTTAGATGCGACAAATTCACAGTGCTCAAAAGAACGTTTCGCAATCTCAAGCATATGTAAAAAGACAACTATGCAGTTCATCAAAGTCATCATCTACGTCAAACCTGAATCACTCCAACCAGGCGATTATCCACACCTCTACTATAGTTCCACAGCATCTCTCCTGTTTTCATTCCAAAGTCCTTTTGAAGAGAGTCCTGGAGATGCAAATTTGTAATATACTTTAAATATCACTTATTAGAATGTATCACATTTTGCCGATCATTTTTTCTATAAATAAGAAAAAATTCATACTTTAGAGCATGTAAATAAACCATTCAAGGATCTTACTACACAATGGCCAATTTTACTCGGCAGGATATTATTGCTGAAAGATATCTGCAAAGAATTATACCTAGATCCATATTAACTTTGCATGAAGTATGCCAAACGCAACCTAAAAACTTATACAAAGGTATGGGGCAATAGTTAGTTAATATCATCTCTTCCCACCCCTCCTCTCCCGCTTAAGGTGAAGCAGCTGCAGTGTCTTATGATATTTATAGAAAGATAAACCAAGAGGTTTAAGATCATTAAGATCATGGAAGAGGACAGCATACCTAATCTAGTAAGATTACAAGAACCACAAACTCATTCGTGAAAGCTAGATTCTTTGGTTTCTCGCTAATATTCATTTGTCAACCTCCTTGAGTAAGTTCTTTTTTTATAAGGACATTATCTGTCAAGGTAGACGCATCCTCTCTCAGACCAACTGTAAAATCCTAATGAGTCAGACATTGTCAAATTAAGGTCTGACATGTGGGCTAATAAGGACATGGGCACCCACCGTTGCAAGCCAGTTTTCTCAACACCCATTTTGTTTCTAACAATTGGTGTAAACGGAGCGACTTGGGGGGGAGTCACTCAGCTGGGAACATGTGTCGTTGTGGACATCAACTCTGAAACAGGGGTCGGATTTAATGATCCTAATTGAGTCTCACTCGCTAGATGAAGGCCTGATATGTGGGCTTAAAAGCACTTGGGAACCCTTCCCTTACAAGCCTGTTTTCAAGGGTGAGTTCTACCCAATGTGTTTGTCAAATAAACTCTCTTTCCCAAAAGTAAATAATTTAAGCAGATAGAAGCTAATAATCCTGTTCAGGAATAAAAGATAAGGGACAGCAAAAGCGATTTTCATCATTTACACAATTACATATCCCTTACTAGTACATAAAGAGTATATGAATAATAACTAAATGATACTCAAGCGCACATAAACCCCTGTTTCCACCCTTTTTAATCATCTTGCAATATAAACTCTCTCTAATCAGCTCAATTTGTCAGGTTGATTATCAAGCATGGCTCTTTCTCGCCAGTTCTACTGCTAACTTCAGCCTATTAAGTACCAGTAACCTATATTTTCATCTCCTCGTCATTGTGGTTTCTTGACATGCTGCTCAATGATTATCTCAAGAATACTAAAACGCTTTTGGTTTCTGCAATTATTAGCGTTGATTTAAATAACAACATAATCTATGCTAAGTTTTTTGTGTTTTCCGTCATAGGATTTGACCAACGTTTGCAAATCAAAATACAATTTGTTCAGATTATATCCACTCAAACAACTCATGTCTACATTTACAGCAGAATACTATGACTGAAGGTACCTAAATCATGTTTAAAACAATTACTACATGCCACATAAATAAAGACCTTTGAAATCATACGCAGTTCACCACAAGTCTGAATATTTCTGTTCTTCAATTTCTCCTCTAAAACATGCCCTATTCCTGGTAGAGTCTTAATGGGAAGTTGATGCAAAAAATGACCTACCTGGAAGACTCAAAATCAGGAGTCAGTGAAGTAATATAAATGACAGAAATTATTTATATAATTCAAGACATCACATTGAGATAAATATAAAGTCTGAAAAGGAGAAATAAGGCTGGTAAAAGAGAGGCAAAACATAAATCAGCCTTTCTCATCCCCCATGTCATGATCAATGTCTAAAAAGGCTAAAAGTAACTTTAAGGCGTTTTACTTTAGAGATGTGAGGCATAAGCCCCAAGGAGTTCAGAGGAGTAAGCCTCAATTCAAAGCAAAATGAAAGCAAAAAGTCATAAATAACTACATAATCACATGAATTTACAATAGCCAATGTAATAGGAATCATTATTGGCATAATAAATGGCCTCGAAATCATGAAGTTGGAGTGTAAAGTCTATTAATTCTTTTGAATGTCATGCTAGAAAAGATTATAAATAAATGATCCATGAATGAAAAACGTAAAACCTTATTCCACGAATCACATTGGTTTCATAACTTGAAGGGTGTGATTATGTTATATATACTTCTAAATGATATTTTACACCATGTTAATAGTTTAAACGTTTTTGTGATTCAAGAAGTATGTCACTAAAAGTTATCAACTTTTGTTGCTTAATGATCGGGTGTTTCAAAGGACAATGACACGACTAAAAAAAGTCATACTTTTTTATCCATAAAAATATACAATTCGTGGAATGGGTTTTACTTTTTTCATTAATGGATCAAAGACAAACTCACATAGTTTAGAAGATAAGGAAAGTATGTCAATTCCCAAGAAATAGTAAAATAAGAAGAAAATATAACAATTGAGGCTTAAGCCTTGGGAGCCTCAAGGCGTTAGGCTGAGAGGCGTAAGCCATACCATAGGGAGGCGTAAGCCTCTTTCTTCTACCTCGAGGCTTAAGTATTGAGGCACTTTTCTATAACCTCAAATTGAGGCCAGCCTCAATAGCTTTTTTAAACATTGGTCATGATGAATTACACTTTTCATATCCGCAAATACAGAGAAGCACAAGCCTAACAAACATGAAATAATATACATGAGAAAAATCAGATTTTGCCTACAGACCAAAAAAATCAGTCTGTCTCATAAAACTTTCGAAATAATTTTCCGGGGGAGAAAAGATTTACCACACTGACTACTTGAAATACTAGTAAGAAATCACCATAAAAATGTTGTTCCTCAGAGAAGGCATACAGGCAAAAAATAACAACCACAATAAAACATCTATAATTTCTGTCAATATTACATGTAGCCATACCCCTGACATCTATCATAGTGATATTTTCATCCTTGTAGTATACAGTATGACGTGTGAGGTACAACACTAAATAAATGATGGCAGAAAAAGATTTCAAATCTAGACAAATGATGGTTTTATAAAAGTTGAAATACAAAACTTTACAAATTTTCTTTGGTTGAAAAAAAACTTCAAAGATATAAGAACAAAATATTCAACAGTACCTAACATTTCCTAATAGCTACCTTCTCGGCAGGAATGTAACATTGACCATCTGGTTTGGCATCTCTAGTTGCAAGGCGAGCCATTAGCATATTTGCTGATATTCCAACACTAGCAGAACATCCTGTAGTCTCAGAAATCTCTTTTCTAATTGTTGAAGCGATAGGCTCAGGATCCCCCTCTAAGTCTGTGACATCTAAAAATGCTTCATCACAGCTTACAGCCTGCATATATAACAATGATGAGAATCTCAATATTAGCGACTTAAAATTAACTGCTCCAAGAGAAAAGTGTGTGATCTAACCTGAACTTTATTGCAACGCTTGTGCAATATATTATAGAACTGATCAGCTACCTGCAAAATGCCCAAGGCAAGATGTATCAACAGAGAAGATATATTTGTAATATATTGCAACAAAATTTAAATACTCATATACAGGTAATGTCTGATCACTTGCCTCCTCATAAGCTTCAAAGTTGTACGGTAAAATAACAAGGTGGGGACAAAGAGCTTTAGCATCTCTAACAAACATTCCTGCCTTAACCCCTAAGGGATATGGGGAGTAGGACGAGATGAATGAGAAAACCCTTGAGCACCTTATCAAAACCCTTCACTAGCATGATAGAGTTAATACAAGAAAAACCTACCATAATCTCGAGCAGGGTAGTTTGCAGATGAAATTTCAGCTGTTCCTTTTGGATTGTCTGAATGGCACACAGCTACAGGCTTATTCTTCAGTTCAGGTTGGTTCCTAATAACCACTGAGACGAAAAAGCAGTCCTGGACCAGCAAATTGGAGTCACCACACCACCAAAGATGTGTTGAAGAAAAGACATCCATATCTTAAAGGTTGATAGCACATATCACTTTAAAATTCAGGAGATAACATCCAATGAAGAGCATCTCTTCTTTTTTAGGAATATTGAACAAAAGTATTGAAGCTTTGAAAAAAAACAAAAAATAAATAAAACATACTGAAGTAAATTAAAAAAAAACAAATATTTAAATGAGAACAGAGGTGACAATTGATAAAAGAATCCAACAAAAAACCAAAAAGAAGGATTACAATTTCAAAGAGAAAATATAGAAGATAAAAGGTGGAGTGGGGTACCATATCAACATGTATAATGGTGGTCTTCCCAGAACTAGCATGATTCTTGATATTTGAACTCCTGGACTTGAATCCATTAGGCAGGCTTTGAAAACGCTTACGATACCTATTTCTCCAAGTTCCTATGAAATGCAACCGTGAGTTCTGCAAAAGATAAGATTAGTCGGGATACAAATCAGAAACACATAACTAGAAATAACATGACATTAGCCACAAGTAATTTTGAGATAAGATGCTGACCACACAATCCAAAAATAATAAAATAAAACCATATAAATCTTATCCATGAAGAATAGACTCATCCAAATTGCATTCAACATTTTTTCCAAATAACCACTTAAACAAATGTACTACAAAATCTCCCGCTACTAATATTTGAAAAGAAACACTTATATATCTCTGTGAGAACACAAGCACGTAACTAGGGATGTCAAAATCACCGGCGGGGACCCGCCCCTAATAGGTTGGGTTTTGGTGAATAAATAGGTGACAGGGCAGGTATGGGGTAGTTATTATTAAACCCGCGCGAGTATGGGGTGGGGATGGATATAATAGTCCCCACCCCATTACGCACCCCATCCCCGCCCCGTTTATTTTTTACATATGTTTTTTGAAAAAATTGTATTATATTGAAACTAAAATTTTATGTCACAACACAACCTAATACTATTTTTGTTAATCCCTCACTACACTAGTTATTTTAACCGTTAAATAAGACGATTCATATATTATTTCTCTCATAAATTATCTTCATTGCTTTGTTTGTCATCATTATCCATTATCGTCATCTTTACGTCTGTCATCGTCTAAGGCCATCGCTAAGAAGTTTTACACATAAATATCAAGCTTAAAGAAAAAATAGAAGACCCGTGGGTAACCGGATCCTACTGGGGATTCCCCATCTCCGCCCCATTTCTTTGTAAATGGGGAATGGGGTACACATATTAAAGTGGGGATAGGGATAGGGGGAAGCCGCCCCGCCCCCGCCCCCGCCCCCGCCCCATTGACATCCCTACACGTAACTCATAAGGGACAGGTGACACCTATATAAGGTTAGAATCTCACAGGTTTTTTACGAACTCTGAATTTATGAAAATAAAACCTTCCCACCATTCCCCTGACATACCTTGAAATAATTTTCCACAAAATTGGGATCCACGAGAGTTGAGTGATGCTGGTCAGATGGCCCAACTGCTGCTAACTTTGGTGATCTTCTGACATTGTCATCAATTGAGCAATAGCTGCTTACTGAAGCAGAGGGTTCACAACAACTAGAGTGATATCCATCTCTTACATTCCTTTCATCTTCTTCATAAAAAACACTTGACTCTTTCATTTTCATAGATTTTCTGTTTCCACTACTTGGCTGAAGAACAATTGCTGCAGTACTGTTCCCACGAAGAAGAACATCAGATTCTTCATCGATTAGCAGCCTATCTTTTATCAACTCGTCCACTTTAGGCAAATTTTCATCCTTCAATGTGACACTCTCAGAAGGTAAATGTTCTATTTCATGCTTCTCTTGTATAGTTACACATTTAACAGAATCCTTCAACACTGGGCTGCTTTTAACAGAAAAAAATGCTGATAACCTTGGTTGGTTACTAGCAGGCTGGTCAAGTTGGTAAGGAGTCCCTATAATTAGCATATAAGAACAACACTATCAGGATATTTCACATGGATGTTTATCATATCATCCTTTAACCATACAATACCGAGGATACGGTGACCACATTTTATCAACGTTCAAGAGAACATTAAAATCCTCATATCCTGGTTATATCATCCTTAACACAAGTGATCTTTTATAAGAAAAGCAAGTGATCTTACTAGCTGTATTTTTTCTGATATTAAATATAGCCATAATTCATCTACAGGAGTTTAAAAGAAATCAATGAAGTTACAGCTCAAAAGTTTGTTTGCCGAAATTGAATCCAAAATCCATGATGGTTTCACCACTGGTAGTCCGCTGCTGAAAGACCTGTATTAGTATTATCGTTAACTAGAGTTAAACTAATCAATACAATTTGATATCATGTGCAGATGGAAAAAAAAAACATGAACCTCAGATTCTTCATTTTAGTATCTGGAAGATTACTGCAAATTATATGGGTTACACGATGTCTTGAAAAATAATTCTCAAACCTTCCACCATACTTCAACATGTAACCACGCAAATCCTGAAAAAGAATTTCATAAATGTCATATCACCCTGGAATTGAGATCATGGCCTGTCATGCCATAAACTGTCCTGACCTGGATCACCAATAATAGCAGAAACCAATTGGTACAAGAAATACATAATCTCTAAGCGTTCCACCTGTCAGTACTAACCTAATCAAACTCCACTATACTAGAACATTAACTAGCATAAATTTGCAGCATTCTTAGCAACCTCCAACTTTTCCTTTCTTACAATTCTTTTTTCCCTTTTCTCTTACCCTACTATACTCTAGAAATAAACAACCTCAGATAATTACCAGAAAGCAATCACCTGATTAGAAGGAATTGTAAAACCATCAACAAAGATAGAAATTCCAAGGAATATAGGCTTCTCTGAACTTGAATTACTGTTTGAAATTTTTGAAACGTCGGCATCAAACTGGTCCTGAAGTTTCCGATTCTTTTCCACCATGTAACTATAGTGTAGTAGTAAAGACAAAAGGAATATAATCAGAATGCCGTCTGCATCAACTTCTTTATATTACGCGCCTACATCATATGATCAACAAACATGATCGAATGAATTGAAATAAGATGACAGTTATCGAAAAAATGATCATTCTATCCAAAAAGCATACAAACTATATAAGGAGTCAAACCATCTCTCACACGAAACAACTGAACAGGAACTCAATTCTAACTCAAGTAAACCATGTACAAAATTCCACTCGAACTTTACACATTTTCTCTACGCGGAAAGCAACTGAACAGAAACTCAATTCTAACTCAAGTAAACCATGACTCGTCAATGTTCTTAAAAGAGGATTGAAAATAAAAGAGATAATAAACACAGAAAGAAATACCTCCCGAAGTCAGAGAAAGGGGACTTGCGTGAGGAGGAGCGAGAGGATGAGGGAGAATTGGCTCCCCATGAGACGCCTAGGGTTTTCTGATTGCTCTTTTTCTTCTTGCTGTTGCCGCAACTGGAAGGGTACGAAGAAGTTGTGTTATGAAGGCTCCGCTTGGACCTTTGGCCGGTTGAGTTCGAAGAGGGAGACGAATCCAAACTCATCTTCTGTTGTAAGAAAGAGTATGCAAGAAGGTTGTTGACGCTGATTATTTTGGCGTTAAACTTTAAAAGTAAAACATATTTATACTAAGCAAGTAATATCCGACTCCAAACGGTCATATGTTTCGTCGGGTTTGTTTTAAAACCGATATCAATGTTCGGCCCATTTGTTCATCTAACTCGTTTTCCACTTTCATTTTTAGGGAAATTTACAGTAGTAGATAAGCAATATATGAGGCTTAAATGTCAGACTTTTAAAATTTTTATAAAATTAGTAATTTTTTTCACACCTTTAAAAATTTGATTTACTAAACTGTTTATTATTTCAATTAAACTCAATCTCAAAAAATAACGGATTTTAATTTTGATTGACATCTAGATAATAAAAATAAAATAAATCAATATTATAATTCTAGTATTCTAATTACCCAATTTTGATGACCATAATTTTTCATATTTACTGAAATCCCTAAATATATCAACCATGCAAAACTGCTCTGTGATACACCCTACAAACAAATAAGTGATATATTGTACAAACAGTACAAACAAATCAATAATATAAATCATATAAGCAAATCATATATTGCAAAAAATATCATTGTTAACATTGCATATCAGTATAAAGTATATCTATAAACTAGTGGTTTCTATCGAAGAAGTCGGAATGCTGAAGGACTGAAGATGTACGACTGATTGATGGATTGCAGAAGGTGGATCGCCATTCATGAACCTCATTCGCCGAAGATGGAACGGTGATAGACTGCCAAAAAATATCAATTGTCAGTTGATGGAGCGACAGTTGACAGTTTATTTTTCATGGGTTGCCTTCTCGCGGAATCTTAAAATTGTTCACTCAATGGCTAAATTTGGTTGAGTTTTACTGTAACTTTTGTGGATCTCGCTGAGTTTGGTAAAAAAAATATAATCTGATTCTTGTACATTAGGCGGTGAGTGAGACTACTAAACTACCGGTTGGGTGGTTTCGTTTTTTTATAATCTCATCTGTTGACCGTAAATTTTTATCTTGATTGTAATATATTTTTTGAAATAATGATAAATATATGGTAAGTTTTTAGAGAACTGGTTCATTGATTTAGTTTTTATTTTTTGTTGACTATTGATAAATTTAAAATCTCATATAACATGGGGATAAACAGAACAATGATATTTTGGTCTATAATTTTTTACAGCAACCGAAACTTACAATTTTTACTAAAACTCTAGTTATCTAAAGGCTCATATATTTTTTGACTATATGTGTAAATTTCCTTTCATTTTTTTAAAATCTCATTAAATAGTTTATTCTTAGAGGAGTAAGTTATCAATTGTCGCAAAAAATAGTACTAGGTAAATTACTCTTTTTAAAATGGATAGTTTTATGAGCCGGGTCATTCATTTTTTCTGCCCAAAGCAGCCTATCAACTTTGTTTCTAGTAATGATCATAATATGTCACATAAAAAAAATCATAAAAATTGTCACAAATATAAAAAATAAAAAGAAAGCCACTATGCACACTGCAAAAAAATTGGAGCGTCCAAGAAAAATTGGTTCCAGTTGTTTATATAATATATAGTACATATTAAATATACCTACAATATATTTTTTATATATTATATATTTATAAACTTTCTAAACATTGTACTTAAATTTTGCTGGACGCGGAGACTTGTTTTGTGACATCGATTTTTTTTTGAATTGGAGACGACTACTTTTTTATCGTTCTTTTATCTCTGGCTATTTTTTTTTAAAGTGTTATATCCTTGACGTTCTCCCTTTTGTTTCTACCCAACAACTTTACTTTATTCCTTTACCGTTCTTTAAGGAGGAGTTCTATTATCTCCACGTGGCTCGTGCACATCACGAGTCGGGAATAAAATAATTTTTCTTTTTAAATAGTGTAACTTGGAACGTTATTCAATTTATTTTTAATTAATTTCAAAATAAATTATAGTAAACCATTAGCCCATGATTTTAGAGATAGTTAAATGGCAGTTTTATTAAAGTTTTAATTGTACTTATTTTCAAATTTCCTCCTATTTAATATGTTTTCCCATGTTTTCAATTTGTGTCCAACATTCCATGTTTTGAGGATTTTTTTATTTTGCTGTTGAAGGTTTCGACAGTTTAAGATATATATTTTTTTTAAATTTATGTTCGGTCTTAAAATTTTATTTTATATCTCATGTTTTTTTCTCACAATTTTATATATGTTTCGATTCCAGACTGGGTTTTCCTTTCATTTTTTAGATTGGATTATTGATTCAAAAAACTAAATAAATCCGAAAATTATAGCATTAATTTCATTTTCTTTTACAAACTCGTGCATGACATGACATGAGGACATTGAGTTACAAACTCATGCATGAAATGGCATGGGACATTCTATTATGTGGCATGCATGGCGTAGTAAATTATGAGCATCACATGTCGCATGTGATAATAGGACATTATTGAAGAAATTATCACAGCGAAAATCATCCCGATCTTTAATTTATAAATTAGACAATCTAGTCTATGCTTAAACTGAATCTAGAGATTATACATTTGACGCGCGAATCTAAATTCTATTTTCTCATGTCAAGATCTGAACCTTGAGCTTTGTGCCAATGGTCACCTCAATCCACGAGTTAACATCGTGAAGCTACGCCTCCTTGTCGCTGTCCATGCCACCGTGCAAAGATGCCGTCTAACACCCATGTGATTGAATCACGTGAATATCCTATCTTGCGATCTTTCTCATTATTCCTTACACCACCAATCAAGAACATGTGTGTGACCGCTCAAAGAATTCTCTTTTCTTTCTCGCAATTTCAACTACAGAAGGGGTTTTCCTCGGGTTGGCTATGTTCTCAACGAACGGAGTAAGTTGACTTAACTCAAGACTAATAGTTAACTTAACTCAAGATTAATAGTTAACTTAATTCAAGATTGAGGGAAACCTTCTATTTATCACAACATCCAACTGCTAGAATTGAAGGATCAATCTTAGCCAAAAATTATATATACCAAAAATTATATATACCAAAATTAACATTAATTAAATTAATTTTTGGTAGATTTTTACTATATTTTGTTGGTCATGGTGAATTTGGTAAAAAAATGTAATCAGATTCTTGTACATTAGGCGATGAGTGAGAATACTAAAATATTGAGTGGGTGGTTAGGGTTTCGAACTATTAGCGGTTGTTTCTTTTTTTTTTTACTAATCTCATTCGTTGACAAAAAAAATTATTACATTTTTTAAATGAATGTTAAATATATGATAAGTTTTTTAGAGATTTGGTTGATTGATTTAGTTTTTATTTTTTATTGATTATTAATAAATTTAAAATCACATTTATTATGGGGATAAGCAGAACAAGGATATTTCGATATATCATATTTTACCGTAATGAAAACTTATTATTTTACTAAAACTCTAAAACAATTGATGTTTATTAAAGCCTCTTATATTTCTTGACAAATGTGTAAATTTCATTTGATTTTGTAGAAATCTCATTGAATAGTCTATTCTTATAGGAGTAAGTTATTGTCCCAAAAATAGTAGTAGATCAACTACTCTTTTTTAATTAGGTAGTTTTATTTTACCCAACTCTTTACCATCATGAGTCGGGCCATTCATTTTTTTCTGCCCAAACAACCTATCAGTTTCTACCCAATTATTATACTTTTTTTCTTTACCGTTCTTTTAGGAGGAGTTCAATTGTCCCCACATGGCTGTGCACATCATGAGTAGGGAATAAAATAATTTTTCTTTTAAACTAGTGTGATTTAGAGAATTTTTTTTTATTTGTGTAAAATTCACTTATCTTATCACAATTTAGTTTTAATTAATTTCAAAATAAATTATAGTAAGTCATTAGCCCCCATGATTATAGGAGAATTTATATGGCAATTTTCTTAAAGTTTTAATGCTACTTATTTTCAATTTTCCTCCCATTTAATATGTTTTTCCCTTTTCATATTCACTTATTGTTTTCAATCTGTGTGCAACATTCTATGTTTTGAGATAATTTTTTATTTATTTTGCTGTTGAAGGTTCTTTCAACATTCTTTGGTTTAAGGTAGTTTTGTTTTTCAAATTTCCATTCGGTCTTGAAATTTTATTTCATACCTCATGATTTTTCTCACAATTTTTTATATGTATTCCGAGGATTTTAATTTCATTTTTCACACTGGATTATCTATTCAAAAATCTGAATGAAAATTATAGCGTTAACTTCATTTTCTTTTACAAACTCATGGATGACATGACGTGAGGACATTGAGTTACAAACTCATGCATGACATGATATGAGGATAATCCCATTACATGGAATGCATGGTGTGGTAAATTAGGAGCATCACTCGACGTGGCATGTAATGATAGGATATTACCGAAGGAATTATAGCTAGGAAAATATTCCCGGTATTTAATTAAAAAAATAGATGATCTAGAATATGCTTAAAACGAATCAAGAGATTATACCTTTGACGCATGAATCTACAAAATTCTTCTTTGTCATGTCAAGATCTGAACATTAAGCTTTGTGTAAATGGTCACCTCGATCCACGAGCGAACATCGTGAAGTTGTGCCTCTTTGTGCCATCCTTGTCACCGCGCAAAACTTTTGTGCAAAGACGTTGTCTAATACCCATGTTATTGAATCACGTGAATATCGATACCATGCGATCTTCATCGCTATTCATTGCACCACCAACCAAGAACAAGTGTGCGGGCACTCAAAGAATTAGAAAATTCCTCTCTCTCTCTAACTCTCTCTCTCTCTCTCTCAATTTTGGCTACAGAAGGGGTTTACCTCAATTTGCCTCTTCCCTCAATGAATTGAGTAAATTAACTGAATTGAAGACTAAGAGAAGCCTTCTATTTATAGCAACATTCAACTGCTTGAATTGAAAGATCAATCGTAGCTGAAAATTATGTATACCTAAATTACATTATTAAATTAATTTTAATTAATTATTTATGTTACTTAAAATAAGACTAAATGGTTGATTACTAGGTATTCATGTCGTACCTATTAATTATCGATCACGACAACTATTAGAATCTATAGGGTAGCTTGGGACCATAAAAATAAAAATATACTTATTTAAATAATTAATAAAGTCTACAGATCAAATTATGATCAAATTAATTAATTATTAATTATAACTAATTCCACTATAAAATTGTTATTAAACTTCAATTGTATTTTATATGACTCGATGTAATTATCCTTGACCTATTCTTATTTATATGTTGCCCTTCCATACTACAATATGGTGTATAATTAGGCGAAGTACTATCGAACTAATTTACACACCCTTCATTTACTTTTTTTATAAACTAATAGTATATTAGAAAATCTAAGGGCTACAAAAGTAAAAAGGCATACCCTAGAAACACTAGTCCACGTATAGGATCAAAGAGGCTTCTCTAAAATATGGGGGGTAAGTCTGACTTCTGCACAAACACACCATTGACTCAGGCAAAAGAATAGATCTTTGAGACCAAAGCCTATCCCTAACAAGATTAACTATAGTTTTAGTAAGGGTATCTCTAACCTTGTACTTATACTAAAAAAATCTTTTGTTTCTTTCAATCCACGTGTTATACACAAAAGAATTAAAAGTAAGCTTAAAGATCAAGGATCTTAGGTATTTTATCCTAGTTATTTGGGGTAGGCACTCAATTCTATGATCCCAACTAATATAATAGTAATGGAGATCACATAATTGAGTGATATCTATCCAAACAGCTTGACCAAAATAACAACAAAAAAGAAGGTGATCTCTAGTTTCCAAATGGTTATTACACAAAACACAATCAAAGTCTACAAAAATGCCCCATCCGACAAGCTTATCTTTAGTAGTCAGTTTGTTCCTATAGCTCAACCATGTTATGAAACTGTGTTTAGGAACATTACAACTAAACGAGATGAAACCACACCATTGGACCTTATCACTATGTTGCTTTGAAGACCAGTAAGCTGAGTCAACAAAGAAGACTCCATCAGATGCAGCTTTTGGGGTCCACTTATCAGGGCTTAAGAGGATCCATGGAGATAGAAGCAAGCTTGATCTCTCTAAGGCAAGTGACACGTCAGGACCACATACCATTGTTAATCACCATACTGACTTTTGTGTCAATGTTCCATCATGTATCAGAAATAACAGCTATACCAAATCTGTTGTAAAGGATACACAATTGATGCTAAAGGTCACCCAAAGAGATGTAGTTGAACCATCACCAATATTGGCATGACAAAGAGCAGTAAACCGGTCTCTAGCTTTCATCAGCTACTTCCAAACCCAAGAATAAGCATTAGGAACTTTAATAGTGAACACAATACCATCCTTAATCAAATGCTTGTAGCGCCATTTGCTCCAAATAGAGTCTATGGTGTTAGTGATGGGAACCAAAGGTGTTTTACAGTAGCAGACAATAACATGTCATTATGCCTCTCAGCCAAAACAACCCTTATCCTTTGGAGAACAAACCTGAGGCCACTTCACTTTAGAGCTAGCATGTCTAGTAGAATCCCCAACCATAAATAAATTCTCATGATGGCTTCAATGTCATGGAGAAGCCTTTTAGGAAGGATAAACAACCCTGCCCAGTAATTTTAAACGGCCATAATGACAAACGAAATAAGCTAAAGTTTACCAGCAAAGGAAATATGTTTTGCCTCCCAACTCTTGATCCTGCTAGTTAATCCTTTCCACGAAGGAAGCACAATCATTTTTGCCCAATTTAATAGAAATCAGGGACAAACCTAAGTGTTTAATATGGAGGCTACCCTCTGAAACCCAAATGAATCAATCCAAACCTGCTTGACCTTATAAAAAACTCCATGACTTTTCAGCTAATTAGGCCTAAGACATGTGAGCATAAAAAAATCAAGGTTGTCTCTGATTAAGCTAACAAAACTAGGATCACCTTTAGAGAAAATGTGGAGGTCATCTACAAAGCACAAGTTGAAAATACTAAGCTCCCTACATCTCCGGTGAAAGCTGAAGTCAGGTTAGGAGGAAGCATGTTGCAATAAACCAGTGAGGGCCACTATAACAATGACAAATAGGTAAAGGAAGATAGGGTCCCCATGCCTTAATCCTCTAGCTCCCCTAAAGTAACCACAAAGTCCCCAATTAATATTAATAGAAAAGGAAGTTAAAGATATGCATGTCGTGATCCAATTGCTGGAAATAGTAGCTAAATCAATTGTGCTCAGACTATTAGAATATGTTCATAAAGTAACAAATAACTATTTATTTGTATTTAGTTACTTCTCAGATATTAGTATTATTAATTTTTTATAAATAAATTGAAAGTTTTATTTTAAATTAAAGTGTGCTTCTAAATTACTCAAGTATTGGCCAAGGTAAGTTACTCTACATAATAGAGTTAACGTACTACAATATTTTCTTTATAAAGCGCCTAACTTCACTAAACTATGAAATTAAGTATTTACAAGTCATAAAAAACTCTTGGTTAAATACATTGTTTCTATTAGCTTAACTCCATAGGACCCACAAGAAAATATTATTATGCTTGTGGACGTTTTTACAAGAATGTATTGCATATAATGTAATAATAAAATATTTATCAATAATCAGAATTAAATGTCTCAATAAATACAATAGAATTCCAGTGCTTTAGGGCCTAATACTAATTATAGATGTCATGCATCTATTGTCGCCACGTAATATGCCATGTGTAGACATCATGCAATTAATATGTGAAGCTGATACTCGTATGGTGCCTTTCTTATTTTGGAAGTTAATTTTCTATAAATTTTTATAATAAATGTAAAGGATTTTTCTGGTGAGGGAAGAATCAATTACGAACAAATAGAAATAATAAAATTTTAGAGAGTAAAAATAATGAGAACTCAAGAGTTTGAGTTGGCTTCTATTTGATTGATTTTTTCTGAGGTGAGATATACTCCTATTTATACAAATTTCACAATAAGATTGCAATGAATCTCATAGCTGATAATGGGGGATCGATAAGCTTAAAAAGACAACGAATTCCCTTTATCTCGTTCCTCCATGCCTATGTATTGAATCTTTGGTCTAGATCTCACCACGTGGAAGATAAGATTTTATTCTATTCATGGATCCCCATTACACTCAAAAAAATCTTATTCATTTAGGTGTCATGATTGTCACCTTAGTTATTGCGTCTGCCGTTCTAGTTACTCGCATCATGACCTGACTTGATGGCCTACAACAACTATTACATTTCCGCTTCATTTCCCATTTTTGTTGACGTCTTCCTGAAAAATGTACAACATAGCTTCCTAGGTGACACCCTGTTTGTCTACTTTTTGTTGTGACTCATCATTTCCCTTCGCCGTTACACCTTCCCATTTCTATTTTTGAATATTCCTCGAAAACGTGTGGCGTGATTTTTAAATCTTTATCATGGCAAAGTGCGCCTACTTTTCTGCTAGTTGTCATTTCTTCATTCGTCACTAGTTGTGATGGTTCACTTTATTGCACATGGTCAGTCACATCCCTTCGTAATCGAGTATCTGCAGGCGTCCTTTCATTGCTCCATTTTTAGAATTAAATGATTTATAATTCACATTGACGTCTGTGGCATGTTTAAGGACCTTCTTCCTCACTCTTTCTTCATTCTTTGCTTTTAATCTTTGTAAGTCCCTCATCTCTTCTTCTCCTTTTTTATGTATTTTCTGATTTTAGCATTTCCTAGTCATGGAAGACAATACCGTCTTTAAATCTACGATCCCTTTTAGTTAGGAACCAAGAGGAGTTTAGGAAATTTATGGATTACTACTGAGAACCCTTCCCCCTAATGTCATATGTGCTCTAAGAGAGTTTTTCCACTAGAGTCCCGTGTAGAGTTCCCTACCAAATCACCCTTAGCCCAATGTATATAGCGCAATTGCTTAGACTTCCATTCTCAGCCTTTTTCAAGAATTCTTCTCCACCTTTGGTCTCACTCCTTCCCAGATTACCCCAAGTTCTTATAGGGTACTTCTTGGCTTTAAGGCCATGAATAGGAGATATAACTTAGGTTTTGGAGTAGATGAGCTTTGATGTTATTACATAGCCAAACGCTGAAATGAGAGTTACTACATTACCCCTCCTCGTCCATTTTAAAAACAAGGGCCTCTAATAACAAAATCTCGAGGGGAGATAAAGGTTGGGAACGAGACACTCTGTTGTTTGGTGGGTACTGAGGCTGTGATGGCCGCTGGATAATTCTCAGAAATTTGGCGATTTTCATTAAGTCGTCGGAGCTCCGTTTCCACATTTATTTGTTCTGTTTCTTTCTTCATTTTTCTGTCATATTTCTGTTTACTAACAAATCTTTTTCTTTTGTAGATAAAAGGCCTAACAAAAAACCTTTCGTAACAAGGGCACTTGATGAAAATATAACTGCTTCTTACCGTTGTCTGAAGAGGAAGTGGTACCAACTTCTTAACCTGAGTAGAACTTGTCCTGGTCACAGTTCTCGTTGCTCAACATCCACTCCATCATCATCTTCTACACTCCTGAAAGGTATTCCTATTCCTCTTTCCATCTGGTTTCTGGTGATTCTTCTTCAGTCTCTTTTAGGTCAATAGATATGAGAGAAGAGGAAGAGTTATAAAATTTATTTCAAAGGGTTGCTGAAAGTGCATAGATGGTGAAGCGTCTTCGCAACAATTTATTTGGCAATATTGACAGCAGAATGAATGTTTGTTCGAGAATAGACACATCCAGCTCCTCTATCCCCGCCTATTCCACCAACTCCTCATACCCCCAGCATTAAAAATGTGGGCCTCTCGGAGCGCTCAACGACTCCTCCTTCAGTTCCTCCCCTACCAGCTGTTCCACAGGAGCCAATTCCGTTTCTACTTCTGACTCTTAGGGGAGAGCTGAAGATTCTGCTCTTAGGAAGTGGAGAAGGTATTCTATCACCCCACTTGTTCATGCATTAGTTAGCTTTCTGAATGATCCTTATTTTGCTCATATTGTGCTTCGCGATATCCAATCTAAGAATTACGCGTCGATGACTAGTAATCTTGGCTTGATAATCTTCTCTGATCTTTAAGTCATGATCTGATGAGGGTATGACTTTCTTTATTCCCTGTTTACTTTTAAATTTTGCTTACCCAGTTACTAACACTTCTTTTTTTCATTTCTCTCTTCTTTTAGGTTGTTGTCCATCACAATGTTCTTCAAGAGCAGTATCTTTCCTGCAAACACACCATGGCTAATATGAAAAAAGAAGTTGATGCATGTCATGGTGTCCTTGATCTTTTTCAGACTAAAAATAAATGGCTAAAGAAAAATTCAGCTGAGCTCCAAGGAGCTGTGAGGAAGTTGGCCCAGGATGTAGCTATAGTAGCGGAGGAGCATCTAAAGCTTGAAGAATCTCTAAAGACAGACAAGGATTCTTTGGTAGTGCCTAATTTAGCCAGAGTCTAAGTAGAGGAGAAATAAAATAAACGAGGGAGGATTTCCAAGCTCTATTTGATAAAGCTGAGTAGATGATCTATAACTTAGGCGATAAAGATGGTTCAGCGAATATTCCCCCCAGGATACCACTTGTTGACACTTCCTCTACTCAGGATGAGATGAATGCCTCTACAGAAAATGTTACAGTCAACCCTTCTAAGCCTGTTGCTAAGACAACCACCGTTGATCCTGCTACGACTACGGAGAACAATGTTACCTAGGCTACTGCCGATAAGGAACAGATCATAATCTCTTAGGCTTCTTTTCTCTTTTTGTATTTTGTATTTTATGTTCCTGCACTGTACTTTTTTTCAAGCATCCTTTGTATTTCTATGCTCGTTTAATGAAAATAACCTTTTATTAAATTCTTCCTTTGTAGTATTTCGTTCTTTCTTTGAACACTTAGCGAAACTGAAAAGAACTTTCAATAATTTAAAGTAGAACTTGTAATAATTTAATCTAAAATTCACAAACTTTAGTTAGATCTGTTGCCAGCACTGGATCTTTCTTTATATTTCCTCGAAGCATGAACTAATGGTTAGTTCCCAAGAGCTTATGATTTGATTCTTTTTGAAGGACGGATGCTCTTTGTAGTGCGTTTTTCCTATCGATGATGCGTCATGGCCTTGTTTTCCTTGTACGAGCATGACTTATGAGTTATCCATTCTCATGACTTGTGCCCTTATTTTCTCCTGAGAGTAGGACTTGTGAATTTTCCACTCATAAGCTCTTGCACCCTTATTTCCTTCTAAGTGTATGATATACCAATTGCCCGCTTCCAAGGACTTGCACCCTGCTCCCAAGGACTTGTGCCCTGCTCCTAAAGACTTGCGCCCTTATTTCATTCTGAGAGTAGGACTTATGAATTGCCCGCTCCTATTGACTTACACCCTTATTTCCTTCTGAGAGTAGGGATTATGTATTGCCCGCTTCCAAGGACTGGCGCCTTTATTTCCTTCTAAGAGTACGACTTACGAATTACCCTCTCCCAAGGACTTGCTCCTGTATTTTCTTATGAGAGTAGGACTTATGAATTGTCTATTCCCAAGGACTTGCGCCATTATTTTCTTCTAAGAGTAGGAATTATGAATTACTCACCTCCAAGGACTTAAGCCCTTCTTTTCCTTCTAAAAGTAGAACTTATGAATTACCCGCTCCCAAGAAATTGCACCCTCTCTTCCTTCTAAGAGTATGACTTATAAATTGTCCGCTCCCAAGGACTTACACCCTTATTTCCTTCTAAGAGTAGAACTTATTAATTACCCACTCCTAACGATTCATGCCTTTATTTCCCTCTGAGAGTAAAACTTATGAATTGCTAGCTCCCAAGAACTTGCTCCCTTATTTCCTTCTGAGAGTAAAACTTATGAATTGCCCACACTCAAGGACTTTCGCATTTATTTCCTTCATTTTTTGTTGAAAAAGTGAGAGAGAGAGAGAGGAGAGAGAGAGAGAGTTGACACCATGTTTTTACGTGAAAAACTTTTGCAGGAAAAATTTCATGGGAACATATTTACAATTTAAACAAAATATATTTTCAAATGGATAGCGTTCCACGATTTTTCCAGATCCTCTCCTTCTTCCATCGTTAAATGATAGTACTCACTGCCTCCGAAATTGTTGACAATATACATTCCTTCCTAGGTCTGTCTGAGTTTTTCTTCTATTTGGAAGATCTTCTTCAGGACTAGGTATCCTTTCTGGAATTACCTTCTTCAGACTCTTCTTCAAAAGTAAGCAATTCTCTTCAGTATAGTATGCGTAACTAATAGGTATCAACAATAGTGAAATGAGCGGGGCCAGGCTCAACGAACGACACTTGGTCTTAATCAAAGTAGTAGTGTTGACCTTCTGACTTCCCTTATTTTTGAACATATGTCATTTTTATTTGCTATCCTTAAAAAGCTTCTCCCCATTTTCCTTTTCAGATAATGACAGAGTGGCCAATTAAAGGGAGAGCACTAAGTTACTTACGTTACTGCAGTTTCAGGCACCATTAGCTCACGAGCTCTTTTCCATTTTCATTTCTTCACTGGGCTTGGACCATGTCTCCCGAACAATCTGAGTACATATGGCACAAGACGATTCTAAATATCGAGTTCAGAATGGGATTGGGTATTTTCAGGTCTCCCTGTAGTGCCCGGTTTGTCTTGATTTGAAATTGATGAACAAAAAGGAAAATGGAACTCTTGGATTTGGTGACTCGCCCCCAGCTACGTATCCTTTGGATCCTTCACCCGCCCGCCACCATTGGAAGCAATCTAGCCCCTTTCCCCTTTTCATAATAAGAAGATCAACATTCAAGCCTAGCAAGAAAAGGCCCCTTAAGATAGCGCCTTCCATTATATAATTTGAAATGAAACCTTTCGCGCAGCTTAAGCTTACTTACTAAGAAAATGTAGGCTTGGGCTCGAAAGGTACAAGCAAGGGATTACGCAACTTGTACGGGCTAAACCCTACTAACAAACTCCTTATTATATCCCTCTTCCAAATGGGCTTGAGCCCTAGCACCACCCTTATTATATGCCAAAATTTCCCTAGAATCATGAGGTTCTATTTTACACTCAATTCCTATCCTACTCCTCTACCCTCACCTAAAATCTACTAAAGCCAGCCTTAGCCATGGAATCCAAGAGCTTGTGATGTAGATAGAGACTTTCCTTACCTCTCTTTCCCATTAAGCCTCCTTTAGGAAGCTAGCTCAAGACCCTCTGGCGGATCAAGATGACTAACTGACGAAAGGGGGAGAAAGGATGGATCACCTGTCAATCCGTGATCAAAGAAAACTATACCTAAAGAATGGGATACAGATTGACCAGCACAAAATCCATCTCTTTCAATCTACGCTCATTGATGAGACGGTGACATAGAAAAGAAAGTATACACTTTGTCACCCCCATTTTTTCACTTAAAAGTAAAGAAGAGATACGAAGGAATCAAAATTTGGTAGGGTCGATGATGGAATCGAATAACGAATGCACTTGTGGTTAAAACGGGTCCTGCATAGCTAAGGCTTCGATCTTCTTTGCTTCTCCTTCTATGTATAAGATCGATAAATCATATCCGTTTTCGTATTCTATCTTTTCTTCTTGGCTAGTTCTCTAAAAATATTTCCAAGGAACCTTAGCATACATAGTTCTTATCTAATCAACTAGAGATAGAGAGAGATTAGTTGAATTAGCATGAGAATAAGAGTCAGGGGTCCCAGGAGAGCATGGTTTAGCCATAGATGCATGGTTAAAATGCCACTTACGGAGTCCTCTTTCCCACCTTTCAGTATTGTTCCCATTCACAGAACATTTTTGATATCGGCTTTATTCTCCAATGGTAGCTTACTATTTTAATGAGTTATTAAACATTCTCTCAATAGGTTTAAGAGCGTAGGGAGAGACCAAAGGTTTAAAACCCTGAGCCTAAGGCGTGCTCAGAGTGATAAGGAAGTAGAGAACTTCTCTTCGATGTCTAATAGTATTTCAGAGTGCTCATATACAGGAAGCGGATAAAGTGAGCATTACTTCCATCTATATTGTTGGTGATGTTAAACTATGGTGGAGAAGTAGAGTTGAGGATTCTTCAGTCCAACCTATCACCGATTGGCCAGAGATGAAACAAGAGCTGATAAATCCATTTTTTCCGTGTAATGTCCAATGGCTAGCAAGAGACTGATTAAGGCCTTTGAGGCAAACGGGTTTAGTTATAGAGTATGTGAAGAGCTTCAAATCTTTGATTCTCAAAGTGGGTAGTATGAGTAAAAAAGAGAATCTTTTCAACTTTATGGCACTTCAGTCAAGAAGCTAGCTAGTGTCTCACCTTCTTGTCTTGACTGGTAGGCACAATCTCTTGAGTCTAGTTCTTGAGCGAAGGAATAACTTTCAATGATAATTTCACTTTAGCAACCAGCCATCAGCTCTATTCAAGTTGTCGAATATAGATAGGAGATCCACTTCAAGTTCAAGGCTGGTAGCAAGTGTAAGTGCAATCGCAGTCCCTATGAATTTCATTCATCGATCTCTCTTTGGACCTCTAGCATTTTGTTTTGGCGCAATCACTGACTGATGTTCTGGAGTTCTAGGTCATCTAGCTATTAGTGTTGTCTACGTATGGTAATGCATTATAGGTTGTCTTCCTTCGACCTCTCTCTATCGTCCTTCCTTCTTTTAGCAGCTTATCTTGAATCTTGAATGTTTAGCGAATCGATCGTAATTGGTCTGACCGCTCAAGGCTTATCTCTCTATTCCCCTTTCTGGTCTCCGGTCATTGGTAGAAAGCTTATAAATTCAATTTCTCTCCTCTCCAGCTTGGGAATACTTCTTTCTTTTAGCTATATATCTTTAGTCATAGTGATAGTTCAAGATTGAAATGATAGATGCTGGGTGAGAGCTTAAAGACCCTATTCACATAGCCTTCCTAGACACATCTTTTTCCTCAGGGTGGGCATATTTTCTTATGAGGAAATAGGAGAACCGAGCCTTTTTGGGGGGCAGAACATCGGGTTCACCCTATACAAGGAAGTCAAAGTCCCCACCACCCTGCATATCTCAACCTAACGACAACATCTGGAACTATACTACTGCCTCTGCCCTTTGGGCATGCCTCCTACGCTTACCACTCACCTGCTGTAGTAAAAAGCATATTTAGTCCAGGCTTTCTTGACAAATGAATTGTGATTGAAACTTTCCGCCTGCTCCATTTTCGTGACTTTGGAAATTGGTTGAGCTTAACATGAAACCAAAACTTTTATGGTTTTATGTTGAGAACCCCAAGAAGAGAGAGTACTCTTTCATGTGGAATCATTTGAGTTTGAACGCCAGTTGAGTTTGGACTTAATATATATATGAAATCCTAAATACAGGAAGAGCTCCCTCCTATGTTTCCAATAACAACTAGCAAAAGAATTATGTGAATGAAAGATTCGAGAGTCCAGGCTGAAAATACATGCATAGATAGTAGGTCTAATGACAAGGGCCGACAACGGAAGCTCGGGATGGAGCTGTATAATGCAGAAGTCTCATTTCTGAATTAGCTTGCGACAATTCCTAGAATTAGTATGAGTTCGTTGATCGCGTAAGGGCGATCCATCTTGATGATGAATTCCACGATAACAAGAAATAGAAATGAATCGAAGGAATCAAAAGAAGAATGCTTCGGTAAATAGGCCACTGATCGACATCCAAGCTTGACTAACTGATAAGGGTGAGGGTCCGGCAAGCGCGTATAGAGCCATTCGAGCGTAGCTAAGCAAGGAAATAAGAAAAGACATCTTTTGGTCATGTGTTTATCGTCAAAGCTTCCAGTGTCGAGTTGTCAAAAGTAGGTTTTTTAGTCATAGCTAGACAACTAAGATAGATGTCCTTCTCCCCGGTTAAACTCAGTATTTTGGGTTGAAAAAGGGACTGCACATTTCTGCCACTTCACCAGAAGGTCAAGGCCATGTCGAAAGAGGTGCTTCCTCTTAGCCATTCAGTAGAGTTCTTCTTTTTAAAGAAATGGAGGGGTGGTAGAGCAAGATTCGCCCATCCAGTTGTCCGGTCAAAAAGAAGAAGGTTAACAAGCACAAAAAACAATACTTAACAAAATGCTCAATCCACATCCATAAAAGGAGATAGTCTAAAGAAAGAAGAAGGGTCGTGCCAATCCCAAACAGTGTGTTCTTCAATTTTGCCTTTCGGGAATCAGATGATGAGAGGACCAAGGCTAGATGTACGCTTGAAAAACCATCATATTCTATCTCTTTCGTTTTTCCTTCGTCTAGTGAATTCATCTAGGTTTGAAAAACTTATGTTGCAGGTGAGTCACGAATTCAACAAGAGACCGAACAAGGCTTCTTTCGGCTGCTAATGATCGCTTTGTTCCTGACTCCACTCACTACCTTTTAGCGTTAATGGATAAAGAAAGGCCATCCAAGAGCTCGGTACCAAGGAGGTATAGCTAAGGAATCGTGCACTCAAAGGAAGATGTCATCAAAGAGTTTCCAACATTCATTCTCGAGCGGGAAGTGAGTTCAAGATGAAAGAGCCGAACAACTTAGCAAAATCCCTGCTTAAATTTTGATCTTAGGTCTTCTTTTCATGTGAATAGGCAGACCAACCTGTCTCTGGTACGATGTTCAAAACTTCCTCTTTTCTTAGCTTTCGTTAATCTGTTTCGAGACTAGTGAGTGTAGGAGGAACGGCGGAGCAAACCGAGCATTATTCGAGAAAAAAGACTAAAAAATCTTGACTTAATTAAGGGTGATGAGTGGAAGATAGCTTTCAAGACACAACATCTAAAAAGAATAACTTTCCCTCATCCGACGCCTTCATTCATGTCCCACTTGGCTCGGGGGGATATAGCTTTGTAGTGGCCCGTCTAGATTAGAGTCGCCTCTCTTCGTTCTTCTAAAAGATTAATATTTTCCTTCAAAAGCTCCTCATTAAGTTACTCACTCAATATTGATTTTGTAGTAAGGCTCCCAGATTCAACTGGAATTATCGCTTCCATTCCGTATGCTAGGGCGAAAAGCTTTTCCCCCATTACTTCTCTGGGAGTAGTTTTGTATGCCTACAATATTGTTGGTAACTCTTCTACCCATTTTTATTTAGCCATTTCTAGCCTTTTTTTTCATGCTTTCAAGTACAATGCGGTTTGAACTTTCAGCTTGACCGTTCCCCTGTATGTAATATGGTGTAGAAAATCGATTAACAAATCCTTAAGCTTTCACAAAAGGCGTTGACCGTCTTCCCCATGAATTGAAGTTCATTGTCAAAGACGAGTACTTGAGGAATTCAGTGTGCAGACACTATATTTTTTCACAAGAATCCCTTTATTTCTTCTTCTTGTATCCTCGAAAATGCCTTGGCTTCAATCCACTTAGTGAAATAATCTGTCCTAACCAACATAAAATGTTTTTGTTTGGTGCCATGGGAAGTGGACCGATAATGTCAAGGGTCCATTGCATGAACGGCCATGACCTAGCCACGGTATTGAGATCATCTCCAGGTGCCATTTTTGCTATGGGGGAAAAGTGCTGACATTTGGCATAGTTTCTCACATATTGCCTGGCATCTTGATGTATTTTGGGCCAGTAATACCATTTGTTCAATACTTTATGAGCTAATGATCTTCCCCCAATATGATTCCCACATATTCCTTCATGGATTTTGGCTAACACATATTGGGCTTCTTTCTTCCTTAGACATTATAAATATGGACATGAAAAAGACCTTTTATATAATAACTCGTAATTAAGCAGTACCTGGCACTTTGCTGCTGGACTTTCCTTGCTTGAAGTTTATCTTCAGGTAACGCCCCATTTTTTAAGTAACGGATTATATCATCATGCCAGCTAGGTTCTTTTTCGATCTCCACATCTGCTATATCGTTCAACGCAAGTGAAATACTTGATTTTTCAAGAAATTCCACTAGCACGTCCTCCTGTACGGGAGTTTAACGATGATCCTAGGTCTGTTAATTCATCAGCGTGTCCATTCTATATTCTTGGGATCTGATGAATTTTGTAACTTTTTAGTTGACTTAATAACTCTTTTCCTATTGTAAGTAGCATATTATTCTTTCATCTTTTACTGCAAATTCTGTCGTAACTTGCTTCACATTTACCATTGAATAAAAAAATATTTTTACATATGTTACCTCAAATTCCCATATTAGGGAGATTCTCGTTATCAAGGTTTCATACTCTACTTCATTATTTGACATATTGAAACTAAAAGAGTTGGAGTGTTCTAACGTTTTCTCTAAATGGAGTCTGTACTACTCATCATGCTTCGGTCCCTTTGTTGTTTGAGGTTTTATCAACGTAAAATTTTCAAGACTCGTTTTCTCCTTTGATCTAAGATCTGTTGTTGACTTCCCCTTCGTCGCTGGTGAAGTCTGATACAAAGTCAGCCTCAATCACCAAATAAAGCCCTTATTATGTAAAGCTTTGGGTATACTCTCCGGTAAAGCTTTGGGAAAAGAAATTAAAGTTTAATCAAGGGTGGCAGCTCAACCGGTAAAGATTTGGGTATACTCCCCAAAAATCCTATGTTTGAGCTGCGCTTTGGTTATTGGAGGTTTACTTGATCGTTAACTTTAGAATGTGTGAGAATTAATAGGGCGACAATTGCGATGGAATTGCTTATGCAAATGCAAGTAACAATGAGACTTGAAGAGAGCATTCACAGGGGTGCTTTACCATGAGCTGACCCAAATCTGGCAGTGGAATGGTAATCCACGGGCACCTGGTGGGCTTAATTATTGAAGGAATTGCTGATTATGTGAGGTTGAAGTCAGGGTACATACCGAGTCACTGGGTTAATCCAAGGCAAGGAGATAGGTGGGACCAGGGGTATGATGTTACCGTTAGGTTTTTGGACTATATGAATGGCATAAGAAGTGGGTTCGTAGCTGAGCCTATAAGAGGTTGAAAATGGTTATAATGCTAATTACTTTGTTAAGCTGCCGGGGAAGAATGTTGATCAGCTTTGGACAAGGCTCAGTTTGGGAATTAGGGAATGGGAGGAGTTGGATGAAAGAATGTTGAAAAGCAATAAAAGGTTGTACTGGTTAATATGAAATTATATGGTATTCTCTATTTGGTAATTGATGTAATAAAATAATAATAAAGAATCAAAGCTACTTTTTTAGCTTGAGATTGTTTGGAAAAATTTCAGCGCTCTTTACAATCTGTTACACGTTTCTTAAAGTACGATATGTATTTTTTATATCTTACGAGAGAGGATTAGCTATTGAGAAATCTAAAAATTTATTCCATGCATAAAATGTGTCTCTATCATCTCTTTCTCTTTCTCTTAATGGGACGGTTCAGTAGTTATAATGTAAAATTCATGTGGTTCGATTCAATTTACGGTCGAAATGTTTCGAACTGAACCGAACCACATATATTAAAACTACATTGTTATAACATTTATTTGTATGTATATATATACTCACTTTATTTTCAATTACACAAATCCTCTGATTTTTGCTTAACCATAAGCATCTATCATCCCCGTCGCTAGCCCTAAAGCTTCATGTTCTGAAATTGAATATGAATGTGTCTATCTCTCTCATCTCTTCCTTTTCCTTACTCTTGTTTCTCATCTTTTCATCTCTCTTGCTCTTATTTCTCATTTGTTCATCTTTCTTGCTCTCGTTTCTCATCTTTATCTGGCGCGCCTAATGTAGTTTGAAGTATGAAACCAAAAGCTTCCACTTATGAATCTCCATAAAAGAGATTCTGAAAATTGCTAAATCTGAATCATGGGGCTAGCTAGAATCTGGTGTTTTCAGTCCCTTAATTGTTATTCTTAAAAAATACACTCACTTGATCGCCCGAGTTTAATTGATTAGGTATCACATTGTTATCAAGTTGATACTAGTATTGTCATTTTTTTGTTCTTGTTTTACTTTCATCATCGAATTGCCACACGATGTGTAGCGACCGTTAATTGTAAATGTCTTGCATCTATCGTCACCGCTTAATATGTTAAGTTGATACTCCTATGGTGCCTTTTTTGTTATGAAAGCTATTTTAATACTAATTTAAAAAAATTATAACAATAACTTCTGGACTACCACAAGTGAAACAATGCTAATATTTTATGAAAAAAATTTGGATCTCTCTCCAATGCTGGGAGTTTTTCTCCCAGCATTGATGCTGAGATTAAATTTGGCCATTAGATATGACCAGATTAATCCTAGCCGTTGGATGAATATTAAGCTCAATTTCCTTTGCAGCTAGAAGAATAGGTTTCCCATCTTCTTTCATCTACTTTTCCCCTTTTCCCCTTCTCCTTTGGCTTCAATCCAAAACCTAGGGCACGCGAACGATAAGTTTCTCCTCCAACGCGAACGACCAATCTCCTTCCTCTCCGAGTTGATTCTGATCGTTTCTCAGAAGTCTCTTAGGTTTCCCCTTCTCTCAGTCGTGCTCTCTTTCTCTCTCTATTATGCATCGTCATGTTCCATGAGAAGCTGTATGGCTAGCCTCTAGCCCATCTCGAACATCTCGCCATCAAATCTCCTCTTTCTAAGGTCTACGAGTAGTTAGTCCATGATGAAGCCTTTGCATATCATGCTTCCAACGATTTGAGTCTTATGCTCTTGTGAGTTCAAAATATTTTTATATTTTTGTTTTATTCTCTAATGTTCATAATCAAATTTTAGAGCTTAAGTTTTCAGATAGAGCTTAGCTCCGAAGCTCTATCTATTTCAGTCTCTCTCTAAAAAAGCCCACTTATAACAAGTGGGTTTATGAACCATCAGCTTCATTATTCCCTCTTAAAACTTCATTTTTGTCCCTATTTTCTAGAAAAACATGTTTATAAATGGTTATTTTTTTCAGTATTATTTGGTGGGTGAAGAACATGTTTAATTTTGATAGTTGGAAAAGGTGACCTATTTTTAGGATGTGGTTAATGCTGTTTTTTATTTTTATAGTGGAAGTTATAAGGATATTTCTTATATTTGTTTGGGTTTTAAAATTTTGCAGAGATCTAGGTGGAAGAACATATTTTACTGCTACAAGGTAAACTGAAGCAAAATGAAGAAGAAATGAGTTTGGGAAGGAGGACAAAGATAGCCAAAATAAGTTTGGTCACTCTAATCCTTGAGTTAGTTCGCTGCTATTTATTTTAATTTTAGTTGGTTAGGCACAAAGATATGCTCTATTAACTCTGTGATTTACTTTCCAAAATGTCCATATCTTTTGTTTATTCTCTAATGTACAAGGTTACTGGTATTTTGCTTTGAATGTTTATGAGAAATATTGTAAAAATGACTAAATTTGGGTGAAGTTCTTAGTCTTTGATTAGGTAAGGTATGGATATGTGCAGCTGGATAAATGGGAAGTATGTAGTTTCTCTTTCTTATATGTTGAGTGTTCTATAATAAATAAACAAGAACTAAATTTTTCTATCTTCTATGTGAAAATGGTTAAGACGACTTCATCTTAACTTCCGTCACTTAGTTATAGTTATATGAGCATGAGACAAGTTAAGCTACGGGCATACTAAAACAAAGGGAACGTGCTTTTGCAATCTTATCATTTTTAGATTTTTGAAATGATTGCATTCATTGTAAATGTTGATGTTGTTGTACAAATTTCTTTGATTATATGATGAAAGATTTTTTAGTTGCTGGTACATTTCAGAAAAAAATGTTTGTTATTATTTCGCTAAACTGTTGCTTTAAATAAAATAATTCTTTATCCAAAATGTCCTCAAAATACAACCAATAGGAGCAAACTTTCCCTCTAAATTTTCACCTGCAAATCAGAGAATTTTTGAAGTTAGGTGATTTGATTGGGTAGTGCCAAAAATTGTTCTTGCAATTTCTGGGAAGGAACTATATAATTGTTAAGCCTAAATAATTAAGTTTGGGTTGTTTGCTGCTGTAACATGACTTTACCTTTCTTGTTATTCGCTTCATGATTGTTATATTTATATTATACATGGTGTCCACTTTGATGATGAATCTGCTGAAGTTGTTATATCAGCCTTGAGGCTTGGTGATGACCAAGGAAGGTAAGTTTGATGACTATTTTTAATTACTATAAGAGTGGCAAACTGGCAAGGAAAGATTTATTTTGAAATTCAGTTATGGATAACAAATTTTTATGGCAATCAATGGCTTGAAGGGTAAGGGTAGCAAGTTTACATTTTGTGTCATGCACTAAACGAATTATTTTTAAGGTTTATTTTGAGTTTTTTGGTATACAACTGAGCAAATGGTTCCTATAAGGAAGAATGTCATTGTCAGCCTATAAGTAGAGAAGTTACTGAAGTAGGCCAACCAAATTTTTTATTGTTCATAGTATAAAATTTTTAAGTTTTAGCTCATTCTTCTATTATATTTTGTTCTTTTGCTTCTTTCTTTACTTCAGAAGTCTTTTTCAAATAAGAACATACTATTTCTCCCTAGAGAGCAATGAATCTGTTCTCTTTCTTGTTGACTTATAGCATGATTGCCTTCCATTTAGGTCAGATTAAAGAGATAGAAGGGCCTCTATGAAGAGTACATCAGAGATAAGAATGCATTGCAACTTGATCTTGAGGGTAAAATTGATGCAGCTGAAATTGGGTTATATCTGTAGCAAGGTTGTTCGTGCTCTATGAAAATATTTGTGTAGTTGTGTTTGAAGTGTGTTTTTAGTGTTTAGAAGAGACTTGTATAAAAAATGAATATTCATGTAAATGATATATGTAGTGATACTAATGAATGAGATCTCTTTTGAAAGAGAATCTTAATTAAATCTTTTATGTGTTGATGAATTAATTAAGTGTGTGCAAAAAAATGGCTATGGGTATGAAAATGACCAAGTATGTTAAAATTATTAAGTGAACGAATATTGCTATGTGTATGTGGTAATTTGTAAAAATGACTAAGTCTACGTGAAAATAGCTAAGTGCATGAAGATATGGTTAAGTGCGAGAAAATAGCTAAGTAGAGAATGAAAATATGACTAAGTGTATAATTAAGTTTGTGAAAATGTGTGAACTTAAGTCACAGAAATGACTATGTGTGAAAATAACTAAGTTTGTGAAGTGACAAAGTGTTTGAAAAATATGGTTAAGTGTGTGAAAATAAGTAAGTTTGTAAAAGTGGATAAGAGTTTGAAAATGACTATGTGTGTAAAATTGTGTGTGAAAATAGTTAAGGGTATGAAAATGGTTAAATTGGTTAAGTATATAAAAAAATATTAAATATGTATAATGGTTATGTGTTTCAAAATGATTAAGTGTACGATTACGTGACAAAACAAGTTCATAAAAATAATAAAGAGTTAAAAATTAGTAAGTGAATGAAAAAAATAGATACCAAGTATTGAATTAAATTATTTTATGTATCGGTGAATTTATTAGGTATGTGCAAAAATGGCTAAGGGTATGAAAATAATCAAGTGTGTGAAAATGTCTAAGGGTATGACAAAAATAGCTAAGTGCATGAAAATAGTTAAGTGTATCAAAACAAGTCCATGAAAAATGACAAAGTAAAGAAATGGTTAAGTGTAGAACTAAAACCGCCGGTATGCTATCCTGGTTAAATGTGCAAAAAATAATCAAGTGTGTGAAAATGGTTGGTTAATTGTGAAAATAAGAAAGTTTGTGAAAATGACTAAAAGTGTGAAAATGGTTAAGTGTGTGAAAATGACCAAGTTTTGAAAATGACTAAGTTTCAAAAATGACTAAATGTAAGAATCCGACCTTGAGTGTTATAAATTTTCGATTTAAACAACTTTGTCTTACACAATTTTGATATTCAATTTCAAACTTTTAGCGGATATGGTTGATTTAAAGATAGAATCCGGCCTTGATGGTTATACGTCTTCGTCAAACCGATAAATAGAATTTACCAACCATCATAACATCACGGCCTATAATTATATATGGTGAAAGCGATACTTAACACAAAAGCACAACAACATTATCAATGATAACTTTTAACGAGTTTATGAATAAATGTTCAATTGTATCGAGAATCTTTAATTAATCCAATCTAATTTCACATAATAAGTAAGTACCATAAATATTTGCATCAATGAGCCACAATGGCCCAGCATCAATGGGGACCTAAACGACATACTACATGGTGAGTCGCCATTAAAGACTGGCATTTGGGCCCCAAACACCAGTGATGGCTAGTGATTCGCCTACCATGATAGGCGTTTGGGGTCTGTTGGTCACGTTTGGGCCCCAAACACCATGGTAATAGGTGTTTGGGGGCCAAAATGCGACCAAGAGGCCCCAAACGCCAGTTATGGCTGGCGAATCGCCTACCATGACTGGCGTTTAGAGCCTTCTAGTCGCGTTTTGACTCCAAACGCCAGACATAGAAGCGTTTGGCCCGTGTCACTATGACACGAGCCAAACACCTGTTACCATGGTGTTTGGGGACCAAATACGACCAGCAGGACCCAAACGCTTGTTATGGTAGGTGAATCATCAGCCATGATTGGCATTTGGGGCCTGCTAGTTGCGTTTAGGACCCCAACGTCAGACACACATGCGTTTGGTCCCAATACTCCCTATTAGATCGTAACACACGCATGTCAACTTTTGAATGACGTAATTTTTTATTCAGGTGGAACCCCGTGGGCCGTAAGATATCAAATCGAATCTTATTCAGAGATATATACATGTGTGATGGGTTTATTAAAAAAAGACTAAGTATTTAAAAATGACTAAGTGCATTAAAATAGCTAAGTGTATTAAACAAGTACATGTAAATGGAAAAGTGTGATAGAATCAATTTCGAACTTTTAGCGGATATATTTGATTTATAGACAGAATCTGATCTTGAGTGTTATACATGTTCGTCAAACCGATAAATAAGATTTACTGACCATCGTAACATCACGACCTATAATTACATATGGTGAAAATCCGTCTTACTCGATACTTGTCACAAAAACACAACAACATTATCAATGACAACTTTTATCAAGTTTATGACTAAGTGTTCAATTGTTTTGAGAATCCTTAATTAATCTAATCTAATTTCACATAATAATGTGAGTATCATAAATGTTTGCATTGAAATAACGAGTTTTTTCTATTTTTATCAATGATTTTACCGATGTACGGTAAATAATTACAAAAATATCAATTTTAAGGAAAATTGTAAAGAATGACGATTAGAACCATATAAACGCTGATTAGGCAAAAAAAGTGGTGGTTGGGAGGGAGAATGGAGATCGCCTATTTATACATGGTGTTTAGGGACTGAAACAGCCAATTGGAGGCATAAAACAAGCGCTTGTATTTGACGATGCGATTAGCACCTTCCGGATGACATTTAGGGGCTAAAAATAGGAAATTCACCTATTAGGTAAGGCGATTAGATTTTAGGTGTTCACCAAATACTTATTGGTGTACAACAAATTCTTCAAGAGTTCACCAAAATTTAAAAATTCATTTTTTTGGGTGAACCCCACTACGTAATTGGCGAACCCCACTACGTAATTGGCGAACCCCACTACGTAATTGGTGAACCCCAGTACGTATTTGGTGAACCCCTCCAAGAATTATTATTTTTTATGTATTTGGTGAACCGTACTACGTAATTGGTGAACCCGAGTACGTATTTAATGATCCCCTCCAAGAATTATTATTTTGTACGTATTTGATGAACCTCACTACGTAATTGGTGAACTCCACTACGTATTTGTGAACCCAACTATGCATTGGTGAACTCCTCCAAGAATTATTATTTTGTACGTATTTGGTGAACTCCACTATGTAATTGGTGAACCCCACTACGTATTTGGTGAACCGCACTACGTATTTGGTGAACCTCTCCAAGAATTATTATTTTATACGTATTTAGTGAACCCCACTACATAATTGGTGAACCCTACTACGTAATTGGTGAACCCCACTACGTAATTGGTGAACCCCACTATGTTTTTTATGAACCCCTTCAAAAAAATAAATTGTTATATGCTAGACTTTGTGTGGCCCAGATTACTTCAAAAGTATTCTAAGGATCACAAAGGTCCAACATCAATGCCAAAAAATTATTCCCGGCATTATAAAGTTTCTAAAAAAAATTATGTTTTTTGTTCATTATGTTTCATCCATTAACTTTTGTTTTGACTAGAAACATCCATTAGCCTTAAACAAAAAAAGATTTTTGTAGTGAACTTTATCTGAAGTTCAGAATAATTGTTTCTTTAGTAATTCATTGTACACATTTGTCAAGTGAAATTTTTATCTAATTGTTATTTTGTTAGTCATATTTTTTGTGACTATAGACAACTGCTAGGATTGCATACTAAAAAGACTGAAATTTTAATATATTTATTGAGATATTTAATTTTGAGTAATAATAAATATTCTTTATATTATGTTCAATACATTCTTATAAAATGTATACAAGCATAATAATATTTGGTTTGTGATCCTATACAATTTAGCTCATGAGAACAAGATATTTATTTAATCAAGAATTTTTTATGATTAATTTCACAGTCTAGTAAAGTTGAGCACTTTACTAAGAAAATATTATAGTACATTAACTCTATTATGTAGAGCGACTTATCTTGATCACTAGGTTTAGTACCTAGTTGATGTACTAGTGAATTTAGAATGCATTGAAATGACTAATGAGTCTGATTTTTAGAAAGTACTATCGAATGAAAATTAAGACTCATTGCTATTATTTTATAAGCGCTCTCAATCTTGAGAGAGTTATGGACTCATATTTAATAATTTAGTTACTTTATCTAATAAGAATGCGACTCTATGAGTCAACATATTCCGTAGTTTGTATAATTGGGTTATTAGATAGTGTAGATTCTCAATAATAGAATCCATAGATACTTTTAATTAAGTGACATAGTACCTTTTAGGTAATTCAGTATCACAACAATCTAAACGCTTAGTATATTTGGTGGAGTACTAGAAATTTAATACTTTTACTTCCACCATCAAGTATGAAAATTATCATCGTTGATAGATAGAATGAATTTGTAATCTAATGATACCAAGATGTGTATAAATATTAGACCGATAGCAATTAACCTAATTATGCACAATACTATTATATGGAGGGGCATTACATATTGAATAATAGGTCACGGATAGTTACGTCGAGTAATATGAAATAAAATTAGAGTTTCATTACGAATTTATAGTGGAGTTAATCGTAATTAATAATTAATAAATTTGATTATATGTTTTATCTATAGAGTTTATTAATTATATAGCTAAAAATATTTTTATCCTTACTAGAATCGAGACTTGTTTAATAAATAAGTAGTTCAACGTGGTTACCCTATAGTTAACCAAGTAATTTTCAAATTAGCTCAATCTTAAGTTTGAAAGATCAAAGAATTAATTACTTTAATTTCTACTAATTTAATTAATATATATATATACACACACGGTTGGGAATTATCTTTCCAACCGTTACTTTTTAAGAGGGTTGCATTCCTTTGCAATAGTGGCCGTTAAAAATGGTAGTTACCATTGGTTTTAAATTTAAAAAAATGTTGGTTTTGAATAAAAATTGCAATCCATGGCTGCCATGTGAAGAGATGCCATTTTCTTAAACCATTTTCAAAAACAGTTTTTGAATGCATTGGAACTAGGCCCAACAAATTTTTAGAAGAAGGAAAAGATGAGTTAGTTCTTTTGTCTATCGAGTGTCCACCTGCTCGTGATTTTGATTGATGATTCGATGAATAGTTAGGAGGACTATGGGGTTTTGATTTTAAAAATATTTTTTCTAATCCGTATAAATAGGTTGTTTCTTAAAATTTTCAAGATCCAATATTTATCACTACATTGATTCTTTCAATTGATATCAGAGTCAGATTTTAAATTATTCGAGAAATGTCTTACGAAATGTTAATGTGGGTTTTAATTGTTTTTTATATTCTCTATTTAGATTTGATGTGTAAATTTATGTTGGTTATGTTAAATAGTGGGACAATCTATGAAGAGATTATTTTTCCTCTTTAGGATTCATATTTAGTTTTCATAGATTCTTGTAATTTCTCTTCAAGAAAACTAGGATTGTTATGATGTAATTATTTGTATCGGGTGAAGTTCAAAACGTTGTAAAAGGAGTATCGAAAAATGGATGAATACTCACGTCCGTGTAGAAGTGGTTACATGGTGAAGGGTTTGGTGTTTTGATCCTAACTTTTAGATCCGATGTTGGATTGAGTCGATTCAAGATCCTCTGAAACTATAACTCAAATACCTACCGTTATGTTTTTCATCTAGAAGACAAAATTCAGGTGTTTTCCTTGTCAAATTGGAGGCTGAATTTGACACATAGGGAGTGACGGGTTTTTTCAATTTCTGTGGTCCGGTTCGTTGGAACGGGATGAATCTCGTGAGGTAGTGGTTAATGGTCGACAGTGGTTAGCGGTGATATCAAGGGTGGCAAACAACGGTAGATGATTTCAGTGCCAGGGATCAAATCTCAGTCTATCTTGAAGATCGTTTTTAGATTTTCAATTAAGATTGGGTTAGGGTTATGCAATGCTAGGGTATATTTTAGATATTTATATTTTATACCATGTTATTTTGTTTATTATGTTTAATATGTTTTATGCACAATATGCTTAGATAATTTTATTTTACACACATCACATTTAGATACCTTGTGCGTTAGGTTTCTCAAAGGATAAGCATTTGTGATTGCATAATGAAGATAAACTTATGCATAATCGATTGGAGTATAAAATGGCTAACCCTAGAAGTAAAATTTTAGTTTCATTCAAATGTAATTTTTAATTTTAACAATCTCGCTAGATATTTTATGTTCTGTTAATTAAAATTGAGATTATTAGAATTTAGACAAAGTTATATTAACTTAAATATATTACTAATAGAGCATTCTTGTTTAATCAAAGTAGGTTGCTAAAGATTAGGTTGGCTAATTACATTACGTCATGTACAAACCTACGGTAATAAAAAGTCACGCCATTTAGAAAATCAAGTAAGAGCGAGATTCTTAATCAAAACTCACGGTCTCCATTATTAAATCATAGTAAGGTGCTAGGGTACCTTCTCTTCAATCTTAGAAGCTCCCCAAAGGAGGGTATCTGAAATATCAAACATTCAAGTATGATCTTCATAATGATCACCTTGATAAATCAATAACTGGAAATGATCTACCTAAGCAGGAGTTGTCTACTTCTCACAAGTTTGAGGGTGAAATAATGGTATACACTTAACTCATTTTTGTGATATCCCACCTAAGCGGTTCTTATTACTTATTTCAAGAGGCCAAAATTGAATGTTAGTTAATTGCTAGATATTAATACTAGATTAGTATGATTACTAGGATTAATATCATATTGATAATTTATTGGATTGGACTATCCTACCTAACTTTTAAATGTGCATTCTGCCTAGGCATGCATATGTTTATGAGAGTGGGGATAAAGTTACGTACATTACATGTTAATTTTTTGAGTTTTTATTTTCATGGTATGATGTATACTTTAATTAGAATGTGTATGTAATGGTTGAGATTTTTATTATTTTGCAGTAATTAAAATATTGTCCATGAGCCGGTTAGTATCTTTATTAAAAACATTATCGACATTAATAGATATTAACTAGGACTATTATGACTGTAAAAAGAAGCAAGTATACTCCTAATTAATGCTATGCTAGATCTTCTTAGAGTTCCACTCAGGAGAATAAAATTAATATTTGTTATGTAGATAGATTGAATTTTAGCTCCATGTTACACAGTGTCATTATATGATAAATATGTTGGAACTTTAATAAATTTATTCTCCTTGAAAACTGATATAATTATTAATCTTTTGTAAGATCTTTGAAAGGGTATTATTGAACATTAAGATGTTAAAGGAAACTCTTGTTGATGACCATATCCTTATGGTTGGTGTTTTTTATTTTCAATGAGATAGAGATTCCTATAGCTAATACTGATGGGAAAACCTATGTCATCAATATAGCTTGGATACTTGAGTGGATTTCTTACATTAGTTTATGATTAAACTATAGCACATGCATAAATGTTTAATCGGGCTGAATTGAATTAGGAACTACAAATAGCTAAAAGAATCATGAAGATAGTTTGTGTTAAACGTGAACCAGTCCACTTCTTCTTTTGGGCTTAAGCTTAGCCCAAACAAGATGAAGAAGATGAAGATCTCTAAATAGAGTTTACTTAGAGCAAGAAAAAGAGAGCAAATGCTAATGAGAAGTGCTTCTATTGCGATATAAGAAAACCAACTAAAAGGTTTTCTTAACTATAAAGAGATGAAACATGCATCTCATTAAGAAGTGATCAGTGACTAATTCTACTATGTCCTAGTGTATAGACTCTGAAATTACTAATCACATTCACAGTTCTTTGTGAAGATTCTAGAAAACCAGAAAGCAAAATAAGTGAGATTGCATGTTGTTCTTTGGATAGAAGCATACGCATTAATTTTGGATCGTACATTTCTTTCTAAACTTTCGTTGCATGATATGGAGTAAAATAACGGTATACATAGTAAATCATAGAAGTGGAAAGTTTCTCAAGCCAACTATACGTCTATATAATATGTCTAAGTCATGTATTCTAAGTACGACATGGATACTAGTAAGAGACATGCTTCATGGCCTTTAGATTTTTTAACTCTTACCAATAAGCGAATACATTATTGATAAGAATTTGACAAAGAGTTATTTTAAGACAGAAGGACATAGATGCACACATGATGTTACTATAGATATGACTATGCTTGTTTTATACTTCTCGATTCTGAAACTTTTGAGAAATCAAAGAGTTTAGAACATAAGTTGAGAATGCATTGGACATATAAACTATGTCTCTTTGATTTGATCGAATAGTTAAATTAATACCTCTTAATGACATTCACAGACTATATGTTATATCCTAGTTAGTTACATCTGGGTCACCCAGAGAATGGTGTAACAGTAAGGAGAAACATTTTCTTTTAACATGATGAGATCTATGTTTATTTACTTAACAAACATATTTATTTTTTAGGATTAGCTTTATAGATGACGTATTTTGAATCTAACATCATCTATGGTAGTAATTGAAACACACCAAGAATTATGAAATATACGTAAACCTAGTTTACATAAACTTCATATAGTGGTTCCCAATTCAATAATGGAAGAACCACAACAGGGGTCGGAGCCTCAACATAGTGGGATGGTAGTGAGATTACCTGACGGTACACATCTTATGGAGATGCCTTAACAACAGTCTCAGATAAGGATCATGATCAACTGATTTCCTACTCATAGGCCATGGTTGGTCCTGAAGCATATCTACGACAAAAAGTCATGAACGTCGAGATACAATGTCCACTACACGTGCTAAAAGAGAATACTACCGTGCTAGATGGTAGATCAAAATGTCATCTAACTATAGGCTATCAAAAAAGGAAGTTAGATTTTTTATTTTTATAGTACCAAGAACGGGAAGTGTTTGTAAGTCTAAACATTATATTCTTGGAAGAAGATTATATTTCAAAATGAATATCTAGACGCAACATAAACACTACAAGAAAAATAAATTATAGCGGCGGTTACAATAAGAGCCGTTAAAAATTGGCGGCGGTTTTTAAAAATCGTCAGGAATGACAAACCTATGGTGGCGGTTTTTCTAAAACTCCTTTATTGACATATAAATTCCCAAGTGCCCTAGCTCTTACGAATAAAACCCCTCCTTCCTTTTCCTCTCCCTCATCCCTTTCTACATTACTCTCATCTCTTTCAATCTCTTGCCTCTCTAAGTTTTCAGTCTCTCTCAGATCTCCTGTCTCTTTTAAATCTCTCATCTCTCTCTCTACTTCACTCTCTCCTTTTAAAGCCACTCACTTCCTCTTTCTGAAAACCCTCCTTCTAGGGTTAAGGTAACGATTTCCCCCTTAATTGTTCCCGGTGTTTATCTTTATCCTTCTGTGAAAGTTTGCCGAGTTTATCTTTGTTTCATTTATTTTTCTATCTGCAAGCTCTGTAATTTGAATATTTTGCTTCGTTATTTATTTAGATCTCAATTTGTATTCTTATATAATATATATGTGGAAGAGATGAAGGCCTGAAGTAGCTTCAATGCCAATGGCGGCTTCAAGAAGTCTAAGCAAGTTTCGTTCTTTCTTTTCATCTATTTTTTCTTCGCAGTTGCTAGTATGGTTTTTATATGTTGTCTTCTATTTTGTACCTAGAGCTTGAAAAAGCATTACTCACACATGTTAGGATACATTATCTTTTATTATTACAACTCTCTCTCGATCTCCTAAAACTTATAGAGAGGCTATATCTATCTTATAGCTCTATGAAGTTCTCTAGTATCTCTCTCTCAAGCAGCTCTCTCACAAAGCTCTCTCTTTTTCAGCTTTCTGGCAAAGCTCTCTCTCTCTTTCATCTTTCTGGCGAAGCTCTCTCTCTTTCAGCTTCGGCTTCTCTCTTGCGTCTTTCTCTCACGATTTTCTCTCGCATCTCTCTCTTGTCTCGTAGCTTTGTCAAAGCTCTCTCTCGCAGCTCTCACTCTCTCTCTTCTGTACGCACCTTTATCAACTCAGAACCAGAGGTAAGGGTTTCATTCTCAAACTCATGTCTGATTTTTGTAATTTTTGTCTCATTTTTGTGATTTTGAGTTTTATCCGAGTTACTTAGGATTTATGTTCATGATTTATAGCAATGTTATTGTCTGGGTTCTTGCTAACGGTGAGTCTTGAATTAGAATTCTCTGGATAAGGATTTATGTGCACTGTTTTGTACAAGAATTTATTCGGAGAAACTCATAATCGCCTTATTGCTGATTTTAATTGCTTGGATATCTTATATTCTCTTTTCCACTTTTAAGGAAAGCTCTAGGGTGCTAACTTCATGGGTTAACAATGCTTAATGGTTGTGTAGTTGAGGTTTTATTCTATTTTAGCTAGATCCTAATCACTGAAAGATTACATCTTGCATCATATGATTCCTATGATGGGTTTTTCCCTTTGTTGTTTTACTTTTTTTACGGCCTTGAGCCCTGTCCTTAGCCCTGCCTCTCTCGATCTTCACTCAAAACGTAGAATTCAAAGCTCTGTTCTATCTTTAAGGTATATCAACATCTACTTATGCATCTTTTATGGTATGATTCTTATTTTCTCTTTACCGGTTGTTTCAGCTTTTACTTCACTCACTATCTTTTCTTAATTGATTATCTTTAGAAATTAGGAACAATTGTATTGAATTGTAGAGTTTACCTTTATATCTAAATTCATACAAATAATATCTGCTGAAATATTCTTAAGTCTTATGAAATGTGAAATCTTTTTACTCCTGAAAATGTCAAATCTTTATTGATGCCTAAAAATAAAGTGCCTTTGTTTTGTCAAATCTTTTTACTCTTGAAAATGCCAAATATATTTCTTCAGAAATTTGTTTTGTTTGTAGTGCTTTCGGAGAAGGGAAGAATGTCTTCAGGTAAAATTTCTCCATGACTCATTATATGGTAATTTATTTTTTGTTTATCTAGTTCAAAGTTATTCAACTTTTCTCCCCCACCCCACCAATAGTTATTTGATTCCTTTAATTGAGTTTGTTGCTATAATATGGATGGCTTCATTTTGGGAAGATGAAAATGCTTATAATAGCCAATATGATGATGGCAATGTCCGTAGTGATAAGAAGGACTTAAGTACACATTTAGGACAACCTTATCAGGTATATGATTGAGCTTGATCTTCTGAACTGTGTTGTCAGAGCTAGCATTTTGACATGGGTTTAAACTTATCTAAGCAGAAGATCAATTGAATCAAATTTTATTTTAATGTTTTATGACCCAAAGTGTTATCCTTTTTCAGTAAATTATTGCAAATCATCTTATGCATTGCTTCATATTTTTAATTGATACAAGTAACCAAAGTTGAAGTCCAATATGACAAAATTCCTAAACAAGTTGATGTACAAGCATTAGAAGAAACACTTTACTGAAAGATGGTATTGAATAGTTTTCAAAATAAAGATGGCATTGTATATTTAGATCGATCTCGCCGGCTCCTTCTGGTAGATTGATCTCGCTGACTTCGAAGAAGACTAGAGGAAGACCCCCTGGTTCTAGCAAAAGGCAACACTTAGAAGCTTTACGTATGCATATTCTCTTAATGTTAAATAGTATTATATTTAATTCCATTAGGCTTTATTTGGTTTTGATTCTCTTATATTTTTGTTTGAATATTTGTTATTTGGCTCATTAATGCTGCTACTTAGTGAGCTTTTTAAACTCATATATTCACACATCTTTTTCAATTTCCTAGTGAAAGTAGAGATGATCCTGTTTTGGTTTAAAGCTAGAGAATTTGGACTGTGAATCTATTTTGACATGTTTTGTTTAACTATTTAATTGATTTGTTGTCTTAGGTACTTATGTGTACAACGATTTTGGCATGGGGTGTTAATCTACATGCTCACACTGTTGGCTATTCAGAAGGATTTTCAGGTTACTTTTAAGATGCTTTGGGAAAGTTTGGCTTCTGAGGGTGACTGGTACGAGAGATGCTACAACTCTAGGTAATTTGATCCATTTTGGATGCTAAACCCTAGATCCCTGGATTTCTTTGTACTTGTCTATCTAATGCTCTTACAAGAGATGATACTCTAATTAGCTGTCAATTTCAATAGAAAAAACTTGAATGCAAAGCAAAGGCATCTCTAACTTTTGAAATACATCACCCAAAATTATTTTCAAATTTCTTACTCAAACAAGTAAATGCTTTCATTGCTAAATTAAATCTTAGATTCATTGTTGGGTCTTTTCATGGTAATGAGTTTTTATGATTATTGCTACTGAATTTGTTCACCTAGAGAAGATGTGTTCAACTTCAAGAGAATGAAGACAAAAGGGTATTATTTGTAATCAAGATCTCTATATATTGTTTCAATAATTATATGACCAAGTAATCTTAGCTTGATTTCAGATAGAAAAAATCTCTTTGTTCAACATGTGAATTTTGGTATGTTCTCTGCATGAGTTAATGCTTAATCAATAAAAAGAAAAAAAAAAGAAAAAAATGAATGAAATAAAGGCTGATAAAGTGTTAATTATTCTCAAATCATACTAAATTTGGAGTGTTTAGACTAGTTCCTTTTCCATTTACACTTAGAAGTAGAGTTGGTTATTTTTGGGAAGTTTTAGGATACTTTAAACTTGATTAAGACTTAATACTCTTGTTGGGCACCTAGAGCATCTAATAGGCAGTACTGTAGTTGTTCATAATAGCAAATACTCAAGTTTGGGGGGCGGGGGATCTCTACTAGAATTGTTTTGTATGTAATCTTGCCAGTTTGGTTGGCATTAAAGAAAATTTTCATGAATAAAAGAAGTTAGAAGGGCTCCTCTATTTTAGTCTACTAAGTAACCGAGTGTCTTTATCACCAATTTTTTCATTCGTGTCAAAAGGCAGCCATAGATATGAGTTTGTTATAACATTATCACAAGAAATAACAAATTAAAGAGATAGCATCCTTGCATGTTTTATTACTGAGTAACTGGGTATCTTCACGACAAGTGTTGATTATTTGCGTAAAAATGTAGTATAACATAAGAGGAATTCTAATCCTTTAAAAAAGAGAAAAAGAAGCCATTAAAATAAAAAGATAGTAGCTTAGTGTTTATGATTCTCTTGTGTTCTTCATGTAACTGTTTTCCCCTTCACTTTATAATCTTCTTATTGCATGTTGTTTACTGTTGAGATATGTTTCTTAAATAGAGTACACAAGTTGAGTCTATGATCTTGGTTTTAACGTGTCTTAAGCAATCTAAATGAGCAACTCTAGCTTCTAGCACACACACACTGGTGGGAATTTGATAGCATCTAAATTCAGTAAGTTTGAGAATGATAATTAAGCTGCTTGTTCGTTTGTGTATTAAAAGTGTTGAGGAGGTTGGTTAGTGGGCTTCGATTTCTAGCTTGCATTGAAAAACATAAGTAGATTAAGTTTGGGGGTGGCAGTGCTTAGGGTTACTTCTTTCGAGAGTTTTTTATGTTGGTTATCATCACTCGAGGATGAGTAATGTTTTAAGTTTGTGGGTGTGGTAACTCTAAGATTTTAGAGTTATCATTGTATTTTTAAGCCTTAAGTATTGCTTATTTTAGAGAATTGTAACACTTTATTGCTTAGTTTGTGTCATTTCTTTTTAGTTTATCTTTTCGTTTGGTTTTGTTGCCTTGCTAGCTTTCTTAATGGCTTCTGAGTAGTTTTGTGCATAATATTGTGTTCCTGTGCAGGTGGCCTTAGAAGCTTGGTGACTGGAGAAGTGTTGTAGTTGATTCGTTCATTCCATTCTCTCTTTCTTCTTTATTTGCCTTATTTACTCACTATATTTTTGGGTCTTGGCTCATTTTCTGCGAGTTACCTATGGAAATGGTTGTATTTTAATATGTTCAAAAGCTCATTATGAGCTTAAACCATTCGGCTAGTATGAGTAATGAACTTTGAAGTTGCTACTTCCTGTTAATGAAGTTTTTGCTGCTTATTTCTTGTTAGCATTTCATTCAAGGTTGCTTAATGTTCCAATTTTATTATTGAATGGCCATATTTAGTAAAATGCAAGTTAGATTGAATACTAGAAATGTTTGATTTAATAGAAATAACTTGAATGACACTTTGGGTACTTAAATCATGTATATCTAAGTATTTAGTTAGTGTATACATATATGCTCACCTTGTAAACCAATCGGCTAGAACTAATAAAGATAACTCTAATCTGCATTAAACTTAGGAATAAATTAATTAAGCCTAGAGTTAAAGATTGCAAGGATGGAAATCAACTGTACTTATTTAATGCTATTAGAATGTTATAGCAACAAGAGTAGATTTAACCAGAAAAACTAATGGTTAGGGGATTTAACCATGTAACTCTTTATCATGAATACACCATTAAGACTAAACTTAATCTTATATTATGCAAGTGTCACTCTATGCTATTTTACTTAGCATTATTATTTTCACTTTAATTTTGAGTTATTAGAAACCAATCATTGTTGTTGCTCTATTTTTTAATTAGATTTAATTTAGTCTGTTTTATTGCCTATTTCTCATTAGTCCTTATGGAGACGACACTCACTTATCATTTTATTACTTGTTAATGACACGTGTACTTGCATATACACATCAAACCATTATACTCAAAATAAAACTGATTATGATGATTATATTTATAAAGTCTAGAGTTTACCATTAATGTTTTTTTTCCGCTAAACTGGTACGTCCCAACGTGTGATGATGTTTTTGTTTACTCCATGATATTCTGTTAATTTCAACACGCTTCTATATTTATGATAGAGAAATAAGAGTTAAATATATTTACTCATAGATGTAGAGTAAAAAACCATATATTTCCTTCTTCCGAGAATCATTTACAAACTATTGCAACGAAACTCTCTTTTGGAATAGTCTCATTCCAATGTTGCAATGCCTTCTCTTCCATTTCATATAACTCCGTATACTTGCTCTTTGTTTTGTACTTCTCATCCTTTCATTTTTGATTTAATGATTTAATACGTATGCTATGATGGATTCTAGTGTCACTTTCTAGCTCTAATACTCCCATGTCATCCAAATCTTTAGGTTTTGTATGGACAACTACATGCCAGTCTTTATCCTTTGATCCTCAACATAATATATCAAACGTGCTTGTGTTGCAAAGATACATGGCTCGTGCTTATTACTGTATTTTAAGCGTATATGATGTGTCTCAAAGGTTCAATGAGGGCATGTAAGACGTGAATGCGTATTTCATCCAGACAAGTTGTCTTACGTAGGAAAATCATTTATAGTCCACAATAATGACGCATGCATTTTAAACATTTTCTTTCATGATGTATCGTATGTATTTAACCAACCTTCCACAATTCCTTTAGTTCTTCAATCAACGGTTGTAAATACACATCAATGTTGTTAGGTCCCGGCATGAGCATAAACATAATGATATACATATACCAAAATAGTGTAATCCATCTTGATATGCCTTACTAAATCTTGATTTGCTCCATCTTGATATGCCTTGCTAAATCTTAGTTTTATAATCCAACTCTTATAAGGGTTCTCACTTCCCCGTATGGAATAACTAATATAGTTGACTAGGCACCTAAATCGTACTGATAACTAATATAGTTGACATGATCATTTTGGTCACTTCTTAAACCTTTGATGTTAAGAAGACTAGAAGTAAGTTCTTTTAACTAGCATAAAATAGTATAAATGCAAATCTTGAAGTATAAAGAAAGCCAAGGTGTCATGTCTAGCTGAAGAAGAGAAAGACCAAATATGTCTAAGGTTCAAGAGGCAAGAGGCGTGATCAAATTCTCTAAAAAACTTGAACCAAAAAAGTGCACGAAAGAGTAATAGAGCAATGTGCGTAATCTAGGTATTCAACCTCTTAATCAAACAAAGGAAATTAACCAAATGAACTAAGGAAACGAACCAAATTAGCATACCCACTACCTTAATGGCTTTAACGTAATATTATTAGCCATTATTTTCCAAACATGAAAACAAAATTCCTACCATCTGTAACTTAATCTAGGTTATGACTACTCTCCAAGAAATTACTACTTTTATAATATAGTGACAAACAAATTGAACATGGCACAAACTGTTGAAAACACAACGCTCGAGCGAGGAAGCGTGGGGCTTTCAAAAATTTATAAAAAAATGAATTTTGTTTATAAAAGAAACTACAATGACATACATGGATATATTAAAAACTCTTTTCAATCGGATCCATTATATATTTATATATTAAATCAAAGACATACATTTGGATATATTTAGAATATATACCTCTTGTATTCTAATCAAGTGTCCTCGTAAATCAATAATTTTCGTTTCCACGAACAACAAACTTTGAGATCCACACCAAGATCTTTCAAATCAATTCTCAAACACACTAGGACGTGTGTGGGCACGTGAATATAGAAATAACATTTTTTTGTCTCTAGATGTACTCAACACATGAGATCTAGAGATTTTCGGAGAAGGAATAACTTTTGTGAGACTAATCTATGAGAGAATACAATGACACTACACTAGTGCATGTCTCTAGATGTACTCAACACATGAGATCTAGAAGGCATTACCCCCAACAAGTTACTAGCAATCGTACTCGATTCAATAGTATTTGATGTTGTTAGGCTTTCTTGAGGCTTCCACTACATCAAGTTTCATGTATGGCATGTGATCGACTAATACATGGTGATTTTATCAATTATATCAATAAATATTTATTTAAAAATTAAATAAACTACTGATGAACTGGATGACTATAAGGTATTTTTAAATTACAACCAGTGAAAATTAGAACTAAAATTACAAAAAGGACTTGATGAGTACATATTTCCAAATAGTTACATCTTCATAATTTTCAAGTTTTGAACAAAACTCTTTTAATTAGAATAAACCATTTTTCCTAATTAAATAATCTCTATAATTATCTTTTAAAAATATTGAATTTGATTGGCCAAAAATAATTTAATGATTTACCAAACTTGGGTCAAACTCAATTAGTCAATTAATTTTAAATTTTATAAAATTAATAATTAATAATTAATTTTAAAATTTAAAAGATAAAAGATAGAGATAGGATTTTCGTAAGACATTGCAGAGATAGAGTAACATGGTATAAGGGTTTCTGCGTAACTTCTCTGGCAGTGACAACAATTGCCACCACTGACGATAGGACTCTCCCACCACCGGCGCTGGAATTCCCTAGGAATTCAATTTTTTTTCTTTTTCCTCCTCTTTCATCTCGTGCATTCTTCATCTACTCGCGATCCTAATTTTATAATATAATATTCAAAATACAATTACAAAAATTCCTATGTCCTAAAATGGCTTACATAAGATCTAAGAAAAAATAAAGAACAAAGCCTAACCCCATAGTTACCATACAATTAACGATCTATCATTAGTTATACATTCAAAAAATAAACCATCCATTCATTCATACATCTCAAAATATATTATGAACAATGCACGAACACCCACACAGTATTTAATATACAAATATATAATGACCTCTTTGATACTAATTGTTGAAAATGTGACACTTGTGCGGCGGAAGTGTGGGGATTTCAAAAATTTTAAAAATGAATCTTTTTTTATAAAAGAAAATAAACATGACGCAATGGTTTCTAAAATAAAAACTTTTATTCAAAACTATTTTCAATCGGATCCATTATATATTTATATATTAAATCAAAATCATACATGAATATATGTATATATATACCTCTTGTAGTCTAATCAAGTGTCTCCGCAAACCTTCGATCTTCGTTCTCCTAAACAGCGAACTTTGAGATCCACACCAAAATCTTTCAAATCAATCCTCAAACATATTAAGACATGTGTGGACACATAGAATATAGTAAGAATATTTTTTTGTCTCTAGATGTACACAACACATGAGATCTATAGATTTTCGGAGAATGAATCATTTTTGTGAGACTAATATCTGAGAGAATACAATGATTATTCTCAAAAAGTTTTTTGATTAACTTTTTAATCTCAGAGAGTTTCACCCGACAGTAACTGTGTTGTTAGCACACTTCATTAGCACTAAAGCCAATAGAATGATATATATATTATATTATATTTTCTAGGTACCCCATACTTTTAGGGATACACACAAAATAATAATTAATCATAAAATTTCCATTGTAGTGGGCCCACTACAAATGCGTACAATTACAGTACCGCACGACACTGTAGTGTGCCATGAGGTATCACAGTACCTCACGGCATTGCTATAGTGCAGTGTGGCACTACAGTACTACACGCCTAACTGTAGTGCCACGTGACACTATAGTAGTCCATGTCAATTTCAGACTCTCAATCCCTGATTGACATAAGGCAGTCCAACATGCCATGTGATAATTTTTGTAAATTAAAATTTATTTTAATCAGATAAATATCTAGATATCAGTTAATTTTAAGTTGACTTATCTGATTATGATAAATGGTAAGTTAATAAAGATATTAATTCACATCTTTTCTGTCATATATAATCTTATTATATAAAGTACATTTACTAATATGTCTATCCACCTCAATAATCTGGATCTAGATCACACGCATTCATAATACTTAGTGAACCATACTAGCAACCATTCATTAAAGATTTCATACTTTAATATGTTGCTAACAATTTTAATCAATATCTATGATCTTAATCCTCTCGTACTAATACAAGATCATAGTCTCAATAATGAATATGAAATTTTCAGATATTTATATAAATTATTCAAAAATAATTTAAAAGAACAATTATATAAAAATGTAATTTCATTAAATTTCATATTAAAATGTCAGTACACATGCCTTGAGGGCATTACCGCCAACACAAGCATATACATGAAGGCACCTGAACTAGACTATCGGCGTTCATCTTATGTTCAAACAAATGTTTATTTTACAGAATGGAATATGTGGAACATCTTAGCTAAGAGTATATAAGAATGAATTAAAGTGAGAGAGAAAGAAAGAGAAGAAAACGAGAGAGGAGAACCACCGTAGCGGAGTCGTTTAAACACGAGTTCACTGACTAGAGCTAAGAATTGCCTGCATTGTCCATCGACCTTTGAATAATTAGGAAAATGGGGAAGAAATCACGTGTATCTGAAATAAAGTGAGAGAGAAGGAAAGAAAAGAAAAAGAGAGAAGAGAATCACTGTACCAGAGCTGAGCAAAGGCGAGGACCACCGACCGGAGCTGACAACTGCCTGAGAATCGTTTGTACGAGCTAAAGGGGGAAAACTGGAAAAATGGGGAAGAAATTGTGGGTCTAGTTTGATATAGGATTTTCAATTGTCACGGATCGAGTGAACCGTCGCAATATAGAACACTTGCGACGGTTCAAAGGAATCGTCGCAATTACATTAAAAAATGAATAAACACGACACCAGTTTGTGAATCTAAAAAAAAATATTGCTACGGTTCGGGTGAACCGTCGCAATACACCGGTCCATATTTGGCTCTTTTGCGACGATTTTACTAAACCATCGCAATAGAAAGTTTACTCAATCTATTTGCGATGATTTTTGAAAACTGTCACAAATACTCAATCTATTGCGGCGATTGGGCAACCGTCGCAATATCATTCCCATACTTGACCTATTTGTGATGTTTAGGGCACCCGTTGTAGTTTAACCATCACAATTGATGGTTTTTCTTGTAGTGCTTGTCTTGGATTTGTGTTACGTTAGAACGAGATTTGTTTAATAAATAAGTGGTTCAACATGGTTACCCTATAATCAACAAAGTGATTTAAAAACTAGCACAATCTTAATTTTAAAAGGTTAAAGACTAATTAAAATTAATTTATTTAATTTTAATTAATTTAATTCATATATATGGTTGGGAATTATATTCCCAACTCTTACTTTTAAGAGGGTTGCATACATTTGCAATGGTGGCCATTAAAAACGGTAGTTACAATTGGTTTTAAATTTAAAAATGACGTTGGTTTTGAATAAAAATTGCAACGCGTAGCTGCCATGTGAAGAAATGCCTTTTTCCTAAACCATTTTCAGAAACAGTTTTTTGAATGGATTAAAAATACTTTGGCCGAACAAATTTTTGGAAGAAGAAAAAGATGAGTTAGTTATTTGGTCTGTTTTTATTCGACCATCCATTCATAGTTTTGATTGACGGTTTAAAAAATAATGAAAAAGATTACAAAATTTTAGTTTTCGATCTACATCCTTCAAAAGTATTTTTCCTAATCTGTATAAATAGTTTTTTTTTCAAATTTTTTAAGATACAATATTTTTGGTTCCGTTGATTTTTTCATTACCTACCTAGTCTTTTATAAAATATCGTCTATCAAATATAGCCCATCTTTTCGTAAAAAAAAACTAATATCAAGACATTAGATGATATGGAGTATGTAGTAAAATAAGAATGTGCCATAAATATGTTAAGATGGATGGTCAAATGGTTATGTTGAGAATGAAACTTCAGATTGTAGTTATGCATTCCTCAAACCTTATAAATTAATAAAAAAATAAGTACGTAATTGGAAAAATAAAAGTTCTTTAACTTAAAAAAGTAAAATGCTGCAACAAATTAAATAAATTATTACCTTTCAATAATTTTATGTAACTTTTCATTTTTATTCCATCAACGACATTCTCACATATACAGCTCCTTCCACTTAATTTTCACTTACTTTCAATTTTTTAATATGATTGTTCATTCTTCATGTCTTTCATTTCTTAATTTCTCAAGCATTAGTATATGATTTTATTACAAGTATTACTACCAATTAGTTGAAACCAATGACTTTTTAATGATAAATTTAATATTGCTGTAAAAAAGTGTCCAAAAAGTGTTTTAATTATCCTAGCTTTTAGATATTTTAGGATAAGACTTATAAAAGATAAAGGAGCAAAAATATGTATTTAATTTTTCATAATTTAAAATATCCAAAAAAAAGTATTTGATGGTAGTATCAGGAAAAAAATTTTGGTATCATTTTCTGAAAATCTATTTAAAACTATTTTCAAAATCAATTAATGTTATCACTAAACTTGGTTTTAAGTAATTTTTTTATTATAAAAACATAAAATCACAAATGAAAACTCGATCAAACATGTCTGAATTTTATAAAATCAAAAAATCTTACTCAAAACATGTATTTTACCTCAAAGTTAAGTTTATTTTTTTCTTAAGTAAGTAGTTGTTGATCAATCTTTTTTTTCATAGGGCACACTATATATATATATATATATATATATATTTTGGATAGAGCGTACACCCCGCTATTACAAATACATTAGATCCAACGGAATCTTTAATAAAAACAAGAAAATGTTTACGCAGTATGATTCCCCAGACCAAGTTGATTAACTCTTAAACAATTTATAAAGTGAGATTAAGTTAACATATCAAACCAAATTCCCTTAACCAACCGCCACTGCCATATATAAATCAAATGATACTACTTCAGTAACCATATACAAAACATCTTATCTATTTAAACCATTGAAGATCAACACATTTTCTCACAAAAAACAAAGCAAAGCCTATTAATTAGTAGCCAAATATGGCACATGTAAAAATTATGAACCCTAGAAATGATGAACACTTTAGTGTTCTGATCTTAAAAAAAATGATGAACTTCTTGTTCTGATTTCTTATTAAGAATTCTGATTCTTTACAATGAGTAAGTGATGTATATATACATATAATCTCTAACGGTTGCCTATGATCTCCAACGGACGCCTATTGATCGGATTTTCAGAAGTGGTTAGGCACCCACTGTGTTTGGTGAAAGTTGCTGTTCTGTTTTCCCTTTTTTGCCTGTGATGAATATTTTCCTTCTGAGGCAATATTTTCTGTTTCTCTTTCTTCAACACTCCCCCTCAAGTTGGGTTCGTATAAGTTAATCGAGCCCAACTTGTTACGTATTCTTTGGAGATTATTTTTGTCGAGGGCTTTGGTGAAGATGTCAGCCAACTGGTGTTCACTACGTACAAAAGGAATGACGATTTCTCCCGACTGTACCTTCTCTCTTATGAAGTGACAGTCCACTTCAATGTGTTTGGTTTTCTCGTGGAAAACGGGGTTCATTGCAATGTGACGTGTTGCTTGGTTGTCACAGTGCATCTCTATCATTTTTTTTATCTCAACCTTCATGTCTTGAAGGAGATGTCTAATCCATATGAGTTCACTAGCAGTGGAGGCCATGGCTCTATATTCTGCCTCTGCACTTGACCTTGCTACAACTGTTTGTTTCTTGCTCTTCCAGGTTACTAGATTTCCACCTACAAAGACACAGAAACCAGTTGTAGATTTTCTATCATAACTACCTGCCCAGTCTGCATCAGTGTATCCAACTACAGAGTTTAGCCCGGTTCTCTTCATCCATATCCCTTGACCGGGTGTTCCTTTAAGGTATCTGAGTATCCTTTCTGCGGCTGCCTGGTGATTCGTGTAGGATGCATGCATGAATTGGCTGATAACGCTAATTGCAAAAGTGATATCTGGCCTTGTAACCGTTAGATAAATTAGTTTTTCTACTAGTCTTTGATATTGGCCTATATTAGTTAATGGTTTGCTATCATTAAGTCCTATTTTCATGTTGGTTTCCATTGGTGTGCTAGTAGGTTTTGCCCCTATCATGCCAGTTTCTTTTAACAAGTCTAAGATATATTTTCTTTAAGTGAGCGTATTATGGGGGACCGTCAAGCACATTCGGCAAGGATCAAGGGGGATCTCGTTGTTGCATAGCTCAGGTCATAGCAACGCGCCATCAGACGTTCAACAAGTAGTTTCACGATCGGGCATGAGTGTCCGGAAGTTGTCATTGTATACTCCCACGGGTCGGAAGGCGGTGGGGGAAGGAGGAGGACACTGGGCGGGATCTATCAGCAGCGAATTCCCCATCGAGTGAGCTATTTCTATCCCTAGGAAGTATTTCAGTTTTCCTAGATCTTTAATATCAAACTCCCCTTTTAGAAATTGTTGAACACTCCATATTTCATCGTGGTTATTTCCGGTGATGATGATGTCATCTACGTAGACTAAAATGATGGTGGTGGAGTTGTTCGTGTGTTTGACGAACATAGATGAGTCAGCAGGGCTTTTGACAAAGTTAATTTTTAAAAGAGACAAGCTTAATTTTTCATACCATGCCCTTGGTGACTATTTCAGACCGTAGATAACCTTCTTTAATCTACCTACCAGATATGAGTGCGTTGCTTTCTCGTGTCCTGGAGGTAGGAACATATATACTTCTTCCAAATTTCCTTGGAGGAATGCATTTTTTACATCCATTTGATATAGTTCCCAACTGAGGTTGGTGGCAACGGATAGTAACACTCAGATCGTGTTCATTTTTGCCACTGGAGCGAACGTCTCCTGGTAATCCACTCTATATGTCTGAGTAAAGCCCTTGGCAACTAGTCGGGCTTATATCTTTCGATGGTGCCGTTGCTGTTGTATTTGGTCTTGTAGACCCATTTACATCCTACAGGTTTCTTCCCGTTGGGTAGTTGGATTATGTCCCAAGTTTCATTCTTTTCTAAGGCTAGAAGTTCTTCATTCATCGCCTTTCTCCATTTGGGGTCGAGTTGGGCTTCTTAATAGGTCTTTGGCTCAACTTTTCATCAATTTTTCCTAAGTATGTCCTGTGGATGTTAGAGATTTTATCATAAGATAGGAAATTTTGGATGGTATAGAACCTGATGGGACACGTAGTCTTTTAATCCTGCTGAGGGTTGAGTTTACCTTGTTAACCTTCTTACGATTACTGCTTCATCGGTGACAACTGCCTCATCAGTTGCTCCCCTTGAGGTAGTTGTCTCAGGCGCAGCAAATGCGGTATCCTGTTCCTGTCTTATGATTACAGAGGAAATAATACTGTTAGGTAGCGGAAATGTTTGGTGGTGGTTATAGTTGTCGGGGTCCTTTGGGTAATAGGATTCTAGTTCTAAAAATTGCACATCTCGCGAGATGTAGAGTTTATGGTTTATTGGGTCGTATCACTTATACCATTTTTTCTTAGCGGAGTACCCCAAAAATAGGGTTTTAACTGAGGTTTTGTCCAATTTATCAAGTCTTGGAATGTGTACGAAGCATGTACATCCAAATACTCGAATATGATCTAGGTTAATTTTTCTACCCTTGAGAATATCTAGAGGGCTTTTCAGATGCAATTTTACACTGGGTAACCGATTGATGAGGTAGGTTGCTGTGAGTATAGCATCGGACCTGTATATTTTAGGTACGTTGTTTTGGAGGAGGAGAGACCTAGTCATTTCAAGAAGGTGTCAGTTTTTGCGTTCTGAGACACCATTTTGTTGTGGGGTGTGGATGCATATGGTTTGATGTCGTATACCCTTTTGTTTAAAAAACTCAAAAAAGGTGTTGTTAGTATACTCGGTTCCATTGTCAGACAGTAAAGATTTTTATGGTTGTTTTAAATTGAGTTTCAACTAAATTGTTGAACTTTTGAAAACGACTGAAGACTTCATTTTTTGATTTCAAAAGGTATAACCACGTGGTGCGAGAGAAATCATCAATAAATGTAACAAAATATTTGAATATATTATATGAATCAACTGGGGCGGGTCCCCAAACATCAGAATAAATTAATTCAAAACATCATTTTGTTGTACTACTAGATAGTGGAAAGGGTAACCTGGTTTGTTTTGAAAGTTTACAGACTGAGCAACTGCTAGAGTCTGAATTACAACCGAGTAATTTGTTTAGGATTTTGTCAGAGGGATGACCGAATCTTCAGTGTAATATTTTGTCTTTTTGTACTGTACTGGAGGTGGAAAGGCATGTTTTGTCGGTATCTTCTAAGTAGTACAGACCGTTTCTAAATTTCTCTTCACCAATCTTCCTCTCGGTGACTCGATCCTGAAAAATTACTTTGTCAGGTGAAAAAGTAACATTGCAGTTTAAGTCTTTGGTTATTTTAATGACGGATAGGAGATTGGAGTTAAAATTGGGTAGGCAAAGTAAGTTGTTAATGGTTTTTGTGAACAGTGTGGTGGACCCTATGCCAAAAATTGGAACTTTATTTCCATTGGCTACCGTCACATGTTGCGGCCTTTCTGATTTAGTGAGACTATGTAGGTTTTTTGTGTTATGAGTCATGTGGTCTGAGGCACCAGAGTCTATTATCTAGTGTTCTAAGTTATGATAAAAATTTGCAGATTTAGAAAAATAATTGACAGTATTGCAGATAGATGGACCTGAGGTACCGCGCAAAAATTCTCCGAATTGTTTGAGTAGTGTAGTCATCTGTGCGTTGTTGTCTGTGTGCAGATCTGCTCTAACGGATCCAGATCTGTCCATTTCCTCCATTCGATCGGGTCGGTACCCATTACCCGAATCGGGTCCGTCTGTCATGTGGGCTCTGAGGTCTCGGTCGGGTCGAGACCTGTAACCCGCTCCGCTGAAGCTCTCGGTATAAAAGGGAAATGTTTCCCTCGCGGTGCCTCCTCGATCGTCATTCCCGCGCCCCTTCTGGAACTTTCTCTGGTTCTGCCGGAGATGAGGGTGCAGGTTCCAGCATCGGTCGTGGGTGTGTCCCTCCTTTCGGTAGTGGCTGCACTTCACCGGCTCGCCTGGCTGTCCGCGGTGCCTTCCCCCTTCCCTAGGGTTAGGGTTTCGGAGGGAGCAGTGGGTCGCCATGGCTAGTGCCTCCGCCTTGTCATCTCTAGTACTCATCACTTGTCGCCTGGTTTCTTCTCTTTGAACCATGGCTGAGACCATGGCAAATGTTGGCTTCTCCATCGACATCAAGATCTGAGCCTGGAACGCCTCGTATCTTGAGTCGAGAGCCGTCAAGAAATGGAACACCATATCCTGTTCAGCCCACTCTTGGAGTTCCTTCAGGTCAGTGGTCATCGGTCTTAGGGTTTCAAGTTCTTTGAACTTAGATTTTAAAAACCCGGTCAACTCCGGTACTGATCTGTCCCCCTGTTTTGCTTGGGAGATCTCTCATTTAAGTTCAAAGACTTGCGCAAAATTGTTTTGTTCACAATAATTGCTCCGGATTTCTTCCCAGAGTTCCTGTCCTGTTTCACAAAAACAAAAGATTTCACTGAGTTTTGGGTCTATTGAATTAGTTATCCAGGTCATTACCTGGCTGTCCATGATGTCTCATTCCTCTGGGTTTCGGTCTGGCCTTGGCTTACTGCCGTCCACGAAACCCAGTCTGCCTCTTCCTTTTAGGCTCACCCGAGCCGCCCTAGCCCACGGTATGTAGTTGTGGCTAGTGAGCAGGATGGAGGTCAGTCTGGGTTGGTGTCGTGGTGGTGAAGCTGGCCGAAGGTTGATGGTTCTGCCATACTGTTGTATGTGTTGGTTCTAAGAATCGTTGCTCTGATACCATGTAGAAATTATGAACACTTTAGTATTCTGATCTTAAAGAAAGATGATGAACTTCTTGTTCTGATTTTTTATTAAGAATTCTGATTCTTTACAATGAGTAAGTGATGTATATATACATATAATCTCTAACGGTTGCTTATGATCTCCAACGGACGCCTATTGATCGGATTTTCAGAAGTGATTAGACACCCACTGTGTTTGGTGAAAGTTGCAGTTCTGTTTTTCCTTTTTTGCCTGTGATGAAGATTTTTCTTCTGAGGCAATATTTTCTGTTTCTCTTTCTTCAACTATTTCTTTCACTCCTACTAATTCTCTCCGCTCTACACTGCATCCATGCAGTCAACTTCACCGTCACCAACAACGTTACGAATTCCCCAGGCGGTGTCCGCTTCAGGAATGAGATCGGGTCTGCATACAGCCGACAAACTATGGTAACAGCAACCGACTTTGTATGGAGAATCTTTCAGGAAAACAATCCAGCAGACAGAAAGAACATGCAGAAAGTAAGCTTGATCATCGACAACTATGACGGAGTTGCTTATGCAAGTAACAGTGAGATTCACGTGGGCGCAAATTACATAGGGACGTACTCAGGAGACCTGAAGAGGGAATTCACAGGGGCTTTACCATGAGTTGACCCACATTTGGCAGTGGAATGGTAATCCACGGGCACCTGGTGGGCTTATTGAAGGAATTGCTGATTACGTGAGGTTAAAGTCAGGGTACATACCGAGTCACTGGGTTAAGCCAGGGCAAGGAGATAGGTGGGACCAGGTGTATGATGTTTCGGCTAGGTTTTTGGACTATATGAATGGCTTAAGAAGTGGGTTCGTAGCTGAGCTTAATAAGAGGTTGAAAAATGGTTATAATGCTAATTACTTTGTTGAGCTGCTGGGGACGAATGTTGATCAGCTTTGGAGGGATTACAGGGCTCAGTTTGGGAATCAGGGAATGGTTAGATGAAAGCATGTTAAAAAATAATAAAAGTTTGTACTGGTTAATAAGAAACTATATTGTGTTCTATTGGTAATTGATGTAAAAAAAATCATAATGAATCAAAACTACTTTTAGATTGAGATTATCTTGTTTGGAAAAATTTCAGCACTCTTTAGAATTTGTTATACGTGTCTTAAAGTACGATAGATTTTTTTTTATTTCTTAGGGGAGAGAATTAGCTCTTGAAAAATCTAAAAATTTGTATGTATATATATACACTCACTTCATTTTCAATTACTCATTCCCTCTGATTTTACCTTAACCATAAGCATATCCCGTCCCCGCCGCTAGCCCTAAAGCATCATCTTCTGAAATCGAATCTGAATGTGTCTATCTCTCTCATATCTTCCTTTCTCTTACTCTTGTTTCTCATCTATTCATCTCTCTTACTCTTGTTTCTCATTTGTTCGTCTTTCTTGCTCTCGTTTCTCATCTTTATCCGGCATGCCTAATGTAGTTTGAAGTATGAAACCAAAAGGTTTAGCTTCTGAATATCCATAGAAGTGATTCTGAAAATTGCTGAATCTGAATCATGAGGCTAGAATCTGGAGTTTTCACCTGGATCCTTAAATTATCCAATTTTCAGCCCCTTAATTGTTATTCTGTAAAAATACACTCACTTACTTGATCGTCTGATTTTAATTGATTAGATACCATACTGATATTAAATTGGTACTCAGTACGGTCATTTTTTTGTTCTTGTTTTAATTTCATCATCAAATTACCACATGATTGATTAGATAAAGTTCAGAATAATTGTTTCTTTAATAATCAATTGTACACATTTTTCAAATGATTTTTTTCTCTAATTGTTAATTTCTTAATCATATTCTTTTGTGGCTATAGACAAATGAATTTGTAATTCATTATCTGTTAGGATTGTGCTTGAAAAAGTACTGAAATTCTATTATATTTATTGAGACATTTAATTCTGATTAATAATAAGTAGTTTATTCTTATATTATGTTTAATACATTCTTGTAAAATGTTCACTAGCATAATAATACTTAGTTTATTTGTCTCATGAAGTTCAGCTCATGGGAATAAGATATTTAATCAAAAGTTCTTTATGACTTGTAAATATTTAATTTCACAGTCTAATGAAGTTGAGCGTTTTACTAAAAAAAGGTTGTAATACATTAACTCTATTATATACTATGACTTGCCTTGGTCACTAGGTGGAGTACCTAGTTAATGTATTAATACATTTAGAATGCATTGAAAGGACTATTAAGTCTGATTTTCAATAAAGTACTATCGAATAAAAATCAAGACTCATTACTATTATTTTGTGAGTACTCTCAATCTTGAGAGAATTATGAGCTCATATTTAAAAATTTAGTTAACATTTTTCATAGGTTGGGTGAGTGAGTTATTAGATGTGGATCCATAGATTCTCAATAGTAGAATCTATAGTCATTTTTAATTAAGAGACATAGTACCTTTTAAGTAATTCATTTATGAGGTCACAATAATCTAAGTGCTTAGTATCTTTGGTGGGTTACTAGAGATTTGATAATTTTAATTACTTGAGGCATCAAGTATGAAAATTATCATAGTTGACCGATAGAATGAATTTGATACCTAAGGATACCAAAATGTGTATATATATATTGGACCGATAATAATTAACCTAATTATGCACAATACTATAATATGAAGGGACATTACATATTGAATAATAGATCATGGACAATTACATCGAGTAATATAAAATACAGTTGGAGTTCAATTACAATTTTATAGTGGAATTAAATGTAATTAATAATTAATAAATTAAATTATGAGTTTAATCGGTGAAGTTTATGAATTATATAGCCAAAAGTATTTTTATCCTTAGGGTCCCCTTATTAATCTCGGATTCGGGTTACGCTGGGACGGGACTTGTTTAATAATAAATAAGTAGTTCAACATGCTTATTATATAATCAACCAAGTGATTTTAAAATTAACTAAATCTTCATTTTAAAAAATCAAAGATTAATTAAAATTAATTAATTTAATTTTAGTTAATTAATTATTATATATATATATATATATATATATATATATATACACACACGGTGGGAATTATCTTTCCAACCGTTACTTTTTAAGAGGGTTGCATTCATTTGCAATTGTCGCCATAAAAAATGGAAGTTACAATTGGTTTTATATTAAAAAAACGTTGGTTTTGAGTAAAAATTGCAACCCGTGGCTGCCATGTAAAGAGATGACGTTTTCTTAAACCATTTAAAAAAAAACAGTTTTCTGAATGCATTGGAAATAGGCCGAAACCAATTTTTGGAAGAACAAAAAGAGGAGTTAGTTTTTTGTCTGGAAGAACAAAACGTCATCCACTCGTGATTTTAGTTGATGATCTGAAAATAGTCAGAACGACTACGAGGTTGTATTTTCCTAATCCGTATAAATAGGTTGTGTTTTGAATTTTTCAAGATCTAGTATTTTTGACTATATTGATTATTTCGATTGGTATTAGAGTGAGGTTTTGAATTATTCGAGAAATGTCTTACAAAATATTAATGATGATTTTGATTGTTTTATATAGTAAGGTGCTAGGGTACCTTATCTTCAATCTTGGAAGCTCCCCAAAGGAGGGTGTCTGAAGTATCAGACATTACAAGTATGGTCTTTGTAATGATCACATTGATAAGTGAATAACTAGAAATGATCAACCTAACCAGGAGTTCTCCACTTGCAACAAGTCTGACGGTGTAATATCTAATAATTAACTAATGTTCAACTTTGGTCTCTCAAAATAAGTAATAAGAACCGCTTAGGCGGGATTAGTAGGATTATAGGTATTAATATCAGTTTGATAATTAATTGGATTGGACTATCCTATCTAACTTTTAAATGTGTGTTCTACCTAAATGTGTGTATGTTCATGAGAGTTAGGATATCGTTGTGTACATTACATATTAATTTTTTGAGGTTTTATTTTCATGTTATGATGCATGCTTTAATTAGAATGTGTATGTAATGGTTGAGATTTTATTATTTTTCAGTAATTCAAAATGTTATCCATGAGCCCATTAACATCTTTATTGAAAATATTGTCGACATTAATGGATTAACTAGGACTTTAATATGAATGTAAAAAGAAAAAAGTTCACTCCTAATTAATGCTACACTAGATCTTCTTAAAGTTCTACTCAGGAAAATAAAATTAATATTGGTTATGTAAATAAATTAAAGTTTAGCTCCATGTTACATAGTGTCATTATATGACAAATATACTGGAACTTTAATAAATTCATTCTCTATGGAAGCTCATATAATTATTGATTTCTAGTAAGATGTTTTAAAGGGTATTGTTGAACACTATGATGGCAAATGAAACTCTTGTTGATGACTACATCGTTATGGTTGGTGTTTTTTTTAACGAGATAGAGAATCATATAGCTAAAATCAATGGGAAAACCCATATCAATATAGTTTTGGATACATGACCGGATTCCTTACTTAAGTTCATTATTAAACATAATAAATGCATAAATGTTTAATCGTGCTAAACGGAACTAGGGATTCCAGATAGCTAAAAGAATCTTAAAAATAGTTTGTGTTAAACATGATTCAGTCCACTTCTTATTTTGGGCTTAAGCTTGTCCCAGATAAGATGAAGAAGATAAAGATCTCTAAATAGAGTTGGCTTAGAGTAAAACAGAGAGAGCAAGCGCCACTGGGAAGTACTTCTATTATAGGAAGATTGGATACAAGAAAACTAGTTAAAATATTTTCTTAACTATAAATAGTTGAAACATGCATCTCATTAAGAAGTGATCATTGTGTGATTCTACTGCGTCCTAATGTATAGACTCTAAAACCACTAATCAGATTCATAATTCTTTATGAATGTTCTAGGAAACCAGAAAGCTAAATGAGAGGGATTCCATGTTGTTCTTTGCATAGATGCATATCCACTAATTTTGGATACATTTAATTCTACATTTTTGTTGCATGATATGGAGTAAAATAATGGTTTACATAGTAAATCATAGAAGATGACATTTTCTCAAGCCAACTATACATCTATAACATTTATGTAAGTCATGTAATCTAAGTACGATCCAAAGACTAGTAAGAGGCAGGCTTCATGGTCTTTAGATTTTTGAACTCTTACCAATATGTGAATACAATATTGATAAGAATATACCCAAAAGTCTTTTTTGAGACAAAAGGACATAAATGCACATGATGTTAGTGTTGGAGTATATTACTTAAGTGGACAAGTGAAAGTCTAGGTGATGGGTGGCTATGGGTATAATGTCAATTTTATTAACAGGTACTATAGATATGACTGTTTATCTTATGCTTCTCGATTATGAAGCTTTTGAAAAATAAAAAGTTTAGAACATAAGTCGAGAAGGCATTGCAGAGACAAACTAAATCACTTCAATTTGATCGAAAAGGTAAATACCTCTTAATGACTTTCACAGACTAGATGTTATATCCCAATTAGTTACATCTGGATCACCTATAGAATAGTGTAACAGTAAGGAGAAATGTTTTCTTTTAACATGATGAGATCTTGTTTAGTTACTTAATAGCCATATTTTTCTTTTTGAGGATTACCTTTATTGATGACTTATTTTAAATCTAACATCATCTATGGTAGTATCTAAAATACCACAAGAATTATAGAATGTACATAAACATAGTTTATATAAACTTCATGTATGTGGATGTCCACAACATCTGCTAAAACAGAATGTTGCCAAGCTAGATAGTAGATCAAAATGTTATCAAACTATAGGCTATGCAAAAAGGAATGTAGGTTTTTTGTTTTTATAGTACCAAGAATGACAAGTGTTTGTACGTATAAACATTATATTTTTGGAAGAAGACTATATTTCAAAAAGAATATTTAGACGCAACATGTTTAAAATAATTTAATGATAATGCATGTGTCGCGAAAGATACTCATTTACCAACTGCCATTTATTTTTCACCTATTCCCAAAAACTCCTGCATATATGACAATTTTAACATCTATATCGATAACAATTATAGAGTATTCATTCTACAAATTTACAGGGCATATAAATTATCAAATATTAACCCATGAATTTGAAAAGATATTCAAAATATTAGATTATCAATACAAATTAACAATGTATTCAAAGTATGAAAATATATATATAACAAAGCATTTCACAAGTATCAAATAAAGTTCAACACATAAAACTCTACCCTAGCCTTTACGGGAGTCCTGCATAAACCTCATACGTATGTTTAGTTGAGCATATATCTCTGAACATTTAGTCTCAACCTAAGGAACCCATGAACATTGGGAACGCATCATTGAACATGCAGTCTTCAACTCAGGCACCCGTGAACATTGGGACTCCAGCTGGGTCACTCGTTTGCTTTGAGATTCCAAATTAGTTGTTAAACGGGAAGTTTCCCCACGGTAGCATGAGAACACTTTAGATGGAGTTGGCCCGAGTCCTAATGAACGCACATGTCCGGGATGCTGTGGACCCAATACCTTTGAGAGCACGTCATTTGGTGAAATTAGATCATAATCACCATCCGAGAGTTCATTCATGCGCTCTTTATGTTTCTCCTATAATACAAAATTTAGACTTAGTATCAATAAACATGTAATAACAATATAAAAACTTGGTTTAAATATTTATAACTTATACTAAACAACGTTTGCAGTTTCTTCATTCATATAAGTTTCATCTTTCCCCTCATGTGAGGCTATAAATAGCTTCGATCTTGCGGGTCTCTTTGAAGTTCTTCTACCTATCAAGTGAGAACATATGATTAAAATATACTTAAAATAAAAATAACTAAGATGATTATATTTATAAAGTCTAGAGTTTACCATGAATGGCTTTTTTGCTAAACTGTTACGTCCCAACGTGTGAGGGTGTTTTTGTTTACTCTGTGATACATTGTTAATTTCAGCGCGCTTCTATATTTATGATAAAGAAATAAGAGTTAGTTTATTATATATACTACTAATCATAGATGAAGAGTAAAAAATCATACATTTCCTTCTTTTGAGTACCATTTAGGAACTATTGTAATGATACACTCTTTTGAAATAGCCTCATTCCAATGTTGCTATGCCTCCTCTTCCATTTTATATAATTCCATATAATTACTCTTTATTTTGTACTTCTCATCATACCATTTTTTATTTAATGATTTTAAAATGTATGTTATGATGGATTCCAGTGTCACTTTCTATCTCTAATACTCCCATGTCATACAAATCTTTAGGTTTTGTATGGACAACTACATGCCAACCTTTATCTTTTGGATCCTCAACAAAATATACCAAATGTGCTTGTGTTGCAAAGATAAATGGCTCATTCTTATTACTGTGCTTCAAGCATATATGATGTGTGTCAAATGAACAATGAGGGCATGCAAGACGTAAATGCATATTCCATCCAGACAAGTTTCTATACGGAGGAAAATCATTGATAGTCCACAATAATGATGCATGCATTTTAAACATTTCCTTTTGCGATGCATCGTATGTATTTAAACCAACCTCTCACAATTCTTTTAGATCTTCAATCAACAGTTGCAAATACACATCAATATTGTTACCTGGCATCTTAGGTCCAGGAATGAGCATAGCCAAAATGATATACATATACAAAAATTGTGTAATCCATCTTGATATGCCTTGCTAAATCTTGATTTACTTCATCTTGATATGCCTTGCTAAATCTTAGTTTTGTAATCCAACTGTTATCCACTATTACAACTTATATACATACACAAAAATAGTGTAATATCAATTAAACCCAGGGTGAAAACCCTAGGTTTCACAACTGTTTTTAATAAAAAAACTATTTTAATTGTTAAATTAATTTGTTTTTATGGATTGTTTAATTAAATTAATTTCAATTTTTTAAAGTCATAAAACTATTTATTTATCAATTAATTTAAGGATAAATTATGGTACAAACCTTAAATTTGAACATTAGTATGTATATATATTTTCAGAGGAATTAATTGAAGCAATATGTCACCAAAGTAACCTCTCTTGTGGAAATCAATTTCGTCTTAAAATATAAAAGATTATGTGTGTGGCACATATGTGAATATTTACCGGCCTAAAGGAAGGTAAATATTTGATAGAATTACATGTGTTTATGTGGTAATAAATACCTGATGATTATTCAGTTTTACATGTGAACAATAAATTGACCCAAATGCAGGTTTCTTGTTCAATATGTTCTTTATCATCCATGTTTGATTACTACGACAGGATATAAATAACAAGTTAATATTTTGGCCAAAGTCAAATTATTAATGAAGTGCATGGTGTCTTGAGATGAGTTTTCTTTTGTTTGGATTTATTATTATTTTTAGACTTATATGAGCATATTTTGTTTCTTATTCTCTGTTCAGCTCTCACTCCTGCTAATATCACGACCAATATCAGTTCAATTCCATTTAAATGGCTCAAACTTCAAATCTTGAAAAGATAATCTCTTGATAGTTTTCGGAGTCATGGATCTCGATCTTGGTTAAAAATTGGTTCTCCTTCACCTCTTACAAGAAGAATACCTCTGATGAAAAATGGGATATATAAGGTGGGAGAAATGAAATCACAAGTGTATGCTAATCATGAAGATGGTCATTCCAGAAGCATTTAAGGGCATTATATTTGAAAAGATCACTATAGCTAAGGATTTTTTGCGGATATTGAAAAGGTTTCTAAAGAGTGAAAAGGTTTCTCAAGATCTAATTTCAATGACGTATAAAGGTAAAAGCAATCTCAAGGAGTACATCATGGAAATGTCTCATTAATGACTTGCTCATGTACCTGGCACTATTTAGCAGTTTAAGGTGAGCTAGAACTATTAGAAAGAGACTTGGTCTCTGAATGAACTCATCTCACACTGTTTTCAGGAAGAGGAAAGGGTGAAACATGATAAGATAAAGAGTTCTTACCGGACCTCTACCTCTAATGATAAGGGCAAAGGAAAGAAAAAGGAAGAAGGATAAGGAAGCTCCAAATATAGCAAGACACAAGACACAACAAAATAAATTGGTTCACCTAGAAGGCAATGGTTGTTATTTCCAGGTTGTTACTTCTGTGGAGCTCAAGGGCATAAGAAGAAACAATGCACCAACTATCACGCTTGGCGAGCTAAGAAATGTATGCTTCTTAATTTAGTCTTTTTTTAGGTTAATTTAAGTTTGACTCCTATAAATACGTGGTGGATAGATTATGGTGCAACAAGTCATATCAGTGTGTGTATGTAGAGTTGCCTGAATTACTGAAAGCCGAATGAAGCTGAAAGATACATCTATATGGGTAATGGCAAGACAGTTGAAGTTGAAGCAATAGAGAAATTTAGATTATTGCTAAAGACTAGATTTTATTTGGATCTTGATGAAACTTTTATTGTACCGTCTATTTGACGGAATTTGATTTATGTTGTTGTTTTGGACAAAACTGATTATGTTTGTTCTTTTGGAGATGAAAAATTTGGTATGTTTTGTTATTCAAATTTGGTTGGTTCTAGTTTTTTATCAGGTTACGATAATCTTTATTTACTTGATACAATTACTTCATTTAATGAATCCCTACAATTAAGTACATGAGGTACTAAAAGAAAATTAACTAGTGAGAATTCAACTGCATTATGACATAAGACATTAGGTTATATCTCATAATGAATAATAAAGAGACTTGTATAAGATGAAATTCTCGGTCCTTTAGATTTCACAGGCTTTGATGCTTGTGTTAATTGTATAAAGATAAACAAACTAATAAAATGAGATTTAAAGCCAACAAGACTCGAGATGTCTTATAATTTAAACATACAGATTTTTGTCATCCATTCCCTTCAGTTGCTTGGAATGGTCAATAATACTTTATAACGTTCATAGACAATTTTTCTAGATATGGCTACAGATATCTCATTCATGAAAAGTCAAGTCCTTGAACGTGTTAAAAAATTTTAATGCTGAAATTGAGAACCAACTCAATAAAAAGATCAAAAGTGTCAGATCTGACCTTGGTGGTGAGTACTATAGAAGATATCATCCCAGAGTATACTGTGCAGAATGTCAAGGACTGTTTGCTAAATTCCTAGTGGAATACGGTGTCGTCCCATAGTACGCTATGCCGAGTTCGCCCACTATGATTGGTGTTGCTGAAAGATGAAATAGAACGCTTAAGTATATGGCGAGGAATATGATTAGTCATTCTAACTTATCAGGATCATTTTGGGTTGTAGGACTTAAGATTGCAACATATATCCTTAACAGAATTCTAAATAAAGCGACTGTAAAAACCCCATATGAGCTTTGGATCAGCAAGAAACCTAGTCTAAAGCATTTGTATATTTGGGAATGTCCACCTGAGGCAAGGCCTTATAGGTTTAATGAAAATAAACTGGACTTAAGGAACTTGAGTTGATATTTTATTGGATACTCTGAAAGATTCAAGGGATACAAGTTTTATGATCCTATGACTAAGTCAATTTTTTAGATGGGAAATGACCGGTCCTTTGAAGATGTTGAGTTTGCGGGGGGAGATATGGTTAGGGATTTTATTTTTCAAGAGGAATATAATGATATTCCCATATGTGTTATTAGCATTGATCAAGACTGTGTTCCTAACCTTGTTTATGACACAACATATCAAGACAATATTAGAGAACCTCCAATTCAAAAAAAAATTTCAGAAGAACAAACTCTAGCACCTCAAAAACCTATGTCATTAAGGAGATCCACTACATAGAGAACAAGTATAGTGCTAGATGATTGCATTGCATTTCTTTAAGAACATGAGGTAGACATCAGAGTGATGGAAGATGACCCGATCAACTTCCATCAAGCCATAGAATTCTAACTCTCAGAAGTGGATCGATGCCATGAATGAGGAGATTAAGTCCATGAAGGACAGTGACATGTAAGATCTTATCCCATTACCAGAAGGTACGAAACCCATTGATTGCAAATGGATTTTTAAGACTGAGAGAGATTCAAAAGGTAATGTAGAAAGATACAAGGCTCGTCTTATCGCAAAGGCCTTTACACAGAAAGAAGGCATCGACTATAAAAAGACTTTCTCTTCGGTTTCTTTGAAAGACTCTTTTAGGATTTTAATGGCATTGGTGACGCATTTCAATCTTAAGTTCTATCAGATGGATGTGAAGATGATGTTTCTCAATGGTAATATTGAAGAGACGATTTATATGGTGTAACTAGAAAATTTTGTGTCGGGAGACAAGTTTGCAAGACTACAAACCAGGTGATACTCTTGTGGCTAAGGGAGACAAGTGTAGTCTCAATCAATGCCCTAAAAATGTTTTTGAGGAAACGAAAATGCATAAGATTTCCTATGCCTTAGTAGTAGGGAGTCTGATGTATGCTTAGGTTTGTACATGTCCGGATATTACTTACGTGACTGGGATGTTAGGCAGATATTTAAGCAATTCAGACATAGACCATTGGAAAGCAGTTAACGGGTCTTACGGTACTTATAGAGAACAAACGATTACATGCTCACGTATCAGAGGTTAGATCAGATTGAGATCGTTGGATATACTGACTTCGATTTTGCTGGATGCAAAGATAGTATGAAAATCTACGTTGAGCTATATTTTTCCACTAGTTGGAGGTGTTGTCTCCTAGAAGAGTGTTATGGAATGTTGTCACAAGGTTGCGCATAGTTGACAGTATTGAGAGACCACTCAAGTTATTTTGGGACAATAAATCAGCAGTACTCTATTCTAATAACAACAGGAGCTCGACAAAGTTGAAGTATATAGACATCAAGTTCTTGATTGTTAAGGAAAGAGTTTAGAGTAAACAGTTGTCTATAGAGCACATCGGAACAAACTCCATGATTGTGGATCCTCTTACTTAAGGGTTTCCATCCAAGGTGTTTCATGAGCACACTGTTTGTATGAGTGTCATATCAGTTGATGATATTCAGTTTTAGTGGGAGTCTATGTTTTTAGATTGTCTTTTAATATAGACATATTTTCATTTATTTTAGTTTATAGATATTTAGAGGTTATATTCTATAGAAACAAAGTTTTAGTTTATTCACACTTTGATTCCCGTATGGTTTAATCACACTAAGATTTTCGGTGGATTAGTTGAAAATAGGCATGTTAAGATCACATTAAATAAACAGATCCACATCATAATCCATGTCATTTAGTTGTAGTGACATATGAGACCATTGATGGGTTGAGTTACGATTGATGTAGCGAATGTCGTTTTGATCCTATATTGGTATGATTGATAAACTGGATTGGCTATAGATACATTTCGGTGACAGTAAAGTTGAGCTCGTAAGAAATTTTTCAAAGCATAATTATGAGGTTACCCATATAGTCCAAGTGGGAGATTGTTGAATCCTTAATCCAACGTTGGACTTATATATGAATAATTATGTGTTCAGATTATCAAATAAATTTAAGCTCAATTAAAAGTGAGCAGCTAAGGTTTTAGTAATTTGAGTTTTAATGTATCTGATAGGTTGTTGACCTTTTAATGTCTAGAGACTTTCGGATAATTTTGATTTTTATGATGGGCTAAAATTGAAATACCAAAAGATAATAGACATGTTATCTATAAGTGGTTATAGTTCTCAGGTCACACTATTAAGAAAAATTATTTTATTCTCCTTAATATCTCATTGTTAGAGAGGAAACATAAAGACTTTATCAAAAGAGGACTCTCTCATAGGGAATTGTGTAAATCTAGAAGGCCAACCACTCGGCTCTAAATTGTAATATATTTTCATAGATTCAGGTATGCTTTCGCTTAATTAGTTATTTGATTTTTACTGCGTTCAACGTGAATTCGTGGAATTTTAAGATACGGTTTACATCGATAATGATTTTATCTAATAGTTACAGCTAGGTTTTTGGATTATATGAATGGCTTAAGAAGTGGGTTTGTAGTTGAGCTTATTAAGAGGTTGAAATATGGTTATAATGCTAATTACTTTGCAAGAGGTTGAACGAACAAATATAGCAGAATAACGACAGTAGCCTAACTTCACCATCTGGATGACTTTTCAAATCTATTAGTTTCTCAAAAAGCCATTGACTGTGATTTTGACAATAAGGAAGACAATTTGTGTGACTTGGCCGAAAGGATATAATGGACCATACTAATTCTGCGCATTTGTACCCAAATAGCAAATGTTCCACTGTTTCCTCATCTTCGGAACAAATTGGACAAGTTCCATCCAGCGTGCTAACTTTCTGTAACACAAATTGTGTTTTGTTGGGAGGTACGTACTTCTATCTTCCAAAGTGTAAAGGTATTTTCCCCATACTTTATTCAAGAATATCGAATACAAGAATTGTGAATGAATAGCTAAGAGATTTGAATGTAAAAGTAGAAATTTGTATTCACTCAATTGTCCTTTCCTAGATATATGTGGAGGTATTTATGAGTCTTACTCTCCATGGCCGTTTCCCCATTATTTAATGGGGTATAATGAATATATAATGTGATAATGACCGTTGATTAAATCATAGAGATGATGGTAACTGCTATAGCCAAATCCAATCTCCTTTTGACCGCCACTTCATCTTTATTTGACTTAATCTTCTCTGTGTCTTTCCATGTCACCTTATATAGTTTGACTTTTTACCACCTGACAATCCTTTTCTTTTTTGTCTAACCCACCTCATATATTTGCCCCTGTTTTGTATTACGGTTGTAAGTCGTTGATGAAAAACACATACTTTTGATTTGTTGTTCATCAGTGACTAACAGTGCCACGCTCCCATCATTACTTTCTCGTCATTCCTCCTCTCCCAATACCATCATTGGTTTCCTTGGACGAAAGGGGGGCGTCTTTGCCTATTCATATTCAGCCATTATATTTTCTTATGACCATGTGACAGATACCTATTTTCGTACAACGGTCAGCGTCGTGTGCTGTTTCACCTTTTGACAGTTATTACTTTTACTTTTGAGTCCATCGTTTGGCATCCGAAGTAGTTTTATTTAAAGACTTTTTACTCCATTTTCTTCTCGCACAACCTTCATTCAGTAAGTTTCTAGCTTTGTCTTCTTCGTTCTACTGTCTTTCAATAGATTCCTCTTCCTTTTCTCCTTTTTTACTAGGATTAAAAATAGGGATGAATTTGAACGGTTTGTTTCTCGGTACCGTAGGGCCTTTCCTGACGAGGTTTCTTGCTCTTACTTTGACGGTGACCTCGCCAGTCCTTCTACACATCCTAACATCCTAAACTTTAGGACCATGTATATTGCTTTAGGTTTTAGATTTCCCATATCTCCTTTATTTCAAGATTTTTTTCAGTATCACGACATTTCTCCTTAACAGTATACTCCATACACATATAGGATCCTTTTGGGCTTTAAGCCTTCAAACTGACTGTATGGTTTAGACTTACGTTTAAACGAGTTTCACTTTCTTTATTCCATTAGAAAAAGAATGGCAACTATTATGCTGCTCCAAGGAATGGTCTGACCTGCGATCCACTTATATTGGATTTGCCGAAAGGCGATAAATGGTGGAATGCCGAAGCACTTTAGGTTAGCAGGGACTGGAGAGGTGGTAATCATTCCCACATCCCCACTAAATGGAGGTCATTTGGTGAGTGACAATGCCCCTCTCCATTCCTTTATCTTTTTGCATACATATTTTTCTTTTTCTTTTTAACTAATAATTCCTCTTTTCTTTTGGCAGACAAGAGGAAGAACACCCATCCGTTCGTGACTCTAGACGACAAAGCTAAGATCACCGCTGCTTATAGAGTTCTTACCCATGACTGGTAGTGGTTATTAGTTCCTAAACGGGAACTCCCTTTCCTCACTTGTTCTGTGGCCATTCATCTAAGACTACCTCCCCTACTACTCCCAGCTCTTCTTCTTCTAACTCTTCCTCCACTTCTCATTCTTTTTCTAAAGCCTATAAACGGTATGAGGCCAATTCAACTTTCTCTTCAGCGCTCGTTTATGTACAATGTCCACCCAAGGTTGTCTGAGCCTCTTTTTCTGACTTTAGGGGAAACTTCTCATTCTCTTTCCCCTATTCCTCCTCAACTTTCTTCTCCCCTCTCTAGTTTGATCATGTGGCATGCCCTGCAACCAGAGCTTTCATCCACATTGCCTTTTGTTCCAGTGGGGCCTACTTTTGCTAATTATAGGTTGGGAGTCTTTGAGGTTGTCCAACATTGGTCTCTTTTCCCTTAGGCTCTGGTCTAAGGATTTCGTTCGACGTCAACTTGATGTTGGACCATGAGAATTCTCATATGATCATGACCCATCTCCAATGCTTGGTTAATTCTAACCAACATGGAGAAGATACTGTTGAGGATCTTCAAAAAGGGATCAGCCACAACCTTTTACATGTATTTTATTTATTATTGTCCTTTTCCTTAGTTTTTCTTGCTAAGTTTTTACTTGATTTTATTCCTTTGTATAGGCCACCCTTTACAACAATGCCCTTGCTGCTAAGCTTAATAGTACTGGTGAAGAGATGGTCATACATGAATAGGAGGTGTCTGACCTGAATCGTCAGCTTGCCGCTAAAGAGAAAGAGCTTGGCTAGGCTTTGAGTCAAGCTAATGCGACTAAGCTTGAAACCACTGAGGAGACGTGGGAAGCTGATCAACACACCTAATAGGCTGTTTGGGAAATTTCTGAGAGGATGGAATCTTCAATCGCTGAGGCTTTGAAGAAGAAGGAGGAAGAAGCATGTGAGTTATACACTCCTCAATTTAGGTTGTTCGAGAAAAAGACTTACACCATCAGGTATCTCGATGATGCTATTCGGGCCCCTCCATAGTATGATCTGACTGAGCCTATTCCTCCTTCTAATGAGGAAAGTGTTGCTGCCATGAAGACCACTAAGGCCATCACCAAGGAGGTTGTTGTTGAACACACACGAAGGTCTTATGATCCGTTGGTGGATCAAATTGTGCTTGAATAGATTTTCTTTCCCTTCTTTCTTCTTTTATATTTTTCCTTTTCCCCTGTACTTTACTTCCTTTATCAATGAGCTGCTCATTCTTTTCTCTAAGTGTGAATTGTATGATGTACTTTGATAGCTTTATATTCCTTAGTAATTTTGTATGTATACATAAGCTTTTTTCTTAAATTTTTACCTAAAGCTGCGACTTGGAATACTTAAGCTTTTTTTTATCGTTGCCTTAAGCAGCCGTTTTGCACACTTAGGCTATTTCTTTGTTTTTTTTCTTAAGCGGTCACTTGGCACACTTAAGTTTTTTTTTGCCTTAAGTGGTCGCTTGACACACTTATAAATTTTTCTTTATTTTTGCCTTAAGCGGGCACTTGACACACTTAGACTTTTTCTTTGTTTTTGCCGTAAGCGGTCTCTTGGCATACTTAGACTTTATCTTTATATTTTTTACCTTAAGCAGCCGCGTAGCACGCTTAGACTTTTTCTTTGTTTTTTCCTTAAACGACCGCTTGGACAACTTAGGCTTTTTCTTTTTTTCCTTAAGCGATCGCTTGGCATGGTTAGACTTTTTCTTTTCTTTTTTTGCCTTAAGTGGCAGCTTGGACCACTTAGGCTTTTTCTTTGTTTTTTGCCTTAATCGGTGGCTTGGCACACTTAGATTTTTTCTTTGTTGTTGCCTTAAGCGGCCACTTCGCACATTAGGGCTTTTTCTTTGTTTTTACCTTAAGTGGATGTTTAACGCACTTAGACTATTATTATTATTATTATTATTATTATTATTATTATTATTATTATTATTGCCTGATGCAGCTACTTGGTACACTTAGAATTTTTTTTTTTGCCTTAACCGGCCGCTTGGCACATTAGGCTTTTTATTTGTTTTTTCTATAAGCGGCCGCTTGGAACACTTATGCTTTTTCTTTGTTTTTTTGCCTTAAGTGGCCGTGTGGTACACTCAGGCTTTTTTTGTTTTTGTCTTAAGCAGCCGCTTGACAAACTTAGACTTTTTATTTGGATTCGAGCTTTCATGCTCTCTCTTTCTCTTTGTGCAATCCCTCTTTATTAGATTTGGGCGTTTGCCCTCTCCCTCTTTAATTGATTCGAACACTTATTAGAACATAATATAAAAATAAGTGAAAAGAAATTGAAGACACTATTTTAGGTGGAAAACCCTTTAACATAGAAAAACCACAGATTTAGAGATGTTCTTATTAAATAATAAAGGTATACATTATGTTCATACATAATATTTTCTTAGGTGAACAACATTTCATGGCTTTGGGAGATCTACACCTTCGTTGTTGGTCAACCAATATGATCTTTTGCCTCCAGTTGCTTTTTTGACGTGTGTACCAATTTGAGGCCATCTTTCCTTCATCTGCTTGCATGATTCACTTCAGGACTAGACCGTTGATTATAATTTTCAAGTTGAATAAGGGCCATCTCTCTTTTTTCTTCCAATAGATCTAGTTGTTTTCCATGATTTTCGAGTTTTACTCTTGAATGACTGATGTTGCGGTCGGGCAACCAATTTCTACTAGGATGCTTGCTTCTACCCCAAAGGTTAGTGTAAATGAAATTTGTCTAGTGGGTGCTCATAGGGGAGTCTGGTAGGCCCAGAGTAATGACGGTAGTTCTTAACTCATTTTCTCTTTGCCACTTCAAGTCTCTTCTTCAACCCTTCTAGAATCGTTATATTTGACCATTCTGCTTGGCCTCTCCCTTATGGGTAATATTGGGTTGAATGTAGGGCTTTGATCTGTAACGTGTTGTAGAAGCTTTTAATGGATCTCCCAGTAAATTGTAGTCCATTATATGAGATTATGATTTTTTGTATGCCATATCTACATATAATTTAATTTTAAAGGAATTTCCTTACTTCTTCCTTATGAATTCTTGCTAACGCTACCGCCTTTATCCATTTAGTGAAGTAATATGTGGCTACTAGCAAGAATTTCTTTCGAGCTGGGGCCATTGGCACTGGTTCAACTATATTGAGCCCCCACAGCATGAACGACCAAGGAATCACCAAGGTTTGAAGTGTTTCTAGTGCCATTCATGGAATTGAAGTTAACTTTTGACACATTTCACATTTTTGTACATATTCTTTTGCATCTGCTTGCATTCTGGGCCAATAATACCCTTCATTCAACACTTTGGGCGCAAAAGTTCTTCCTACAATATGGCTTCTGTAGATTCCTCCATGGATTTTTGCTAAGACATACTTAGCTTCGGTTGGGTTAAGGCACTTCAAATAAGGCCCATTGAAGGATCTTCTACAGAGTTTATCATTGAAGAGAGAATATCTTGCGGCTTGCTGGCACAACTTTCGAGATTCCAACTTATTTTGGGTAACTCACCGCTCCACAAGTACCAAACAAGCGGCTCCATCTAACTTGATTCCGCTTGCACCATATTAAGAACTGTCATTTAACTTTCTATACTAGGGAGTTCTAAGAATTCAACGGGGATGCATCTTTTCCCATGGTTATTAACTGATGACCCCAGAGTTACTAGAGTGTCCACATGTGAGTTTTCTCTTCTTGGTATTTGCTTTATCTGGTATTCCTCCAACTATTTTAACAGTCATTTCATACATTGGAGGTATTTAGACATTCTTTTATCCTTGGCGGTATAAGTTCCTGAAACTTTGTTAGCCACTAATTGGGAATAAAAAAAATACATATTTTTCTTACCCCAAATTCCATCGCGAGGCGGACTCCAGCTAATAATGATTTGTATTTGCTTTGTTGTTTGACGTATTAAATCCAAATGACAGGGCCTATCCTATGGTTTTAACATGAGGAGTTCAGATCACTGTACCCACTCCTGATCCTATTTTATTTGATGCACCATCCATGAAAAGCTCCCATATATCCGTTTGAGGGTTAATGTCGCTGATTATTTCTGATAGCCCCATAGTGAACTCGGCAACGAATTCCGCTAAAGACTGTAACTTTATATCGTATCTCATATTGCCCAAGCTCTATGTCCCATTTGGCCAGTCTTCCCGTTAAGTCTGGCGGGTGTAGAACGTTGTGAATTGGGGATTCAGTAGGCACAATGATCGTTTACGCTTGGAAATATGGTTTGAGTTTTTGTGATACGATGATCAAGGCCAAAATGATCTTCTCCATTATTTTGTACCTGCCTTCAGCCTCCGTTGAACATTTACTAATGAAATAAATATGTTTTTTTAACTTACCTTCTTCTCTTACTTGTGTGGCACTGACTGCTACTTCGGAGACTGCTAAGTATAATATAGTTCATCATTCGGCTCCGGCTCTGAAAGAAGGGGTGGTGAGACCATGTATTATTTGACCACTTGGAATGCTGCTTCACAATCTTCATCCCATCTTTAACTGGATTTTTTTAGTTTTGAGGAGAACAGGTTACACTTGTATGTGGATCGTGCCAAGAATCTGCCAATTGCGGCCAACTTTCCTATATGGCTTTGGAAGTATTTCAAGGATATTGGGGGCTTCATTTCCACTATCATATTTATCTTATCGGGGTTGACTTCCATTCCTCTTTATGTGACTATGTGTCCTAAGAAGTTCCTTGTTTTCACTATAAATACAAACTTCTCCGGATTCAGCTTCATGGTGTCCCTTCGTAATTCTGAAAAGGCTTCTTATAAGTGTGTGATATGATCTACATGGTTTACTGAACTGACTAACATATCATCCATATAGACCTTTACTGTACACCCAATCTACTTCTGAAATATTTGGTTCACCAACCACTCATAAGTTACGCCATCATTTTTAATCCGAACGACATTAACTTATAATAGTAGAAGCCATGATCCGTTATGAAGGATGTCTTTTCTTGATCTGGTGGGTACATCTTTATTTGGTTGTATCCAGAGAATGCATCCATAAAGCTTAAGAGCTTATGCGCAGCCGTTGTGTCAATCATCTAAACAATATGTGGAAGTGGGTAATTATCCTTTGGGCACGCCCTATTAAGGTCTGTGAAATCTATGCACACCCTCTATTTTCCATTTCTCTTCTTTACTAAGACGACATTGGATAAAAATTATGGATACATTACTCCTCTAATGAACCTTCTTTCACTAATCGGTCGACTTCTTCCTTTGTCACCTTTTTTTTCTTTCTAGTGCGGCATTCAACTTTTTTACTTGACAGGCTTGACGTGAGGATCTATATTTAGGCGGTGGCATATTATTTTCTCAGTGATCCTAGGAATTTTTGTTGGAGTTTTAGTGAATACATCTTTTTTCTTCCTTAGGAAGGTGATTAGTTTTTGTTTCTCTTGTTCAGATAACGTTGCACCTATTTTGGTCATTTTCACACTTCCGTCAAGCTTCACTTCCACTAGTTCTTCAACAGCTTCGTTTCGAGGCCCTTATTCCTTGGATGAGTTGTTAGGTGGATTTAATTGCTATTGACTTTATTCACTAGTAGTTTTCCTACTAATATGCGCTTTCCTTATGTCCAATGCCGAAACTGTGCAGCATCAAGTTGTGGCTTGATCTCCTCTAATTGTTCTTATGCCACCATGCTTGGGTATTTCAACATCTAGTGATATGTTGGCAGTAAAGCTTCCCAAAATTGCACGTATGGGGACAACGTGCTTATCACTACATATTCTGTTAGATTATTAAATGGATCAGCTAATACAAGGAGGGAAAGCTTACCTTCTGAGTAAGTAGCTTCTCCGTTGAACCCCATAAGTGATTGTCCTAGCTTTTGAAGTTTTACTACTTCCACCCCCATTTTTCCATGGTTGAATGGCAACCAAAACTCTTCTCAATAGATAGTTTCATAACTGAATGGAAATTACTAATGTGTTGTTATGGTTCCATCTGTCCTCACATTCATCGAATACGTTGAGAGGTTTGTTTGGTATTCCTCATTCTTCCTTGATAATTACGGCTGCTTTTTGTAATATACCCTCCTTTCCTAGTGAGTCGTTCTTTCCAACTCTGTTAGGGTTATTATCGTGTCTACGATGCGTAACGATTCAACTGCTTTTTCCCGCTCTGCATTCCCTTCATCTCACTTTTTCTTCAGGTAACCCATGTTGATCAGTTCTTCTACATAATCCCTAAGTTGATGCAGTCTTTGATCATGTGTATGTTGCTCTTGCGAAACGAACAATACTTTTCCTTATCTTTCTCAGTTGGCTCTATCTGATTGGAGGTGGCTTCTTCAGCCATTACTCATCCTTTGTAGCCTAGAGAATCAGGTTCACTGGGACTGTGAGTGAAGTGTAAGTTTTCTCTCTTCGAGTTGTCTGTTCAGGTCCTTGCCGCCTCTTATCTCATCCACTTTCCTCGTGTCCATCTTTCCCACTGGGCACTTCAACTCTTCTCTTCGTGCTACTACTCGAAGCTACCGCTAATTTCTCAGACAGTCGCATCATACTCCTTCATTCTTCCTCGAGGTTTATATAGGTTTACGCCCTCAAGAATGTTTCTGTCATGGTAATCAGTTTCTCTTTGGACAGATCTTTGAACAACGAAGATAGAGGATTCAATCCCCTTTTGAATGCTAGCCTTGCCACGTGATTGTCATAGTCCTTTACCTTGCCCATTTCTTCTTTGAAGCGTTGAGTGTGATCAAGCAGTGATTTGCCTTTCATAATTGAGATCATCAGAAGGTACTCAAAGTCCTCCGTGATGGACTGATATGTGGCATACTGTTTCAAAAAGACAGAAGACATGACAGAAAAATTAGTTATAGAACATGGGGGAAGGGAATGATACCATTTCAAGGCGTTGCCGTTAAGGCTTGTTGGGAATATTCTGCACATTGAAAAGTGCATAAAAACATATTTATTCATCATATAAATAATAAAATTTATGAAAAAAGAGATTAAATATGTTGATTTATGTAATTAGTTTACAAATGTTACGTTCGGAGATTTATTTTGTTTTTAATGTATTTTCAGGTTATAAAGAATAACAATGAAAAAGAGTTCAAAATGGTCTAAAAATTTGTCTTCGACTACCCCGAACTCTTCATTTGCCACCTTGTGTGATCATCTTTCCATCTTATCTTTTTGAAATTTGAAGATCAATTTAACCTAAGCATCAAATTTGTTAGATTTGCATAGTCGAAGAAAAATGAATGTTCAGTGATGTTTTCGATTTTTCTACATTGTAAATCTTATATGGTTGGAAAGATAAGAGATTAATATTTCATTTGAATATTTTTTCATATTTATTTTATCGTTCCAACATAGTCAAAAGGTGGGATCAAATCTGATTACATTTTTCAATCAGTGAAGGATAACGATAAGAAGAATAGAATCTCAAGCAAGGACTTTAGCTTATCTCTTGAGCTGAAACTCTACAATCTCTTATCTTGAAGTTTGAATTATAAACTCTTCTAATGAAAAATGACAGAGAGTACTATTTGTGCTAGAGTTATTGAAGAGATAATTTGGCTGACTTTGAAAAGGAAAGATTCTAGGGAGATAGTTATTGATTTTGTAAAGATTGAAGAGCACACACCCTCTATAAAAGGGGGGTATGCCCCAACCAAGAAAAGAGAAGATTTTAAGTTATTTTCTAATGTAGAAGTATGTTCTTTAGTATCTCCATGTGTAGCTAATTTCTTTCTTTGGTTAAAGATGATTTCAAAGCCCTAGACATGGTTATTAGTTAGTAAATTTCAGAAATTTTATTTCATCTCTCTTTTAATTATGTTTATATTCATTTGATTTCTCTATCTATAAATTATTTCTTGTTTACTTGGGTGCACAACTAGGTGAGCATGTTAGTAATTTTATTTCTAATTTAGAATTTTGATATGTAATTATTAAGGCTTTCTAAACAAAAGTAGCAAATTATTTTCAATGATTATGGGATATTTTCGTTTGATTACATAAGGAATATTAATCAAGTTTTATAAACCAAACTTGTGTGTTTGTTTATTGATTCAACCCAAATCTTTCTTGATTAATTACCACGTTATGCAAAGTTCCTCAAAGAGTTTTGTACCACCATGTGCAAGTTTAAGGATGATGAAACCGTAAGTTTAGGGGAAAATGTATTCGATGTTTTGCAAAGAAAGCTTCCCCCAAAATGCAAAGATCCAAAAAGCTTCATCGTACCATGCACAATCGGTAATACGAAGCTTAATAAAGGTATCTTAGATTTAGGAACATCAATCAATATCATGCCTTACTCTATTTATGCTTCTTTGAATCTTGGCTTACTTAAGGAAACTGGTGTAGTTATTCGACTCGTCGATCGTTCTTATGTCTATCCAAAAAGTATTTTAGATGATGTTTTAGTATAGGTTGATGAGTTAATTATTCCCGTTGATTTCTATGTTCTTGAAATGGAAGAAGATTCTTCACCTATGTCAACACCATTACTCATAGGGAGGCCATTCATGAAAACTGATTGAACCAAGATAGATGTCTATGATGCAAATCTAACCATGGACTTCGATGGTGAGGTTATACACTTCAATATCTTTGAAGCAATGAGGTACCAAAATGATTCACATTCATGTTTTTCAATTGATATACTTGACTCTTTAGCATAACAACTTTTTGAGTTAACAAGTGAGGATGCATTGGAAATCGTTATTGGAAAAAGCCTTAAGTTAGAAGATCCAAAAAATCCCAGAAAGGACGTGCAACTTGGTGACGACATTGAGGAGATCGTTGCATCTCTAGAATCATTGCCAAAAGCTCCAAATTGGTATAATGCTTCTTTTATTTCATTTCCATTATCTAACGAGAAAATTTTTCCTTTTTATTGTGTAGGCCCCTACCTTGGAGATTAAACCTCTTCCGGAGTATCTCAAATATGTTTACTTATGAGAGAAAGACACGCTGTCAATAATAATTGCAAGGAACCTCACGATGTTGCAAGAAGAGAAGTTATTCTGTGCTTTAATGGATCACAAAATAGCAATTGGTTGGACGATAACCTTCATAAAATAGATTAGTCCATCCATGTGCATACACCAAATTCTACTTGAGGATGGAGCAAAGCCAATCAGGGAATCTCAACGTCGATTGAACCCTCCTATGATGGAAGTTGTAAAGAAAGAGATCTTGAAGTTGCTAGATGTTGGACTGATTTACCCTATTTCAGACAGCAAATGGGTGAGTCAGGTCCAAGTAGTTCTAAAAATATCTAGTATCACCGTGGTTAAGAATAAAGAGAATGAAGAGAATGAACTAGTACCAACTCGTGTCCAAACCGAGTGGCGAGTTTGCGTTGATTATCGAAAACTTAACTCTACTACTCACCAAGATCATTTTCCTTTACCTTTCATTGACCAAATGTTAGAAAAGAATAGTTGGTTATTGCTTTCTTGATGGTTATTCAGGTTGCAATCAAATCGTAATTGCACCAGAGGATCAAGAGAAGACAACATTCACATGCCCTTTTGGAACGTTTGCCTATCGACGCATGCCATTTGGACTTTGCAATGCTCCTAGTACTTTTCAACGATGTATGATGAGCATATTTTCAGATTATGTTGAAAGCATCATAAAAGCTTTTATGGATGATTTTAGTGTTTATGGTGACTCTTTTGACAAATGCTTAGATAACCGCACCCTTGTTCTTAAACGCTGCATGAAAATTAACCTTGTGCTTAATTGGGAAAAATATCATTTCATGGTAGACCAAGGTATAGTTTTAGGCCATATCATATCATCTAAGGGAATAGAAGTAGATAAATCTAAAATGGATCTTGTACATTCCTTACCACCTCCCACAAGTGTGAGGGAGGTTCATTCTTTTCTTGGACATGCAAGTTTTTATCAAAGATTCATCAAGGATTTTTCAAATATTGCAAGGCCCTTATCAACTTCAATGAAGAGTACAAGGAGGCATTCAAAAAGCTTAAAGAAATTTTGACCACATCTTCCATTATTCAACCACCTAATTAGAACCTCTCATTTGAGTTAATGTATGATCCAAATGACCACGTCTTGGGGGCTGTTTTAGGACAACAAGTTGGCAATTTATCTCATGTTATCTATTATGCATCAAGAACCTTGAATGATGCATAACTTAACTTTTCCACAACTGAGAAAGAGCCATTGTCGATTATTTTTTCTTTAGATAAGTTTCATTCTTATTTAATCGATTCTAAAGTAATTGTATTTGCTGATCATACAGCTCTTAGGTACTTGCTCACTAAGAAGGATGCTAAATTGAGATTTATAAGGTGTATAATTCTCTTGCAAGAATATTATTTGGACATAGAGGACAATAAGGGAAGTGATAATGTAGTTGTTGATCATCTTAGTCACCTCATTCATAATGAGGAAGCTCTTCCTTTGTGTGAAAACTCTCCCGACAAGCAACTATTCTCTTTGAAATTTTTAACTCATTAGTACGCTGACATTGTGAACTACTTAGTCACTAAGAAGATGCTCGATAACTTGACTCATGCTCAAAATGATAAATTGAAGAAGATAGCAAAGCAATATGTGTGGCATGATCCATATTTGTGGAAGTATTGTACTGATCAAATGATAAGAATGTCTGTATCTAATTCTGAATTTTCATTTATATTAACTTTCTGCCATTCTTATGCAAGTGGTGGGCACTTTGGAGCAAAAGGACAGCTCTAAAGGTACTTGAGTGTGAATTTTATTGGCCTACATTGTTTAACGACGCTTACATTTTTTGCGATCATTGTCAAAGAACAGGTAACCTAGGTGTATAGAATCAAATGCTAGAAACACCTATACTCGTTGAAATCTTTGATGTTTGGGCATTGACTTCATGGGATTTTTTCCTTCTTCGTATGGTCATCTCTAAATACTTCTTGCTGTTGATTATGGGTCAAAATAGGTGGAAGCAAAAGCCACTCGAACTATTGATTCTAAAGTGGTTGTATATTTTGTGAAGACTAACATTTTTGCAAGGTTTGGAACACCAAGAGCCATAATCAGCAATGCAGGTAGTCATTTTTGCTACCGTTCATTCGAAACTTTGTTAAGGAAATATATCATTACATATAAGGTCTCCACACCATACGACCAACAAACTAGTGGGCAAGCTGAAGCATCAAACCAAGAGGTTAAGTCCATTTTAGAGAAATCTTTGAATCCCTATAGGAAAGATTAGAGTTTTCCAATTGATGATACACTTTGGGCATATAGAACAGCATTTAAAACAACAATTGGGATGTCAACCTTTCGGCTTGTATATGGTAAGCCATGTGACCTTCCGATTGAGTTGGAGCACAAAGCATTTTGAGCGGTGAAACAATGTAACATGGAAATGGAAGCTGTGGGTAAACAAAGGAAGCTCCAACTAAATGAGCTTTAGGAAATCATAAACGATGCTTATGAGAACTCAAAGATCAACAAGGAAAAAACTAAGGCTTTCCATGACAAAATGATTTCAAGAAAGAGTTCTGTTATAGGACAAAAAGTTCTTCTATTTCATTCATTCCTTAATTACGTTCTTGATGGGTTGGCCATTTTATTGTTACTAATGTATTTCCTCATGGTGTAGTGGAAATTTGGAGCTTGAAGACGAACAAGGTCAAAGTGAACGGACATAGACTCAAGCCTTACTATGAGTCTTTTATAACGCAAGATGTGGAGGATGTACCTCTCCATGAACTCGAGTCTTTTAATGGACGAATGCGATTATAAGTTAGACTGAGGACACTAAACCAAGCACTAACTGGGAGGAAACCCAAAGGATGGAGGGCAACGCTATAATCATATTTGCTCTTCCATTTTCTTTTCTTCTCTTTTTAATTCTTTGCCTCATTTCTTCTCATGGGATGAATTGGTATTACATTGAGGACAATGTAAGAATTAAGTGGGGAAGGATTTCAAACTTCGTTGCATTTGTTTCTTTTATTCCTTTTAAAAAAAGAAAAAAAAGTCATTAGTTGCTTTATTTTAATTATTTTCGGTTAAGTTTTTTTATGAGTCTTAGGATACTTTCTAACAATCATGATGAGAACTGAGGTTTAATGTCTATGGCTTTGATTGATTATGAGCATGGATTTAGATCTTATCCTTACTCCTTGGTTAATATATTTTTATGATAGTTTTGCTCAAATCATTATGCACAATAGTCATGTTTTTTGGTACAGAAGCACGCATGCTAGGACGGGTAAAATGCTTATATTACCCTTATTAATCTCGTGAGACATTTGAGCCACTGAATTTCTTTTGACAGTTTAATATTATGATCTTATACTTTCTTGTTCTTATTTTGAATAATACTTGAGTTGACATGAAGCACGATGATTAAATGCTAAAACTTTTCTGAAGGTCTTTCGAAACAAATCCTTGATCAAGTAGCTCTTCAAAAATGGTAAAGCCATTAGGATTTACCACCATAGCTAAATCAGCCAGTGCCCTATTGATACGAACTCACAAGAACATCCCTCTCAGCCACTTTGAGCTTTCATTAAGCATTTTCTTTGTTAACCTCATCTCCTTACCCCTTACCCATAGTGTAGATCTTTACCCTTGATCTAAAGATGAAGTGGAGATAACATTGAAGAGACTTATTTCATATACAAGGTACATTCAACGAACGCTCGGGGCTGTAAAAAAAAGAAGAGGGAGTGAAAAGAAGAAAAAAAATATGGGGTGAAAAGTTATTCTTGTAAACTTTCTTTAAGAAAAATAGAAATATTAAAAAAGTGCAAAAAAAATTCTATTGAGCATTAAACATGTTCTTGGACGTTATAAGGTTGGTTGAGATGAAGCAAATGGTCAATGCAATGATTCTTGGCCTATGTTCTTAGTTGATTGTCTCGAGTTGTGAGAAGTGTTCCTTGAACATTTTGATGACGTCTCTACAACAAAAAGGGGATTAGATGTTGGGTAAAACTCATCATTATAACCATATATTGACGGTTGACCGATTGTCATCTACCGGACTGTCATCTTTAGTCGTTTACAAAAAATATCATTATAAGGTGGTACAATGACGGGGAATCCCCGTCATCGTAGTTACCACGAAAAGTAGGTAGATCACAAGGAATCCCTGTCATCTAGGTAGGTGACTGCATATTCGGCAACCATAACATGTTTACAGGACAGATTCATGATGCTAGCCCCAATGATGCATTTCTTCACAGATAGAAAGGCGTATGATGATGATATCCAAGATTTCATATATTCTAGAAAGTAAGAGATAGGTGAGAAAGAGATTATCAGTTCAACAATCTCACAATGGATAAAGGAATCGAACTAAAAGATAACTACATGAAAAGAAAACACCATCTCAATTATCTTTTGCACATCACATATAAAACATAGTTCTACATTCATGACTTGTAAGTATCACCAACTAAAACTAGTCAATCAAAAGAAAATAATCACCCCAAAGCCAAAACTAGTCAATCAAAAGAAAATAATCAATCCCCCCAAGCCAAAACTAGTCAATCAAAAGAAAATAATCAACCCCCCAAGCCAAAACTAGTCAATCAAAAGAAAATAATCACCCCTCAGTCAATCAAAAGAACATTGATCACCCCCAAGCCAAAACTATCAGAATCAATAGCCTAAAAATATTTATAAAATGGTAGCAAGTGCTCCCAAATGATCAGAAAGATGAAAAAATAACGCTCAAATCTAAAAAAAGAACAACCATTTCATGTTTATAAATCATGAGAGTTATTGTTTCAATGAATAATCAAAGATAAGACAAGTCGTAACATACTTCTACATTCTCAATGAATAAGAGCAAGTAATTATCACTGCAACTTATTTACATCATAGATAAATATCAAAAATGATATAAGTAACATACTTCTACATTCTCAATGAATAAGGGCAAGTAATCATCATTGCTCATATTTACATCATAGAGAATTAAAGGCTAGAGAAATTTTAATGCACTATTCAATCATGAAATTTTTCAAGGCCCAGCTCTAACAACTTTGAAAAATGTCTACAAAGTAAGAATACAAAACACAGTTACAGTTAGGGGAAATAAAATTGTATGTGAAAGGCTAGAGACAATTTCTATGTTGATAAAGTAGACATGAAATCAACTAAAATTTTAAAAGAATTCTAAATTGAAATAAAATTTTAATAAATAAAAAAAAATGGAAATTAGTTGAGACAGAACCATAAATTTACATGTACTTGTCAATTCAGTTCAAATATCAAGCCATGTACCATTTAGATGATTAGCAACATAAGTCATCTCAGTCTAGCCTTCTACATTAAATGACTCAATTGAGGGCATTACTCTTGTATGCGATTTACATTCTCCGATAATATCACCAAGATCATCATCACCATCATCATTTATATTATCGTGATGGTCTTTTTGAGGAGATGATAGGACAACCGACCACCTTGAATCAAGTGGATCTTTAATGTAAAACATTTGTTTCAATTGTGAGGCCAAGATGAAAGAATCAGATTTGTATCCAATTCTTGAGAGGTCTACCAATGTGAATCCAAGTTCATCAACTCTGATACCATTATGGTTCTCAACTCAATCACATTTGAACATTGGAAGTTTGAAAAGGTAATAATCAAGTTCCCATATCTCTTCAATAACCCCGTAAAATGACATATCAGTAATTATGGGATTTTTATCCTTTCCACTTGCAATCTGCACTGTCCTTACCACTATACTAACACCATTTTTTTGAACGCAACGATCATCATCTCAGGTTTTAGTATTATAGCGACAATGATTAATTGCATAATTATGATATGTTATCACTTCCATGATTGGCCCTTGAGCTAGCCACATTATTTTATCACTTCCATGCTTGACGCTTGTGCTCGTCTTGTATCCACTTTTATCTCTTTGATTTTATGGGTTGATGCTCCTTCAAAAATTTTATATGTTGTCTAAAAAAATCAAAAAATTACATAATTCACACAATTTCACAATAACTAATATTTGAGGAAAAATGTAGCACTTTAGTGATAAGCACAAAGATTAGTAGTTACTCGATATATGGTTCAATACCATTAGTATTTTGTAGTACATAACGATGAGCTTGTTCCCATGCATCAAGATCAATACTTGCAACATCACCACTTTCTAACGATCTACCTTTTAAATGACTGGTGATGGAATTCCTACTGGACGCATTCTTGATAAGAAATCTGGGCAAAATTCAACAGCTTCTTCTGCAATATAGCACTCACCGATGCAACCTTCCGGACGATTAGATTCCGGACATAACCCTTCAACACTTTCATAAATCGTTCAAATGGGTACATCCATCTCAAGTATACTGGTCTACAAAGGCGTACTTCCCTTATTAGATGCACTATGATACAAGATGCAATCATTTGGACATGCATGAATTTGTTCATACTCCATTCCTAAACCACACATTGTCTTCTTTGCGTCATACATTGATGATGGCGTTTGGTTCCCATCTGGAAGCATTTTTTCCAATATTTCCAGCAACTCTGAAAAACTGGCATCACTCCAATCATATTTTGCCTTCACATTGTACAATGTTACTACTGCTGATAACTTTGTAAACTTCTTACTATTGGGATATAAAGGTTCATGAGCATCATTATGCTTTTCCTCAAACTCATGAGGTGCATCATGATATCAGTCACTTGCATCATCGGCTTTCTAAATATCTGGTGAAAAACCTTCATCATTAACATATTCTATAAAGTGTGCATTTTCAATTGTATTAACACTAGTTGACGCATCTAATTCAGATACTGCTTCTCCATGCCAAACCCATTTCTTGTAACTTTGATCCACACCATTAAAAAACAAGTGGTCTTTTACCACTTTAGGCGTGTGAACATTGAGATTTTCACATTTCTAACACAAACAACGAAAAAAATTAGGATAACCACCTTGTCGCAATGCATTAGTTTATAAAAGCATCAACATCGATCTCATATTCTTTGGATTCATTGATCCTTATGCATCCATCATTTATCCATTCTAAATAAGCTACCAACCAACTTAAATTTTGTGAAAGGTTGAAACACAATTAGGAAATTTGGAGATGAGTCACAAATATATTCATGACACTAATCGGCTTTTAAACTTACCAAAAAGATAATTAAAAGCAGAGAATAATGTCAATTAGGAAGAAGTAATTAAACTAACAAAAAGTACAATTGAAAAACCAATGTTGAGGGTCCATTGTAAACTATAAGTTATCTTGTTAAAGCTATAGACTGCATTTTATTAATCAATGTTCTAATAGTCAACCATTTTCTTTTCAACACCAAAGAGTAAAATGTTTTATTATGGAGACTTTTTACCCTAAATCTGATTTCAATCTAATCTCGTCCATTTCCATCTGACAACCAAGATGCTAGTTGAAGATGAATACAACTTTGAGCAAAATGAAGACAACAATTAAAACTGAATTATGACTACATTTTTCATCAGATATTTAGAGCTGGTAAGTAACAAAACAACATGAGTTCTCAAGACTAGAAGAAGGATATATTATCAAGCAAATAACAGTTTTTGATAATTCTATTTATAAACTAAAATCACAAGATACCATTACTCAACAATCTAATAAAATCGAAGCAGAACGGGTTCATTATGTATAATAGAAGTCTTCATCTTGACAAACCAAAGTCTGTGAATCTGAATTACCTAGAATTAGGCATTTCAAACCAGATAGTTGTGATCATAAAGAACAAACAAAATAGAGCAGAGATCTAGGATGTCATAGTTCTCAAAAGTCAAAATCATAGAAGGAAAAGGGAAAATCTGGGGAAGAGAAAATCTAAGCACCGCACAAAGAAATGCGTAGTTACATTGACACATCACCTGAGTATCATATTTACATTCATATCCAAAATTGATTCATCACCTGAACATTACCTATACATTCATCCAAAAAAATTCTAACCATCACATCATTCATTACCTCAGAATTATGTCTAAATCCACCTACAAAAGAACATTTCCTAGACAAAACGTCATACGTATATCCATTAATATAACCAAAATAACTATTTCATATTGCATTCATCTCCAACAATAACACCAGCAAAACGACTAAGATATTGTGTCCATTGTATTCGTACCTCATCAATTTCACCTTGAGTATAATTATCTTTTCTAGAAAAATGCATATAATATCAATTAATAATTTAAGCTACGTGTTGTTACAATAGATTATAGCCCTGCCCCCAAGCAAACAAACCCATTATACCCCCCCCCCCTAAATAAGCAAACCAACACTTAGAAGGAGATTATAAAACTACACAAAAACATATTTGGAGTAGCAATATTTTGAATTTTGTAACCATTTCAAGAATGTCACGACGACGTTGGTCAGTTATGATCTCTTTCATAAAGTGTAAAATATAGTAACCACACTTGACGTTCCCAGGTTGACGAGGGCACTAAACAGAAAAATAGTTAGCTTAATAATAATAATAGCAAATCTAAAATTAGATAACATTAAATGTCTTGTACTTACCTTCATTACTTTCTTCTATAGGGGACTCTTTTTCCATGATCGTTCCCCTTCTGAGCATTATAAATTATTATCGCCCTACATTTATAAAGAATAATCGACAATGACATGGCATATAATCTACCTATATTCTTCTCATCAAACGATTTGTTGGAGAAATATACATAATGGCAACATACACATTTATAACTTTGAGCGCGTCAAGATAGACATCTCTTGACCTCATTGAATCCAATTGGTAAACAATATTTTTGGCAGCATCAATGACATCCAATGACCACTAGAATAGAAACATGAATACAATTATATCTTTACAAACACCCAAGAAAGATATCTCTCTTATAAGAAGAACAAAAATTCTTACTCAATATTATAAGGAACAAGCACCAATTCATTAGGTAACGACTTCTCCAAAACGCCACTTAAATAACGAGATCTATTATGTATTTTACCTCATCTAAAGGAGATAGCTGATAGATCAACAAATACAAACATATTTGTATGTTTTCCTCTTTCATTTGCTCAAAAGGAAGTCTACAAAAAACTAACATAAGTACACAAAAAATTATAATTAATGAAAAATAATGTAAATAAGCACTTCTACCCTATGTATATCACAATACATGTCGCAGTGATTTCATGCATATTAGCAAAACACATAATATCATCTTTATGGCAATATATATCATGGTTTTTGCCAATTATCTCTTTCACTGAATTCTTTTGAATTTTATGATCACCAATTTGTTTGACCGCAAAGAAACTTAGCATCTTCAACACTGAAAGCATGCTACTAGTCACCAAAGGTGGTTGTTTCAAATGACGTTTTTGTTTATCCTATAATAAGATAAATACTAAGACCCAATAAACACTAGAACTTTAATAAGTGATGAAACTAATAAAAAAACTAATATCTTCATCTTCCCAACGCTAATGAGACTCCTCGGCCAGGCCACAAGAGAACCTAGTGCATCTCTAACAGTTCTCAGTTCATTACAAACTGGTACGGATAATGGGACAGTTGAGTCAATTATAATATCAACTGATACTCGTGCATTATCTGGTCCCAATGGGACGTTATGCACCATAGGCTCAACCTTATCAAATTCAATTTGTATACCATATGCAACAAAATCACTACGAGTCTCTATGAACAACATTACATTTTTTCCCTAGTATGAAGAGAAAAAGTTACTTAGAAGCATTATACAAGTATCTCCTATAACTAATAAACAAGTTACTTATGAGTTGTCCTAACTAGTTTGTATTAAAAAAATGTCAACATAAATATGATTTATTACCTTCTTTATGGACTCCTTGTTGAAATCAAGTCGGGCTACTCCATTTAGAACATCTCATATTCTTTAACGTTGGAGCAAATTCCTTTATCAGATAACGCCGCTGCCTTATTCATGCGAGCAATCTCTGCTTCCACTTTAGCAATCTTCTCATCCTTCCCTCTCAATTCAATGACCATTGATTGCGAGTACATCTATATATGTCTCTCTCATCGCTCTACGACTTCCTCTAAGTCGATTCTTGCATTTTTCCAAGAGGTTTGGAAGAAAATTGAAGGAGCGACATAACCTCTGATGCCTCTAACTCACCCTCCATGTTCTGGAGTGCCCAACACCATTGTTAATGCATCATTGCTGCCAGAAGTAATTATTCCTAAATTTTCAAACTCATTCTAGAAAAATTGAAAAAAAAACCATTGTCTTTCAGTTAATTAAAACTATAAATATTTTAACTTTAACAAGAATATAATAGTTACAATCCTCTTAACGCAAGCCTCCACAGCCACATCCTCAATTAATGCCAACCGCCTTCCATAACATGGAACGGCTAATGTCACTTTGGTACCTAACGTCTTTTCCCATTCCATAGTATGAATGACATATTCAGATGATAACAACATAAATAAAAATGAGTATTAAACTAATAAAAGATATATACCATTTCTTCTTCCAAGCCTGCGTACCCCTTTCTTGACAATCAATAGTTGTAAATATTTTTTGATATTTTCACTTTTTGTTGTTGACGAACCATCTACAATGGATAAATAAATGTAAGTAAAACTTTGAGGTGAACATTAACAATTAAGTATTACCTGAAAGTCATCGCTAAATCAGGCACAAATGAATTGATCCCAATGCCTCTTTTCAATATAGTGAAATTCTTCTGGTGGATTCTTCAAGGCATCAATGTCATGCATAAACGAGATTATAAGTTTATTTATCAATTTGTACTTCATATTATGACATTTAATACCCGCTGATGTAATAAGCTTCTTTTTAAATGTCGGGTTGACAATAAATGACATCTATATAAATAGCAAAAACATAATATCGTAGGCTTAGTATATAATGTTATTAAAAGTATCTAAGCATTACATATAATGGTCATACTTATGCAAACATACCTCAACACAATTGTAAATCTTCTCTTTTATCTCTTTCGGTACATCTGTCCATTGATTGTATGTGTTGGGGACAATTCGACGAGCTAAAGCACCAACATAACTCTAAAGTTTAGAGCCTATAAGGCCTATTGGTTGACCTCTCTACTTATAAGAAATGACTTTTTTATCACCACCACTTCTACCAGGAGCACGATGAGCCATAACAATTGGCCTCTACTTTTTTTTCTACTTTTATCTTTAGCTTCATCATCCCCCTTAGAGTTAACCTTCTCGTTATCCATGAAGCAGTAACTGCTCATACACATTTTTATTTGATAAGATGCTAAAGCATACTAACATGGATCAGAAGTGGAAGTCTCTTAACTTTTTTGTAGGTATGATAGTTAAAACTACTTAACTAGCCCAATTTTGTGATTCTTTCACCCTTTAAAAGTGTTATATAGTCTCTTAAATTTTTAAAATATGATTGATGGTCTAAATCTAGCTTCTCCTTAAAGACGTGAAAGAGAGTAACCACATGTCGCACGCGTTCTCCCAGGCCCCAGCTATAGTAAAATAAGACCTCAATAGAGATTCTCACCAAATTCCTAACTTTGAAATTAATACTATATTCCCGAAACTTAGGCAAATGACAAGGTGTTAAAATTTGGACCACTTTTGATTAAGGAAAAATTTATATTCATAGTTACAGACAAAACAAGGTTATTCATAGATGATTATGACCACATTAATGTTTTCTTAACACAAGTTTTCTATAAATGATATTATCTTGTAACATTTTCTACAAGAATAATATTTTTTGGTACAAAATCCATTCGTAATGCTTCAAACAAAGAACATTTGCAAACACAAAATTGAAATTTTTCAATGCAGAGCATATAGCCTTCAATAATGCTTGTACCAAGCTTAAGCCATTGGCTCACAGTATATTTTTAAACAAACCCGACAGACCATGTGAATAGGGATTCTTTAATTCAGCGATAACAATTAAAATCAAACAAAAGACTAAAACTGATGAAACTAAAATCAATGAAAGACTAAAGTGGATGGAGTTTGGAAAAAAATCAACAGAAGAGTAAAACTGATGAAACCCTAAGTCATATCCTTCGTTGGACGGTGAAAACCCTCACCGTCGAAAAAGAAATGCACGACGTGCTCTCTAGCACATCCTTCCTTCCCATTGTACTTATAGAACTTTGGGGGCATATATTCAGACGGATATGGTTTCATGGACAACTCGCATGGGTAAGGGGTACGAAAGTCCACTATCGTCTCGCTTAGGGAGGCTTTGATGCGCTCCATCTCCAACACCTTTTATAGTGTCTCCTTGGTAACAAAATGGCATGTGTCAGTGTCATCGATTGGGATGGCATGTCCCAGCGCAGGACGCGTGAAGGCTGCTGGCCGAATGATAACATTTATAGGGTCGCTCGAGTGACCCACGTTCTGATCACTGTTTAGGGTCCTTGACTCAGATGAGCCCCCAGGATTTATTGGTGGAATATGTCTATTGGCGTCAGTCTGGTTCGACGTGTGAGGAGGTATAACATGAAAAAAAAGTGGTGGTGGAGGAGAGTTCTGGGCACCCACGAGAAGAGCGGTCAGCGTACTTAGAAGGGTACGAATCTCAGCATTAGATGCCTAAAGCTCCTTAATGGCATTAGTCTACTCAGTCGTCGTCTTTGTAGCAGCAGTAACGGAAGGGAGGTTGATCCTCTCCTTGGAAGTAGCATCTTCCATGTCATGGTTCTCAATAGTTGGGTTAAAATTCTCTCCTTTCAAATGAGAAGAAGCTTTTGTGATTCGACTATATCCAACCTTACTCAAAGAAAGAAGAAGATGGTAGACAGATCACTCCCCAGTGAAGTCGTCAAAATGTTTCGAGGTTTAGGGTAATGTGTGTATGAGTGATCTAGTATATGTCAAGTATGTCTGGGAATGTGGGAGTCGGTGTTCGGAGGATGAAGGACTTGTCCTTCAGAAGGTGACAAATGCTTTTAAGACTATAAAGGTAGGTGAGAAACTCGAAGAGAGAATATTCTCAATCTTGGTCTCGGGATTGACGAGAAGTGACTGTTTAATAATAGTGCTAGGGACCCCTTTTTATAGATGTGGTCAAGTGGGGACCACACGCACATCCTTTACAACCACATACCAATCACGTGACCATGCCTAAAATGTGGGCACCCGCTAAAAATGCGACACCATGCCACATCCTCAACACGACTTAGGATTCGATTCACGTGATTACTTTTCACACTCGCAACTAGTCGTGTCTTTGTGACATCGAATAGTCGGATGACGAACTCACAGATGCTAAACTCACATCACGCAAAGGACTCCGAATGAGACTTCCTGCCGTCGAATTTCCCCGGCAGCGGAATGAGACACGTGCAGCGGAGCACGAGCCGTCCACCATAGGGATGGGTTGAGGTCATCAACCCACCGTGGGGGCGGGTTGAGATCCCTTAACTCGCCACGGTTCTGACCCGACTCTTAAGAGTCGGGACGCATCTTTTTTACCCTTCTTCTTCGGAGGGGGCACATCCAAGGTGCCTAAAGAGGCCATACCCGTCGAGTAATTCTCCTCTCCTGGTATAGCGTAACCTTGTCCTGATCGTACCAGACCACAGCCCCCAGATTGTTCTTAGGCAAGGAAGAGCCTTCGAGCCTTTGTCACTTAGCTCAAAGGCAAGACTCAACACTTGACATACAATCTCAAAATAAGCTCGTCACCCTTATAAGTCCGGGTGAGGCCCTTACAAATGTATTCACTATTATCCAATTTCAATTTTACCGTACCATGTAGATGCCACGTGGGCATATTTAAACATCACATGTTCAGTCTTGACACGTTACTCTTGATGACACAGAGCCATATTTACACATTCCATTAATTAAGATATGCCTTAGAAAAAAAGTGAACTTTTAGCACACTTGGAAGCTTCGTCGGCGGTGGAGAGGTAAGTCTCAACTCAGTGCTTCTTCTGTCGATTCCTCTGCTCCTTTTTTCTTTTTCTTTTTCCGATTAATATTACATGGATACATGGTGGAAATAATTTAGGAGGCGTGGAAAATAAGTCCTATGATTTAATCTCAAGACATTAGCGTTTCTATACTTTGAAATACATCCAAAATTCAAATTACTAAGGAGCCAAAGATATGGTCAATTTTGATTTTTTTTTATTCTATGTAATGGTATGGAGTTTTTTTTTATCTTTTGTTAGTGTAATTTTGACGAACCGAAGAAATAGACATCAAAATGCAAATTACATGTTACCCGTTGGTCAGCATCATTAGCTATCATTCTCCTATGTGAATCCTGTAAATACTAACATAAGGGGCATGCATCAGCAAAGAGGGGCTTGAAAGTAGAGCTGACATGGTGGGTTAATGGCGGACATATGATTTCAGATAGGGTGTATAAATTGTTGCTTTAAAAAGGTGGTTGTCTCGATAGCATATAGTGGTCAGTAACCAAGTTAGTATCTACATCAATCAAGTTGACGGACTTTTTAATAGGATCAGACAATAGGACCATATAAAATATTTTTGAAAGTTAGATAACTAAGAATGTTTAATTTTAAAGTTACCAGACCAGATAGAAACATTGATGGAAGTTAAAAGACTAAAAGTGTATTTTTCCAAGATAGTATTAGAGTATGTAATTTTACTATAATGCCCTTTAATTCAAAATGTTATCTTTTACCATATTCATAAAAACTAATGTTTTTTAGATTGGTTATAAAAATTTTATAACAAAAATAAAAATAAATATCCAATCACATAATTATATATTTTATACATATGACAAATACAACTAGTCCAATAAAATTTCTTTATTTTTCTCCATTTTCAGAATCTGAAGATCAAGCAAAAAAAAAGTGCAAAATAACTTCATTTGGGAAATTAGTTTTACCGATGAAATTAGTTTTGTCACCAAGTTCATCCCCTTAGCTTCATTTGGGAAAGACCTTTGGCAACTACTAAAGATTGGTTGCAGGTAAAGCTTTTGTGACGACATAAGGCTCGTCGCAAAAAACTCACACTGACGAAGCGACAAGTCGTCGCTTACCCTACAGTGACGACAAAAACCTTATTCTTCAGAATATTTTACAAAAATATTACATTTTCATTTTTTGTATACCTAATAGACAATTCATATATCATCATAATATTTATCATACATAATATTCTTTTTAAGAAATATAAATATTGTTCATTAGTATATGTAATGTAACAAAGTTATTCATTACAAAATATCACCAAAATGTTATTAGGTATATACATAAGATAGTTCAAAAGGTAGTACAAAAAATAGTTCAATAGTATGATAACTCTCATCCCTTCTAAAATTCCAAGCTAATACTATTATCTAACATAAGTAGCATCAATCAGAAGATTTTAAACAATCATCCAGCAGATTCAGATACATAATGATAACTCCCCTTCCCCAATCTCTCATTTACACATTCAAACTAACACTATTATCTTATATAACAAGCATCAAGCAGAAGCTTTTCAAAGATATTGAGGAATAACTCGCACTCTCTCTCTCCCTTTTACAATTGCAAACTAACATTATTATCTTATACAAATAGCATCAATCAAAAGATTTTCAATAAACATCCAGCAAAATAAAATACAAAGTGATGATTCCCTCCATCTCCCTTTTAAAAACTAAAACTAACATTATTATCTTACAAGTAGTATTAATCATAAGATTTTCAAAAAGCATCTAGCTGAATTAGATACAAAGTGATAACCAGCCCATTCTTCCTTCAATAAATTCAAACTGACACTATTATCTTATATTATACATGTATATCAAATTTGATATGCATCAACTTCACAATAAAATATAGTGAAATATACTTTCGACAACCAGGCCGATAAAGTTATTCTTTGACTTCAGTAAACAATCATTAAATCTATCTAACGTCACTTCGTATAGATTTATTCTATCAATATTGTCATCTCTAACTCGTTCACCATTCGGTTCCATTCCACCATAGCAACACGTGCTATCTAACATTTCTCTCATCTCATCATTATCAACATCAACATCACCACCACCACCACCACCTGTTGGAAAATGCGACGCACGCATATTGGCTTTTAAAATTTTTTTAAAAAATGTATCGTATGTTTTTTCGATCAAACAAAAATAAGCATGACACAACAGTTTCTAAAATATAAACTTTTTTTAAAAATTCATTTCAATCAGGATCCATTATATATTTATATAGTAAATCAAAGGCATACATGGATATGAATCATATACCTTTTATAGTCTATATCAAGCGTCCTCGCAAACCAACGATCTTGTGCTCCTATGGACAACAGACTACAAGATGTACACCAAGATCTTTCAAACAAATCCTCAATTAGCGAGACAATCATCTGAGAGAATACGGTGGTGATTCTTTTTGAGTTTGTTATTAACTTTTAATCACAGAGAAAGATCACCCCGATAGCAACTGTGTTCTTCACTCACAATCAACAGTTCTCAACTCATTAAGTAATTCTTCAACTGAGATCATTAGAACAATATATATATATATATATTAGATAATGACATATCAAATTTTTAGGGATAAACTGAAAATAATATTTAATTTCAAAATTTCTATTGTAGTTGGCCCACTGCAATTTCTGCTCAACTACAGTGCCACACGAAACTGTAGTTGTCATGACCTATCATAGTGCCTCATGGCACTGTGTGCCGCGACACTACATTATTGCACCCTCACTACTGTAGTGCCTCGTGGCATTACAGTAGTTCATGTCAATCTTTGATTCTCAATCAGTGATTAACACGTGACAATTGCTGTGAATTAAATATTTATTTTAATCAGATAAATATCTAGATATAAGTTAATTCAAAATTAACATATCTGATTATCTCTATCAACTAACTTATCTATTAATTTACAAATAACAGATTTAGTTGATTCAAATTATTATCTAATAATAATTTATAATTATCTAATTTCACAAATTAGATATTCTGTCTCATTTATCGATAATTAAAAATTAATCGATAAAATTATTTATACATATATGTAATTTTCGAAATTTATATATAAATAATTCAATTAATTTATCACACATTATTGTCTCATAATTACGTACTTGCCCCAAAATAAAAATTTCTTTTGCAAGTCAGTCATTTTCTCATGTCCTGAAATATTCACACCCTAGACTGTGTAGTACAGAGATGAGTTGGGAACCATGGACTTATAATCTTAAACTTCAATATACAAGATTATTAATTAAACTCTTTAATTAAATAATCTTATTTATTAATTCTATTATTACTCCACTATAAATATGGAATTGCACTCTTTAGATTATATAATGTATTTACAGAGTATTCTCGTGTAGTGCATTGATATAATCATTTTACATAATTTTTTTTTTAATTATTGGTTCGTAAATTAGAGCTGGTCAAAAGTATCATTTTATTGATTCTTAAGTACCATTAATTCACAAGTGCATGACTAATTTATAATTATATTATAAATTTGAGCTCAATAATCATTCAGTTACAGAATTAATACTTAATGGAGCCAATATATGATCTGTTAGGAAAATTTGGATTCTAAATCTTGTAAGATCATGTACCCAGCCATTTATATCACCGAATCTCCAAAACAAAAGTCATTAGCTTGTTTTACAAACAAACATTCACGACTGAATCAAAAGATTCAGTAGATATGTATAGGAGTTCATGACTACTCAAGATTCATAGTGATCTGCATATGATCATAAGATTGATGTGTATTAAATCTTTATGATAAACAGTATGTTAATAAATATATTAATTCACATCGGTCATGTCATATATAATATTATTATATAAAGTACATTCATTAATATATATATCCACATCAATGACTTACAAAGTACATTCATAAAGTACATTATATAAAGTACATTCATAAAGTACATCATTAAGATATCTAGATCTAGATCGCATGCATTCATAATACTTACTGAACCGTACTAACAACCATTCATTAAAAATTTCATACTTTAATATGTTGCTGACAATTTTATTCATTATCTATAATCTTAATCTTGTCGTACTAATATAAGATCATAATCTCATTAATGAATATGAAACTTTCGGATATTTATATAAATTATTCAACAATAATTTAAAAGAACAATTATAAAAAAATATAATTTTATTAAATTTCATAGAAAAATGTCAGTATACGTATTTTGAGGGCACAACCCCTAACACCACCACCACCAAGGTGTAATGTTGTACCATCTCCATATTTGGTGAATGTTGATAAGTTTGTGTCTCTTCACCATGAATCACGCAAGTTTGATAGCTCAATGACATTCTATATTCGCACAAATGCATTTTGACAGTCTTTTAAAGATAACTGTCTTGAGTTAAGATAATTTCTACATGGACAATGAGAGTTTTTCTCTCTTCATTGAGATAATTACTAGTGATACTAATAAATTGTGAAATATCAGTAGTATACTCCTCGGACAATCTATTATGATCTTTTTATTCAAGTCTTGTCCATTGTCTATTGCTCTATAAATTTAAAAAAACTAATTAAAGCACTTCCAAATCAATACCAATTTGATAAACTCTACAAAATGTTCATTTTCGTCATCATTTGTATAGAAAAAGTAAAACAATAACAACTATAAGGGTCACATTATTTCACACATAATGATTTACCAATATAAGTTCTCATCCCCCACAGCACAACATAGCATATGGGCAGAAAACCAACATAATATGGGCAGAAAAACTCATAATATGGGCATATGGGAAGAAAACACTCATAATATTTGTAATCAGCTTTAATTAAAACTCGTGACAGATAAAATGCACGACATTATATTTTTATTGCTCTTCTAATCCATGTTTAGAAATTATTGCAGAGGTCAGATCAGCCATGAAAACAGAAGGCATGGTTACTTAATTAATCATTACTTTATAATCTAATGATATTGCTTTGTCCATTAATAAAGAGGAAGTAATTGGAAAATAACAACTAATAGCATGACAGCATTTTAAATCAGAAGGTTTGGTATTTTACACCTTCCCTCAACAAAACTACACCGCTCAACAAAACATGCCCTCAACAAAACTACACCGCTGCAGACAGAATTTCAGAGGCAAATTGTCTTTTCTTGAAGCATAATAGATTCCTCTTGAAAATCAAGAGAAGTGATTCCCAAATCAATTGAGCAACTTAGATATCAGCAGCTCCTTTCTTATTCAAGAATATTAAGCACTATTATAAACTAAGAGCTCTAGCCTTGGGTTTTCAATAAAAAAACACTTTCTCAGCATCTAAATAGGCAAATGAACTAATTCAAGAATAAAAAGGAAAAAATTATAAAAATTTCTGGAGCTTGGCTTCACGATCCTGTTCGGACTTCAATCTCTTGACCAATTAGACCCACGAGAGCGGAGACCCACGGTGACAGAGACCTACAAAGACGGAGAAGCACCTCGACGGAGATCCACGGCGATGGAGACCCACAATGACAGAGACACACGGCAAATCCTCAAAGATGACGAACAGAGATTGGTCGCGGACGGTCGCGGGGTGAGAGGGAGGCAGCTTAAACAAGAGTCTAATTTTTTGGAAGGTGAAATGAGTTGTGAGGGAAATAGGAGAGAGTGCCGAAATCTATATTAAGAGTCTAACAAGGTTTGCAAGCTTTTACTGATGACATATTAAATTGTTTGGTAAAACTTATGGCGTTCCTTTTTCTGACGAAAACTTTTTTTTACGGTAAAAGTTGAGCTTTTATAGAGAAGTAATTAAATTTATGGTAAAACTTAACCGTTCGTTAACTACTGAAGTAAGAATGTTAAAAAAATTAAATTGTTAAAAAAATTTAGGTGATAAAATTTGATGATAATATATTAAGATTATCATATTTGATAATGTATGATTAAGTGAAAAAATTTATTGCAGAGTATGATTTCTTTATTTACTATGTAGAATGTTTAGGCAAAGTTGTGCGTCGAAGTTTGATAAAATTATTAAACTAATAAATTATTTATTATTTTTAGTTTCTTTTTTTATTAATTTTTAATTTGTTGTCAATAATTATTTATAAATTCTAATACACATTATGCCTTATATATGCATTATTTTACGTACTAATTAATTAACTATTTTATTAAACCATCAATAAAATTAAATCAACTATTTTTCTCTTATTACGTTAAAAATTAAAATAATATTTTTACTTACACTGTATAAATAAATTTAATAACAAATTATTCAAAATTACATGACAAAATTGTATAAAGATTCTCTATTAGAAATTATTAAAAAAAATTAATAATTTATGCCATCTTTGATTAAATTTTCTGTGATATTGTAAATTAATTATCATACAATTTTTTTCTTTTATTTATAAAAATAAATCTGATATAAATAATCATAATTTATATTAACACATTAAAATATTTAATATTACATAACGATTTTTCCTTTACATGTACTTTTTTCAGTAGATATATATACCATGATTATCAATATCATTCTGCTCCGGCAGGAACGGGAAAAATATTTTTGTTCTGTCATAGGAACAAAACAGAAAAATGATGTAAATTTTTTTTTATATATTTTGGTTAAATACAATCTAAAATGAATATAAATGATTGAGGGACTCCCAATTCATGGTTTCGTCTGACGGATCCGGTCCTCCACACAAAAAATGAGACGTAATAAACAATCCAATTATATTCTCTTTTATAAATTTAATATTTTTTAAATATTGATAGTTTATGAATAATATTTATTTTAGGGAAGAAACTAATTTTAGTTTCAAAAAAATATTTGATATTATTAACATGTATTCTAATCATTTAGATTATATACTTTGTTATATGAAGAGTTTATCTATCCTTAATTCAAACTTAATATTTTATTTTATTCGTTTTTATTAACGTGCATATCTTAATTTCACGAGACGGCCTCAAGATAAGTTGGCGGACGAGTCAAAATGGACGAAAAAATCTCAAAATTTGGTATAAGGACTATTTCAGTTCCAACAGGATCGAAATATTTTACGACACTTTTGTGAAACTTTGGTCTTGAAAAAATAAAATATCAAAATCAAGTATGAATAATTGAAACAAATAATAGTATTTTTATAGGGATTTGGGAAAGTAAAAGTTATGTTAAAAAATGTACGGATGTGTTGAAACAAATAATGATATTTTCATGGGGATTTAAGAAAGTAAAAATTATTTTGAAAAATGTGTAGATGCGTTGTAAGATGAGAAAATCATTTGGTAAAGTGAATTTTTGAGAGAAAGTAATGTGAGATTATTATTTTACCAGACTAAATAACTTTACCATTATAAATGAGAATACTTATAAAAAATATAAAAAAATACTGAAAAATAAATTTAACATGAACACTATCAAACGACCCCTAAAAGATATTCTTTTACCGACCAATATATTATCTCGTCAACAAAGCCTCAAAAAAGTTTCTCGTGCACACGTTTTTCTAAGGGGAAACTATTGTGTGATGAATTAAAATGACTTTGCGAGTTTTGTCTTTTAGCGACCAAACCACTAATATGTTTGCTAAAATAGACTTCTAGCGATGAATTTATTTTCGTCGCTAAAAGTCTCCCTAAATCCCTGTTTCTGGCAGTGAACGTTTGAGAATTTTGCATCATCATGTTACGGCTTAACACATACACCATGAGATAAATCCTGGTTAATTAATGATAACTCATTTAAGGTGAAATTCTTACTTCACATTCAAATAGATATATCTAAAATATTACCAGCAAACGAACTGTGTAATTAGAAAAAATAACTGCATAATGTGACATCTTTACATTACGTTCAAAGTGCAATAATAAATAGAATGTTAAAATTTGAAATCCTAATTTAGATTGGAGTATATGTGTGAAATAGTGGCAAGTGAGGGTATATTTTGTTGTAATATAGGTTTTGTTCATGTATTTACTCTTTTAGAGAAATCTTTTAATTGTTACTAGATGTTTTTCACCAGCGTTGCACGTTTTAGTTTTTTGGCTAACTAAAATATTTAATGACCTATTTAAAATTGACAAGAACATTCCAATAATTTAATTAAGTATTTTGTGTACATTATTTTCTGGTAAAATACATTTTATCATCATGCGGCATCCTTTAATCCAACTAAAACCTTGTTTTTCCCATTGAAACCGCTCGTGAAAGTGTAAAATATAATTGTTCGTGAGTTTTATTGATTCTTATCGCAAATCAAAGGGGATCGATATTTTCTTTCTCCCAAACGGCCACGCAGAATCGATATTGACTACTTCGAAAGATTGAAAAAGCCAATTTTGAGGCTCTAACGAACAAAAGGATTTGAAGGCATTGAAAGGTTCGTAAATGCAGTTCAATCTCATGGGTTTCCTGGATTTTTGATAACAATACTGTAGTTTAAAAAATAATTAAAATACGCTACTTTTAAAACTAATTCTAAAAGTAAGACACTTTTGGATAGGTAAGACGAAATTATTTTTTGTAAAGAAGACTTCGCGTTCGACGTGGCCTATGTGAAGCCACGTGGGAAGTCATCTTTTGCAAAGATGACTTAATAAAAGTGTAAGTCGTCTTTGTAAAAGACGACTTCAACTTTAACTAAAACTTGAAGTCAATTTTTGCAGAGAACACAATGTTTAATGAAGTCGTCTTTACAAAAGATGACTTCTCTTAGCCCCATTTAAAATCACAATCAACGATTTCAAGTGAAGACAGAACCAATTTTTTTTCTCACTTCTCCCTTCCTCCTTCGAAGACCGAAGCATTCCCTTCCCCCACCGCCGTTTGCCGCTCATTTCACCAGAGTTGACCGCCATTTCACCGACATTAACCCTCTCTCACTCTTATATCACTCTCATTCACATAAAAATTTATCAGTCTCTCAAATTGCAAGTAAGAACTTCTCAAATCCTAGGTATATTTCTAATTCGTTTGATATCTTAAATTTATTTTTCAAATATTGAAATTGTTCATTTTTTATGAATGTTGTATGATATATTCTATCAAGTTTGTAATATCTCTCTCTCTCTCTCATTGTATTTCTTAAACCCTAGATTTCAATTATAGTCATAAATGTGTTTTGGTTTCTTAAATTTTAGATGAATTTTCTCAATTATATGTTAATTAAACCTCTCAATTTGTAAATTTTTATTTATGAATGTGTTGATATGTTATGGAATTGTAGTTATCAAATTTGAATTTGTAGATTTATTGTTGAATTGTATATCTAGTTCTGAAATTATGGTGTATTGGTTAGTATGTTGACAAGTGGGGGAAAGATCTATGATAGTTTTATGTTACTTGACTCACTATTACAATTTTGGCTTTAGATGACAGTCACATCTTTGATACATTGACAACTCTCTAAAATCTGTCAAAGAACAACAGTGTGGGGTGGGGTAATTCGAGTAAGATGACAGCTCAAAAATTAGCTGTCATAAATGTCTTATTATGACAGTGGAAACAAAACTTGTCATTTTTTTATGGTGTAAAACACTCTACTATTTACTTTCAAGTTCATTTATTTATGAAAATGCCACACTATATGATCAATCTAAACCTAATTTTACTTTTACTTTGTCATTTTTATCTTCTCGACGACTGTGTCTGGTTACTCTCTTTATCCCTCTCGCTTTCTCTCTCAATCGAAACTAGAATTTCTCACAAATGCCCTACCAGCTTCTATTCAGACATGAAGTTAGCGTACCTAAGAATCCTTCTTTTTCCTTCTTCCGTCCTTCACGTTCTTCACGAGCGCAAACCCTCAACCTCGAATCCTAGATAGTCTTTTCCCTTTCTCATTCTTTTCTTCATTTCTTCATAATAGCTCGAGCTCGACGCCTACACTTCGATGATGATAAGTTCATACCTCCTCCCACATCCTCATTCTATCCAGATCTAGTCCAGAGAAGCTCCATGCCCTCACTTCAATGGCGATAGTTTCAGAGCACCTCTCCCAGCGCACGACTTCATTCTGTCCAGATCTAGAATAGCTCACGCCTTCCTTCTATCCATTGATGCATGCATTATTTCTTAGAGGAGAGTGACGCCTAAACGTAAATCATAACATCTCGACGCCTCGACGCCTCCAACCCCTCAACGCCTCGATGCCTTGACGCTTGAGATAGAATTCTAGATCTGCGTAATACTTATTAGTTCTGATTTAGTTTTTTAGATCTTTGTAATACTTATTTAGTTCTGATTATAGTTGATTTAGTTGGTTTAGATAGGATTTGGATATGATTTAGTTGGTTTAGATAGGATTTGGATATGATTTAGTTCTGATTTTATTTAGATCCATGGTTCTAGATTAAACTAAATGAAAATTATATTCTTAGACTAATTGAGTTGATGTTGTCCTGCACCTGCCGATGCCAAGAACCAGCATTAATGTTGGAGACACTGGTTAGCTGAACTTAGATTGTGTATTTTCACTGTGATTGAGGCTTGATTCACCCCCTCATACCTGATTGGTTTTGTATATCGAATTGCATTGTTTATGTATTTATATTGTGATGCTTTCTTCTATTTGCAGAAGCTAGTAGAAGGATATTTGCTAAGAGCAACTCAAAGAAGCGACATATTTGCTCATATTCCGATCTGGCATCTTCAGGTTTATATTCCTTAGGTGGAAATACTTACTGATGCAGCCATATATTTTTGCTTTCTACAGCTGAAGAGAGCTGAACAGAGCATTTTCCTTTCCCGGCAATGTAACCATGAGACTCATGCCTGACATAAATCTATTCCTTTCTTCCCTTGTCTTATTTGTTTTTGGAAATATTGTGAAAGCATTACAACTGTGGTTTTATTTGCTCTCATCTGTGTAATAATTCTTTCTACTGATTGAAAAATAGAACTGTCACAATTTTTCTGTTTACATGATAGTGATGAGTTTATGACTGGCAGGGTGAGACTTTTGAAGAAGAATCAGGGAAGGATACCGGTTCTGGGAAGGTACGTTTGAAATTTATTAGTACTATTTTTTTTCTTTTGTTATGCAGTCTATTAGCAATATTCCATTTAGCCTGCTGTGAAACTTCTTAGTGCAATGCCAATGTTGATTTATACCACTACCTTTGGTATCATTATACCACCGCGGCATAGAAAGTATTGTCAAGCAAATGGATGTGACCCATACATGCGTACAAAAGATTAGGATGGGGAGAACGCCTAATCAAATCTCTTTCTCCTTTGCTGCCAGATAGTGGCAACTTAGGACAATATATGGCGTTCTGGATGGTGGACGCGGTTTTGTAAGAACTAAGCATGTAGTCGAGGATGATTACCAATCACCATGATATAGTTTACATTAAATTTCCTGATGTGTATTTGGGGTTTTCCAGGCATCGATATATTTGGGTTAAAGCCAATACAAAACAAAATACTTTTTGGCTTATAAAGTACATTTTTACTGATGAAATGAGAAACTTATATGCATGCATGGTTTTTGTATTTCTAAATATCATAAAAATTTCATCTAAATAATATGGTTCAAATTTTCAACGCATCTGCATGGTTGATTCCAGGCTCAATAACCCCATATAAATATTGTCTTTAAGAATACATCATTCCAAGCTTTGTTGCCAATTGTTAAGCAGCATATTATTGAGGGTTTCTCTCCCAAGGCACTTGACTTGTTTCGAAGAGAGTTTGATTTCTTTGACAAAGTTACTTCTATATATGGTGTCCTCTATAAACTTCCTAAGGAAGAACCACGGGCCAGTATCAGGAGGAAAATTTCTAATGCAGAAGCAGTCTGCATTTTCAACAATTAGTTTAAGTTGATTAAAATTAGAACTTTTTAAGGGCGTCCATTGATCTTCTTTTCTTGTTAATTGGAATCATTTATGGTTGTAATCTGGTTGTATTTCTCTTTTTGTTTTGCTTTTCTGATCTTGGTGGAACTTTTAAAAAAAAAATCTTCGTTTCCCATAAAAGAACAGTTGAAATTGATTAAAACTTCTTGCACATGGAGTTGGAGAAAATTGCATTGGGGGGAGAAGATCTCTATCTACCAACTACACCAAACAAGCTTGTGAGGGGGTATTCAGGTAGATAGTGGAAAACCCTTGCAGTCAGCAGCAAAAGTTCCCATCATGATTACATTTAACGTAGTTGATCGGGATGGGATCCAGAACGATATAAAGCCCCAAGCTTGCATTTTCAAGGCAAGCTTGAAATTGCAACTTCATCTTCTACAGCTTGTGGTTAAACCTGGAATCTGTTCTTTCATAAATTGGTTAGGGTTTTTTTTTTATTTTGTTAAGGCTAAATAATTTTTACATCCAAATAATTTGAGGATTTAAGAAAGCAAATCCTGTTAAAGTTTTCCCTTTAAGATAATTAAATGAAAAAAGTTGTCACGGAAATGCATTTTTTCCTTTCCATGACAGTTTTTAAAAAAAAATATTTTATACATTAGATGACGGGAATTTCCCGTCATCTAAATACTTTTGGCAGCACCTATGATGATGGGATTCACCATCATCTAATGGTTTTTGACGGAACCTACAATGACAGGGATTCCCCATCATCGAATTGGTTTTCGCGGCACCTATGATGACGGGGATTCCCCGTCATGCATTTAATTTTTGCGGCATCCTATTATGACTGTTTTTGTTGAAAAATAGTTAAGATGACAGCCCGATAGATGACATGCAGTCAATCGTCATTATAGAGTTATAATGACGGATTTTCACCGTCATCTAAGGTGAAAATTGTAGTAGTGTGTAAATGGAGTTTCTTATGATCAACCTTCAATTAGGAGAATTGTAATTCATAAGGAGTTTACTTTTGGCAAGCTCTATAATACCTTATATGAAGTCTTGTCAATTGACTGTCTACATTAGAACTTGGACATAGTTTATCGATAATATCTACTTACTCTTGATGTTGGGTCATTCAACTATGTGGAATTTTCGATACGGAATAATAACGATGCACATATGATGTTTACTACTATCCTTCAATTTCTTTCGTTAAATACAATTGAGTCATATTTAGCAAAAAATGTTAGAGATGTAGGAGGTCCTAGCATAAACTTGTATGATGACAATAAGTGTGGACTTGAGTTACATGATAATGCAACAATTTCTCTATTTTATGAAAATGAATCGTACCCAACAGTCCAAGAAAATGTACCTAGTAGTTCTTTGCCACATGAAGATGCACATACTTATACTTTCCATGTGAATCCATCTAGCCCTCCACATAGCTTCTTCTTGATAGAGTCTGAAGAGGTAGGTGTTTGTAATGATGACATTGATGAAGATGATCAGGTTAAAGAGGATGATGATGATATGAACCCCTTAGCTGAAATACTCGAGCATGAACCCTCTTCACTTATCCTTGCTCACTTGGATTGAGATGCCATAAATGCAAAGCTCGATCAGATAGTCATCTAATGTACTCGGATATGGAATGAGATAAATGAATTATATAAAGGTTTACATTTTGTGAGTAAGGCAGACCGTAAGTATGTTTTGAAAAGATACTCGTTACTCAGACATCAACATTTTGGTGTGGTAGAGTCATTGCCAAACCTTTGGGTTATAAAATGCAAGAAGTCTGGCAAAGGTTGTCAATGGAGAGTCTGTGCATGTCGTCGAAAAGTACATAATATATTTGAAATAACCCAATACATCGGGCCTCACACATATGTCTATGTAAGATTATCACAAGACCATTTATAGTTAAACTCAACATTGATTGCGGGAGAGTTGCAAGGTGTCGTGAAACGGGATCCAACTACATCTATTACAACACTTCATTAGATGGTGAAAGATAAATTTAGATATGATGTGCATTATAGAAAGGTCTTGGAAGATAAACGAAAAGCATTTGTTAAAGTGTGTGGTGATTGCGATCAATCTTACCAACAACTAGAAATATGCTTGAATATGCTTGTGAAATCAAATCTTGGGACTGTAGTTCAATGGAAAAACATAACATCGATGAACCAGGTAATGTGATGTTCAGATATGTGTTCTGATCTTTTGGTGCTGCTATAGAGAGTTTCAAATATTGTAAACCCATCATTCAAAACATTTTTATAAGGAAAGTATAAGGATAAGTTGTTGATTGCCACGTCAGTTGATTCAACTGGATGTATCTTTCCAATTGCTTACGCTATAGTTGATGAGAAAATCATAGATAGTTTGGTCATGGTTTTTGTATTGCTTGAGGTGTTACAATACGTAGAGGGAGAGACTAGTGTTAATTTCTGACCGACATGCTATATAAACGTTACAGTAAATAATCAAAAACTTTGGTAGTTAGAACCATTAGCCCATCATCAATATTGTTTGAAGCATGTTGCGAGTAACTTTAATGACAAATACAAGAACAAGGCTATGAAAAATGTAGTCTTTAGAGCGGGAATGCAACATAAGCAAAAAAAGTTTGAACTCTGCATGGATGAAATGAAGAAAATAAATAGTCAGTGTGTGCACTTCTTTGATACTATTGAAAAGGAAAAATGGACTCAAGCATTCGATGATGGATGACAACAAACGTTGCAGAATGCATTAACGGTGTACTCAAGGGAGCTCACATGTTACCTGCTACGGCTTTGGTTGAGCTTACATTTATCATACTGTGAATTGATTTGAAAAGTGGAGAAGTGAAGCTAAAGATGCTTTACTACGAGGTGAAGTGTTTACAGTTTAGTGCATATGCTGTTGAAAAGATGAAAACTTGGGAAGCCAGGGCTAGTTCACATCAGATCACAAATTTTTACCGTGCTAATGAGAGGTTTGAGGTTCTCACTGGTCAGCACCGAATCACATGTACACAGGACAAAACATACATTATGTGAATTTAAGGGAACGAACATGTACTTGAACAAGTTGCAATCATTTGGCCTCCTATGCCCCCATTTGCTAGTTGTATGCGCACATGCTCGTATCGACAGTTTGCAATTCATTGAACATTATTACCGCTCATCAATGCTGTCCGAGTGTTTTAAGCCACAGTTCAATTCTCTTCCACATGAACATTATTAGGAAGTACCTAACTTTTACAAAGATGACTTCCCTGCACACTGAAATCGTATTTGTAAAAGACGATTTTAGGTTCTTCACTATAACACTGAAATTATGTTTTATTAAGACGATTCCAGTCTCTTTACCTCCCCCTCCCAACCCTCTCAAACTTCACCCAATTCTAAACCGTACAGTAACAAACTTGAAAACCTACACAGAAAAATCATTCAGCATAACATTCAATACATTCAATAAGCAGCCTTATATTCTAACACATTCAATAAACAACCTAAACTTTTAATTAATCATAAAAATATAGAGCGAATATATGACTCAGAAGATCATTACAACTCCAATATGATCAATAACATCATTACAAATCCAATATGATTATTCTAAAAAAGTTTGTTACATAATACAAATAAGTCCATCGTGTTTGACACGGTGGTTACCGTCTTATTCTTTTTGGACGTCTTTCATATGTTTGTAATTGAGTTACTTGTGACGGACCTTCCTCCACAATAGGTGCATCTTTCTTTACAATAGGTGGGTCTTCCTCCCACAAAAGGTGTGTCTTCCTCCATAATAGGAGCATCTTCCACAATAGGCGAGTTTCGGGCACGCCTTCTACCTCCTCCTCCGGGAGCTACACCCCGTCCTCCTTTGCGGTATTGAGGTAGATGAAATGATTTAGAAATGGAACCAAGTTGAGTTACTGACTCACAACCAAATGTATAAAAGATCAGTGGCGTGTATGGTTCTTACTAAGATATATATGGTTCGTGTGGAGGCATATGTGGTTTTTGTTGACTTCTTTGAGATGTGGTGCGCATTCGTTTGTCTTATTACATGTACAATTGTCTCACACACATTACGGAATCGAGACATTATCCAAGACGGCTCAGCATCAACAAGTCTCAAATTATTAATATTGTCCAAACTATTCGTCTACAAAAATAAAAAATCTATATAAGTTACTTTTTAAATAAACCATAAGCCTATTTATAACATAAATTAATAAACAAATTTCCATTAAATCATATAATGCTCCTTGTTGAGTTATGTATCGTCGTCTGATTCTCTGATACCATAACATGTAAAAGTTGTTATATCTATGTTCATCCACGTCCCCCTCAGCAATGTGTGTCCTACGCTCAACCCATCTCTCAATGTATGCCTGATGCGGGGGCCCCAATGTGTTCATTTCTTCTCCTTGAGTAAATGTCACACAACCGTCTATCGGTACCACATGAGTCGGGCACACGTGGAATCATATTGAATTATCTTAGAAAATGATCTGGTCGATACCATTCCACTATATGAAAGTAAATGAGGGGAGAGATAGTCTGTCACATATCTCTGTGCATGACACAATATTCATTAAGTGTATGGATAATGTCATTATAAGGTTACCATATAACCTATAAAAAAGTATATTATAAATAATATGGCAAAATTTGAGTGTTACCTATAAAAAATAATTATAAATAAAAAACATAGTATTAACTTATCTAAAGTTGGTCTGTCTAACGCAAATCGATACACTTCAAGAACATGAGGGGTGGTCTCTGTAAGACTAAAAGCACTTCCCCATATATGAGACAAATTGCACAGTTAAATACATGTAAATGATATACATAGTGTTTGACTTATCACAGAAATGGGTACCTCTAATAAGTTGTAGAATATGTGCACATGCATAATGTTGCAGATAAAACTCGTCATCATCATCAACTAATGGGGGGAAATATTTAGTCAATCACGACATAACTAAACGTGATTCTTGTAAATCAAGTGGGCATGGTCGAAACCTAACAAATCTTCACATATTCTTAGCCAATCTACATGTGCAGTACTCATGACTACCATCCCATCAAGTGAAAGTCCTAACTGTATTTGCACATCCTGTAGAGTAATGGTAGACTCACCATGTGCGATACGAAGTGTATGTATTTTAGGAGGCCATCTCTCCACAAAAGATGTGATAAAATGCCAGTCAATAGTGATAAACCCAACCTTCGTAACTCCATAAAATCCAGCACGTATCAAATATGAAATAATTCGTCTATGGAGTGTCATGGTCCGATGAACAACCACAAGAGAATCATCACGGTTCCAAACATGTTGGATCTATATTGATCCTACAAATATAATACCGAGCTATCTTGTACTCCAGGCTTCATGATATCTCAAAATTTTGAAAATGAGAGTCGTGGTCAGGAGTGAATATAATTCAAATATTACATCGATGTATTAAATATACACATTCAACTCAAAGAGTGAATATAATTCAAAATATTATACCATACTACCTCTAAGATTATGAATCATTTGAAGATTGTCCTCCATTATGAGAATGACAATTTTGACTGATATGTCCTTCCTGTCGACGAATTCCACATTTACTCTGAGTATTTGGCTCTCTCCAATCCATCTCATTTTGTATACGGGTTGACCTGGGTCTACCTTTCTCCCGCGTCCTAGTGGATCAAGGTGTACTTTTGAAAAGTTAGATACTTCCCAATAATGTTCATGTGGAAGAAGATTGAATTGTGGCTTCTAAAACTCGACAATCATTGATAGGCGGTAATAATGTTCAATGAATTGTGAACTGTCGATACGAGCATGTGCTCATACAGCTAGCAAATGGGAAAATGGGAGGCCAAATGATTGCAACTTGTTGCAAGTACATGTATGTTCCTTTAAATTCACATAATGTATGTTTTGTCCTTTGTACATGTGATTGCGGTGCTGACCAGTGAGAACCTTGAACCTCTTATTAGGACAGTAAAAAATTGTGATATGATGTGAACTAGCCCTAGCTTCCCAAGTTTTCATCTTTTCAACAACATAAGCAATAAACACTTCACCTCGTAGTAAGGCATCTCTAGCTTCATTTCTCCGCTTTTCAAACCAATTCACACTGCGATAAAATATAAGATATACCAAAGCCTTAACAGGTAACATGCGAGCTTCCTTGAGTACACCGGTAACGCATTCTGCAACATTTGTTGTCATCCAACCATATCGGTATCCACCATTGAATGTTTGAGACCATTTTCCTTCTCAATATTATCAAAGAAGTGCACACACCAACTCTTTATTTTCTTCATTTCATCCATGTAGAGTTCAAACTTTCTTTGCTTATGTTGCATTCCCGCTCTAAAAACTAAATTTAATAGAGCATTGTTCTTATATTTGTCATTAAAGTTAATCGCAACATGCCTCAAACAATATCAATGATGGGCTATGGTTCTAACCACCTAAGTTGTTGATTATGTACTGCAACTTTTATACCAGTGTGTCAGTCAAAAATTAACACCAGTCCTTTCCTCTGTGTAATGTAACGTCTCAAGAAATACAAAAACCATTACCAACTATCTATGGTTTCCTCATCAACTATAGCATAAGCAATTGGAAAGATACGTCCATTTGAATCAACTGACGTGGCAATCAACAACTTATTGTTATACTCGGCATATAAAAATGTGCCATCAATTTGAATGATGGGTCACAATATTTGAAACCCTCTTGGCAGCACCAAAAGATCAGAACATATATCCGAACATCACATTACCTGGTTCACTGATGTTATGTGGTTTCTATTGAACTACAGTCCTAAGATTTGATTTCACAAGCATGTTCAACCATATTGGTAGTTGTTGGAGAGATTGATCCTAATCACCAAACACTTTAACAAGTGCTTTTTGTTTAGCTTCCCAGACCTTTCTTTAATGCACATCATATCTTTCACCATCTGATGAAGTGCTGCAACAGATGTAGTTGGATCACGACACCCTGCAATCTCTCATGCAATCAATGTTGAGTCCAACTGTGAATAATCTTGTGACAATCTTGCATAGACACATGTGTGAGGTCCGGTTTATTGGGTTGTTTCAAACATATTATGTGCTTTTTGACAACACACACGAACTCTCCATTGACAATCTTCATAAGACTTCTTGCATTTTATAACCCGAAGGGTTGGCAATGACTCTACCACCCTAAAATAATGATGTTTGAGTATCGAGTATCTTTTCAAAGAACACTTAAGGTGTGTCTTACTCTCAAATCGTAAACATTTGTATAATTAATCTATTTCATTCCATATCTTGATACGTTGGATGAGTATCTAATCTAACTTTGTATTTACGTTTTCCCAATCTAAGTGAGCAAGGAAAGGTGAAGAGGGTTCATGCTCGAGTATTTCAGTTGAGAGGATCACAACATCATCATCCTCTTAAACCTGGCCATCTTCATCAATGTCAACATTACATACATATATCTCTTGAAACTCTGCCGCGAAGAAGCTACATGGAGAGCTAGATGGATTCACATGGATGTCATGAACATGTGCATCTTCATGTGGCAAATATGGACTGTAGGATATGTTTCATCGTCATGAAGTGGAGAAATTGTTGCATTATCATGTACCTCAAGTCCACACATATTGTCATCATACAAGTTTATGCTAGGACCTCCTACATCTCTAGCATTTTTTGCTAAATATAACTCAATTTTATTTAGCAGAGGAAATTGAAGCACGATAGTAAACATCACATGTGCATCATTATTATTTCATATAAGAAATTTCACATAGTTGAATGACTCAAGACTAAGAGTAAGTGGATATCGATAAACTATGTCTAAGTTCTAATATAGGCGGTCATTGACAAGGCTTCACATAAGGTATTATAGAGCTCGTCAAAAGTAATCTCCTTTATGAATTACAATTCTCCTAATTGAAGTTTGATCATAAGAAACTCCTTTTGCACCTACTACGACATTACCATTCATGTAACATAAAACTACCATAGGTCTTTCCCCCATTTGTCAACCTACTAACCAATACACAACAATTTCAGAACTAGATATACAATTCAACAATAAATCTACAGATTCAAAGTTGATAACTACAGGTCCATAACATATAGACACATTCATAAATAAATTTTAAAAGTTTGAGTGGTTTAATCAATATATAATTGAGGAAATCCATCTAAAATTTGAGAACCCAAAACATATTTATAACTATAATTGAAATCTAGGGTTTAAGAGATACAAAGAGAGATATATATATATATTTATTTATTTATTATAAACTTGTTGAAATATATCATACAACATTTATAAGAAATGAACAATTTCAAAATTTGAATAAAAATTTTAAGAGATCAAATGAGTTAGAAATATACCTAGAGTTTGAGGAGTTCTTGCTTGTGATTTGAGAGTTTGAGAAGTCTTTATGTGAATGTGAGTGATATAAGAGTGAGAGAGGGTTAATGCTAGTGAAATGACGGTCAACTTCAGTGAAATCGATGGCGAACAGCAGTGAGGGGAGGGGAATGCTTCGGTCTTCAAAGGAGGAAGGGAGAAGTGAGAAAAATATTTTTCGTTCTATCTCACACAAAATCGCAAACTGTGATTTTAAATGGGGCCAAGTGAAGTTGTCTTTTGTAAAGACGATTTCATTAAACGTTGTTGTCTTTGCAAAAGATGACTTCAACTTTAACTTAAAGTTGAAGTCATCTTTTGCAAAGACGACATGAACTTTAGTTAAAGTTAAAGTTGTCTTTGTAAAAGATGACTTCCCACGTGGCTGCACATGGGCCACGTCGAACGCGAAGTCGACTTTGCAAAAGACGACTTCGTCTTACCTATCCAAAAGTACCTTACCTTTTAAATTAGTTTGTAAAGTACCATATTTTAATTATATTTTTTAACGTACAGTACTTTTATAAAAAAAATCCCGTAATAAAATGGTTTAGGTGGATATTGTTATAACTAAATAGTAGGTGTACAAAAATTTTAACTAAACAAGTATACATTTTCTATAAACTGTAAGAGTTTACTCATTCGCTCTTATTTTAGAAAATATGAAGGAGATAAAAAAGAGAGGGAAAGTGCGTGAAAATTAGAGGAAGAACCACAAGATATAGTATAGATGGTCACCAAGAGCTTGGGGGTTTGTTCCCCCAGATCACGGGTTTGAATTAGGGGTTATTCTATCTCGTGGTCATTGTCCTTGAGATTTATCTCTTGATTTTACTGTGATGCATTTATGGAAAAATCCTAGCCGAGGGCCTGTGCACCATCAAGATTAATCGGAGAACTACACTCTGAAAACCAGATGTTAAAAAATGGAGGAAAAGTGAAAGAAATTATTAAACGGAAAAACTTTGCTCAATACTTGTTAAGATGATGTCCTTACTACCCATAGATTGTGAAACAAAATTAGGACCATTTCACATCAATCTGAAACAACTTTCCTCATCACTGGTAAAGTGAATGTCTTTTACTACAAATATATTTTGAAACAAAATCAGTACGACTTGTTTACATTAATCTGAGAAAAAGAGCATATAAACTAATTCTTATATGGACTTAAACAAGCTCACATGTTGTGTCATGATAAATTTGACAATGTTTGATTCTAATGGATTCAAAATGCATTTGTGTACTCATTTATTATCATTAGTCTCATGTATATGGCTAATTGTATAAGACTAGACATTGCTTACTTTGTTATTCAATTAAGTCTGTATAGGTGTGACCTAAAGACTCATCATTGAAATACTTTGGTTATGTCTTAATATAGTTCGGGTACAATTTAGACTATAGGTTACATTATACAATTATCCCACTGTAATACAAGTTTACATTGATACAAATTGGATACAAGACTCGTAGGAGTCAAGATCTATAAGGGGATACGTTTTCACACTTTGTGGTGGTGCAATGTCTTGGAAATGATCTAAAATTAAACTTCAATAGCTCAGTCAATCATGAAATCAAAATTCATTTTCATTGATAAAGCAAGGGTGAAATCATAATTCATTTCATATAACACTGGGCGGGGCAGCAGGTGCACTGCACGTGTAAGCTCTTAATTGCGTTCTATACTTTCTAATTTCTATAACTAGCTATATACTCGTGCTATGCACGGGCTACAATAATTTTAAAACTTATTTACATAAGATAACATAGTACGATGATAAGCTAAAATATATTTTAAAGTTATTATCAATAACTTAAAAATATTTTTAGAGGTCTTATTGATAAATCATATACTAAGAATCAATTATTTAACTCTTTTTAAGGTCGAGAAGATAACAGAGTAATTTAGAGTAATAAAAATTGATAATTAAATTTATGGAAAGAAAATAACGTAATTTTATTCTATAATATCTATTAATGATAAATATACATACTTAAAATACTTTTACTAAAGAATTTTAAGAAAATCAGTGAAATAACATATCCTCCATTGATTGAGAAAAAATGAGCTGAAAAATTCATCACTAAGAACAATATCATGAAGAAATAATTAAAAGTTAAGATTGGATAATTAAGACTATCAAATAAATTATAGTGTGTAAGCTTAATGAAAAAAAAACTAACTCAACCACAGTAAAGTCGGGATGATGAGCAAGAATTAGGTAAAAAATTATACCTCAAATCATAGTTCATTTAAGTGGCACTAACAGAGAATATTTTTTCACATTCTCTTTTCTTAGTCATGATAAGGAAGTAAAACGGAAAAATCATAACCAAGATATTAAGAAAAAACCAAAAATCTAATTAACTTTAACTATCCAATATGGAAGAACATGTTAATGGAGAAGTAAATAGACTTTAAATGTTAGTGGAATGGTAATTGACTATGAATTAATGGGATGAGATTATTGGAGTTTCAAAATGTTAACTGGGAGTGGGTCAGAAATGTAGAGAAGTAAATTAGGTAAAATAATAAATTAGGTAGAGAAGTAAATGTAGAGAAGTAAATCAAACTTGATTGGATTGAGTAATAAATTAGGTAAAATAATAAAAGTTTTAACAAAATAGAATATGATTTACAAATCTACATAATTTAATTAAGTTTTTAAAAAACCAAAAAGAAAGCTTAGATTATAATTAATAATCAGATCAATTGTGATTTTACTTCAAAGTGTAGAAATAATCACACGTAATAATTCAAAATAATAAAATATTAATTTATATATTTAATTAATAGTTAAGTTACTTTAATATAATTGAAGTAATATATTTATTACTATAGGAAAAGTATCATTGTCATTTAATAATTTTGCATGTAATAAATATAACTATATCATTGTCGTTTATTATACTATTAATTATTAATCACTACTTCCTTCTGGCATTAAAATTTGAGGATTGAGGATTCAAGTTGACATTCAAAGTTGTAAGATATTTTTAGTATTTAATTAATTTAATTAGATAAATGTGTCTAAAAATATTTGTCCCTCTCTAAATCCCATCAAGAAGTAGTAGTGATAAACAAAGAAATATTAGTAATACTACTTCCTAATAAAAAAATATCACACTAACTATCTATAGGAGGTATTGAAGTTGTAAGATCCTAGCAAAGTAAATTATAGAGCCAAGATTCTAAATGATCTCCAGAATTATTTCTAATTGGTTCCGCTAATTATCTTTTAATAATTATTTCTTACTTTGAGGGAACATGTAACTATTTCTCAGGTTTAATTGCCTTGCTTTTTACAATTTTCCTTGCTCGTTTGCTGACGAGGAGCACACATGGGCTTGATGGTAAGATTGTATTAAGAAAAATCATTGCTTGGTGAACAACTAAACGAAAATCTATATTAAGATTCAAAAATCCATAATCTTAGGTTTTATAGACACACACTCACACATATACACGTAAGATTATATATATGCATACCACTATAACAGAAAATGTCTTTTATAGGGGAAAAAAATCCTTGTAAAAGACATTTTACAGCGTTCCAGAAAATCTTATTTTTCCGGACACTTAATAGGTTCGAAATTTTTCATAGCGTTCATGAACCCCTGTAAACGACCTGACTTTTTACGATGGTCCTTGCCCCTATAAAATGTCAGGTCTTTTATAGTGGTATTTTCTCCTATAATAAACAAGGTCTTTTATAGGGGTCTTTGGCCTCGCAAAAAATCCGGTGTTCTATGAAAAATCTAGTATTTTATAGGATTTTCTGCCTCTTATAAAAAAGCCAGATCTTTTGTAGGGTTTGTTCATTCATAAAACAAATCAATATTAGTATTGAACCTATATATTGTTTCAAGGAATACGATTGAAATCATCAAATTAAAATAATGCACAAACAACTTAATCATCAAAGTATAATAATGCACAAGCAACTTAAATCATCTACTTATAATAACACATTTCCATTCAGAATTCATAAAGTACTTATTTCAAATAAAAATCTTCTCACAATCTTCTCTATCATAAGGAACTTCATCAAGTATATCATCAATACTCATTTCAAATATTTAAGATTTCGCCTTCATGCTAGCCATATCCTCATCTTCTCCATACGTTTCCATCTCAATAAAACCTCTACGTGGTGCCTTTAGTGTAACATACCAATTGGATGAACCAAGTTCTCTGAAATAAAATACTTGTTTGGCCTGTGTTGCTAATATGAATGGCTCTCTTACAAATTGATTTTGTCCTTGATGTAGGTTAACATGGATGAAAGAATCCTCAACCCTCACCCCATTAGCGACATTTACCCAATCACAGTTAAATATTAGAAGTTGAAATACAAAGTAGTCCAACAAAATGATCTCTACTATCACCCCCATAATATATAATTGCATCTATCACTTGTGAAGTATCTCTTGCACTAGATCTACAAATGGTTGTCGCTTCAATTGAGACACCACTGTTTTATGTTGCCTCAACTGCCTTCATATGAAATCATTGGCCATTAATGACAAATCCACTATAGAATAGGGTATCCTTTCTAGGACCATGTGCGAGCCATCTTAACATGTCTGAATCATTGCTCATTGAAGATTCTAGACTAATCTATCAAGGAAATTGACAAAACAAATATGTGAGGCAAAATCTTGACACCAAATATGACCAAAAAATTATAAATTAACCATCATTCTCCCTAAACCATGATGTAAACGACTCTAAATGTTTCTTCCACAATAAACTGGTATTTCTCTCAAGAACTTTATTAAAATGCCTCAACTCATTCAAGTGTATCCTAGTATGAATATGAAAGATAAATTTAATCTAAAACACAATAGTTCAAGGTTTTAATATTCATTAATATAACTTACTCTAAATATGGTTCCACCATGGCCATATTCAATACCACCTAACGATGTACACTTTCTAACATTGCTTCAGTTAATGTGATTGATATTCCTGCTAAAATTGGATGTCCTTAAAAATAATGTCACTAGGAAAATCTTGATTATGATGTTCTTGTTGACCAATTCCACTTGCCTGGTCTACAAATTGACTACAAAAGGTCATGCATTCTTCTGCTAGATAACATTCGGAGATGCATCCTTCAGGTCGTGCACGATTCCTAACATATCCCTTTAGTATCTTTATGTATCTGGAAGATAAGTGAACAAGAATTAGTTCCTTAAAGTGATTGTTCTCAAATGTATTAAAAATTTAAAGAATTTTAAAGTCACCTTTCAAATGGATACATCCATTGAAACTGGACAGGATCACATAGTTGAGTTTGGACCATAATATTGAAGGACGGTGGAAAAAATCTCTGAAACATGCATAAGGTGTGAACTACTTCATTCTCCATATCCAACATTTTTTCTCTATCAACGATTTCAAGAAGTTTATTAAAACTTTTATCAGACCATCTACTTACAGTTTTCAATCTGTATAATGCAACAATGGGCAATAATTTTGTATATTTTGTATAACTTAGATAAAGTGAAGTTTCCACCTCTTCTAATATTTTAGAGAAATCATCATCTCTCTCCTCTGACTCTAACGTATCTAAATTTTCATTTTGTTCTTTGTATCCATATACATTTCTATAGTATTAAAATGTGTCAAAGAACCTTATATCATCATTTGACTCATTCTCAACATCTTTTATTGGCTCTCCATGATGATATTAATTCTTGTATGTAAGATCCATGCCTCCTATAATTACATGATCATACACGATATTGGTACATTGATGACTTAGATTTCGACAGTCTTTGCAAGGACGTATTAAATTTTCTGGATAACCTGCATGTCATTCATCCATCTGGTAAATTTTTGAGCTCCTAGCTTATACTCGTTTGTAGCTCTATCAAGTACAAGCATAAAATGTACTAAGTAAAATGTTACGTAGTTACTAATTATTATAAGGTTGATAATGATAATTAATACTTATTAAGATGCACCCAATCTTTATCCATCGCAGCCCACTACAAGAATAAAGAAGATATCAATACTTGTACTAATCCTTATATTATGCTAAAATTTCATAAAGTAAAAATATTAAGTATTAAACTGTCCTAAGAAGTTGCTCTGGTATAATGTGTTGTAGTAGTTTGTATATTTGGAGTTTGTAATTGTATTTTATTGTTTCCCTGGGGTACCCCACTTGCATATACGTTAGTGGTTTCATTTAATTGTGTGTTCTTGTTACCCTAGAGTATCCCTCTTGCATATACCTAAGTAGTTTCGATATAAACAAAATATTTTATTCAAAAAAAATGACATTTAATCAATAAACAACCCTCTATTAGTTTTACCTTCTTTTGTCTAAGTTAAAATTCTATTAGAACATTGACTATTATAATTCGAATCTAAGCTATGCGTCATATGAGGCAAAACATATGGTTCATGTTATTCTAAGATAGTTCATTTTATTCTTATAAATTAGATTTACAAGAGGAACAAGCAAGCACTAAACTACATATAGTTGTTGTCAGATAGTCATTTGGGACAACTTACCAAAATGATCATTGAAAAAATAGCATAGGAAGCTACTTTTATTCTAAGATAGTTCATTGATTCTACAAAAGAGAAAAGTTGAGAGTAAGAAACAATGTAACAAACAGAGTCAAAGAAGCAATAAAGTCTGCGTTGTTGAAGCTCAATCCAGCATTACATTTGGTAATTAGTCTATCTAAATACCAACCAGATCAGAAACCCAAAAACTCGTCCATCTAAGCAATTGGCGGATGCTGCTGCTTCAAACCTGAAAAGAAAAAGAGTTATGCATCACTAAAAAACATGAAGAGGAAGAAGATCAGTTTCTATTTTTCTGATTCAGAAAAACTTCTGGTGCTTGGAAAAGCAAGCACGAAATCTACTCCTTTAATAAAATTTTTCACTGAGATCATACTTACAATTGCCTTAGAACTATTACAGTTTCAAGGAGGACATTTTTTATACTCTTAAAACACTAAAAACTCAATACTCTTTCATATCAAGGGTTCACTCATTCTCTCATCCAAATATGAATGAAGTAATGCTTAGCGATCTATTCTGCTTTTCTAACCAAAGGGAATTTATTATCAACTTATAGAAAATGACTTGTCTTCTACCCATAGGACTAAAAATGTTTTATCATATGTTTAGCTTTTGTCACTCTTTATCCCAAGCTTCATTAACTTGGATTATGGGCTACCGCCAGATTAAAGCCTAATTTTTCACAAGTGGGTCAAGGTATCGTCTAATATATACTACAACCTGTGGTAGCCTATAATTCATTATAACAAACGGAGGTAGCAAATGCAGCAAAGACTAACACATATCTGAAAGAGCTCAGAATTTTACTACTAAGGACCTAGCAAGGCAATATATCACAGTATCTTTATTATTTAAGTAAATATATACCAATATTAGGCGTGAAATGCATAGATGAATTAGAGTAAAATATGCATAACTATGTAAAGCTCATATACTAGGGAAAAATTAAGATAAGTTAAATCAACAAGCTTAATTCTAACCTAAAAGGAGTTTCCATCAACAAAGATAAATGAAATACTGGAACAATATATGAAGTTCGAAGGAGCTCCTATAAAGAACCCAGAAGAAAGTTTGTCCTATTGAAAACAAACAAACCCTAAAATATATAATGTTCGAAAAAACTCCCATAAAGTTTCTCCTACTGAAAACAAACAGACCCTAAAATCAAGTTACCGATTGCAAAGAACCCAGATGAAATTGGCGGTTTTTATTTCAAAAAACTTACTGCATACCCAGAAATCGGGAACTAAATCAGACAAAAATAAAAAAATTAGACAAGAATTTGAGATAATGAAACCCTTACGAGAGAGCTTCACGAGAGAGAAAGCTTCATGAGAGAGAGAGAGAGAGAGAGAGAGCTAAGAGTGAGGTTCTCGAGACTGCGAGAGAGGCGGGCTTAAAGAGAGGGCTACTGTGAGAGAGAGTTTCTCGAGAGAGAAAGGTTCTCAAGATTTCGAGTGAGCGCATGTGAGAGAGCTTCGTTGGTGCGGAAGACCTGATCGAAGAGAGAGTAGTTACGACTGTGAAGCACATGCAAGAGAGCTTCATTGGTGAGGAAGACCTGATTGAAGAGAGAGCTGCTATGATTGTGAGCTGACAGAGAAAGGTTCTATGAGAGAGAGAGAGAGAGAGCTGATCGAAGAGAGAGTGCTACGTCTGTGAGAGAGACACGAGTTCGCTTAGGGTGGAAGTTTTCATTAGTGAAGCGCAGGGCTCCCCAAATAATTTCATTTTAGGACATAGTTTTATTGCATTTTTTGTATTAAGAGGCGTCGTTTTGTGCTATATAACAATATATAATTACGGAGGTCCTTTTTCTCAAGGTCTTTTATAGGGCTTTTTAAAGACCCCTATAACTTAGCCCTTTAAAAGACCTTTTATGTTGTAATGTGCATACATATACATATACATACATATACATATATACATATACATACATATATATATTATCTATGAGAACAATCTCAGTACATATGGTATAAGATGATTCCACATATCGAGGTTAAAATGGGATCGGGTGTTTTCATGTCTCACTATAGTGCCCGGTTTGTCATGAATTCTAATAGATAAACAAGAAGGAAAATGGAACTCTTGAATCTAGTGACTTGCCCCCATTAGGAAAAGAAAACAGCAAGTAAAAAATGAAGTCAGAATCTCTCGGTACGGTTTCATTCAACATTTTGTTCATTCGAGTTTGATTGTATTGTAGTTTTATAATTCGGATTAGGTTTCTCATTAGATGAACTGCATTACTGATATTGAACCCAAAAAAGAGTATTCAAACTAAAGCGCATGCTAGAAACTACTTCATTAAAAAAGAAATTGAAGCTCTACATAAGAACAGAACATGGAACCTTGTTCCACTACCGCAAGGAAGAAAGGCCATCAAGAACAAATGGATCTACAAGATCAAGCGAGATGGTAATGACTAAGTCGAGAGTATCATGCTAGATTGGTGGTGAAAGGATTTGCTCAGAAAGAAGGCGTCGACTTCAACGAGTTATATACATATTAGTTTTTAGGACATGCGTTGCATGTGAATATAAGTTTTATAAATACTTTTACCACATATTAATTTATTTTTAATATATACGTTTTCATTATAAAATACATATAAAATTTGTCTAAAGTGTAAATTAATGCATTTTTTCAAATTTTATTATAAATTATTTTTCTCTTTTATAAAAAATAATGTCCATTAAATGATTAATTAAAATCTTAATTACTATGCATCATTATTATATATATTGTGTTCTATATTGTTACAATTAATCATATTCTATTATAAATATAATGCAAAAAGATCAATTAAGTATCTAACTTGAAATAAAAAATAATGTTCATTAATTAATTAATAAAAAGATTAAATTACTATGGTGTCATTTAATAATAAGTAAGAGATAATTTAGAAAATTTAATAATAATGTAAGAATAATGTTGTACAAAAATAGTTTTACTCACTTTTATCTATAGGAAGACAATATAAGATAAGTAATCAACATATAGAGTATTTTTATTCTTTTGATCAATGACATTATCTTTTTCACTATTATTTCCAGTGCTCATTATATTAGTATAAAAATAAAATGACAAAAAAATTATTAACTAAAATAATATTAGGTTAATTTGAGACTTTTTTACTTATAATTATTTCTTTAAGATTTATACATAAAAGTGGCAACAAAAAATATTAACTAAATAATTATGGAGTTAATTTGAGACTTATTTTTTTCATTTATAATTAGTCTTTTAGGATTTTGAATTAAAAATAAGGAAAAAAATTATTTAAAGATTATAATTTTAAAAAGTAATTAAAGTAACTTTTCATGTGAACAATTGGGATAATAAATAAAAAATAGTTAAAAAAGACTTTCATACGAATAATTAGAATAATAAATATATTGTTAAGGACAATGTAGGAAATTTAAAAAATAATTAGAGGTAATATCGTCTAAAATGTTTCTATAAATTCTACACTTTTATATATAGTGTGTATATATATTTATTTATTAATATATTTAAATGGTAGAAATAATAGTAGAAACATATTATTTTTTATTAAATAGGTATATTCATAAATAACTAAAATATTTATTATATATAATTCAGTATCACAATTCAATCTTTTAACTTTTAAGTAACATAAAATGCCTAAATCTCTTCTTAATAAATCAAAAGTAAAAAATTATTTAGTTTAGTTATTAATTATGATAAATGATATTGAAATAGATATTGTTGATGTATATTATGGTAAATGTAGTAAATAGTTTTGTTGACTTCTTGTAAAATGATTATTTTCTTAATTATTAATATTATTGGCCACTTGAAAAAACAAAGTTTTCAGATGATATATTTGTCTAAAAACCTCTGAAAACCTTAATCTCTATTTTCATCCCCATCCCACTTATCTAGTTTTGACCTATTAACCATCCTCGCTGAGACTCGTCTGGTGTTGAAAATGGGTCTTCCTTTTGTCTGACGGATCCTTTCTGTTTTTGCTTAGTCCACCGCTCTCAGAGTTGCCACTGATTCTTTCTTTGGCTTCTCCTTTCAGGAGACTCCTCCTCCTCATAACATTTCTTTGATATGTGGTAGAGCAACCCACAATGGTAATAATTGTCTGGTAGCCTCTCACATTTGAAGTCCACCAAAAAGGCATACGAACAACCACTTCCCTTAATCTTCATACTACTTCTAATGGATTGACGAGCGCCCACTAAACTCTTATCCTTAAATATCTTCCCAAATAAGCCCCCTCCTGGTGTTCATCCACCTCTATAAATTTACCAATGAAATTACCAATCATTTCACCCATCCCATTAGTCATGAAAGAAAGGGGTCGGTTATGAACCTGTAACAAAAAAAATAACGTCATTGAGACACATTTCAGATGGTTGTTCTATTCTCATCCAACCTCCCATAAGAATAAAGGCCTTGTCGAAGTGCCATGGCTCATTAAGTAAGATTCATTTCCTATATAACGAATGGTGGAATCGAGCTACAAACAAGTAATTTTTTATCGCCTTGACCTGAACTCATTTTCTCGAATTCCAAGTGAAAAAAGAAAAGAAGAAGATAAGAACAAAAAGCTTTACGGACACAGGTTTACTGGACAAACCTCAGCTTTCTTAACTTAGGCTGAAAGGGAAGTGCTTCTATTTATAGTATGAGTAAAGACAACAACCCTAAAACCTTAAACAAAATAAAATAACATGTGTAAGGCTTATAACTAGAACATATGGCCTAACATCATGGGCCTCTTTAATACACAATAGAGCATTATTAATTAGCAGCCCAAGAATAATTAATATGAAGTATTTATCGTCTTAACACTCCCCTACAAGCTTGTGACTGGTAGAGGTCTTGAAACTACTCCAAGCTTGGCTCTGAAATGAGAAAATCTATTGCTTGACAATGGCTTAGTTAAGGAATCTGTAATTTGATAGTTAGTAGGTATGTATCTCACCTCCAGTTGCTCAACTAGAACTTTATCCCTCAGAAAGTCAACATCAACCTTTATGTTCTTTGTCCTAGCATGGTAAACGGGGTTTGCAGCAAGAGCATTTGAACTCATGTTGTCACACCATGTAATGGGAATAGTGTGACATTTGAAAGAGATTTCTGCAAGATGGGATTCAAGCCAGGTAATTTCATAAGATACATGAACTAGGGCTCCGTATTCAGACTTAACACTAGACTTGGCAACTATGTGTTACTTTCTTGAAGACCATGACACCAAAGTGTCTCCAAAATAAACACAATATCCTGTTGTGCTTTTCCTATCATCCAGCAGCCAGCCTAGTCTACATCCAAAAAGCCTTGAAGTGTCAAATTATTACTAGGCTTAATGTGCAGCCCCATCTCTCTAGTCCCTTTTAGATACCTAAGGAATCTTTTGACTCCTTGCCAGTGAGCACTTGTGGGGTTTTGAAGGTATTGGCTCAATCTATTAATGACAAAAGAGATGTTTGGTCTAGTACTAGTTAGGTATTGTAAGGCTCCTACAACACTTCCGTAGTTTGTTAGATTTTCTAGAGGTTATCCTTTTGTTGCTATCATTTTCTTTCCAACCAGAGCTGGTGTTGAACAGGTTTACTAATTTCAAAGCCAGGCTTCTTGAGAAGATCTTCAATATATCTGTTTTGTGTAAGATACATGCCAGAGTCATGTCTATACTTCAATCCCTAGGAAATGGTGTAGATCCCCTAAGTCATTCAAGGCGAAAAATTGGTGTAGCTTTTGAACAAATTTTTGTAGAGAGAGACTATTATTACTTGTAACCAGCATATCATTTACCTAGATGAGAACCATAACCACTTCATCCTTTCCTATATAAAAGAATAAGGATGTGTCACATCTTAAGCTCTTAAAACGCTAGTCTGTTAATGTGTTCTTTAGCTTCTCATACCAAACTCTAGGTGTCTGTTTTAGCCCATAAAAGGTCTTATGAAGTTTGTAAACATGATTTGGCCTTGAACTGTCTAGGAAACCTTAGGGTTGTTGCATGTAGACATATTCTTAGAGGCTTCCATTCAAAAAGGAATTGTTTATATTCAATTACCTTACAACCCAGTTCTTTGAAATAGCTAAGGAAAGTATAACTCTCACTATTGAAGCCTTAATCACTGGACTAAAGGTCTCTGAGAAATTAACTCCAAGTGTATGAGTAAACACCTTTACATCTCTGAAAGGTCCCATCTACATTGTATTTGACCTTTTACACCCACTTGTTGCTAACTATGTTTAAAGAAGAAGAGTAAGGCACTATGGTCCATGTTTTGTTCCTATTTAGAGCACCAATCTCTCCTTGCATGGCAATCTGCCATTGTTCTAATCTTAGAGCCTCTTGAACTGTTTTAGGCTCTATAGGATAGTTCACTGTGAACATCTGGTATTCTAAGGGATATCTCTTCACCTTGTGAATCCCAGCTTTTGACTCGGTGGCCATATAATGGCCCTGAGTCTCAGTTGGAGCTTGCGTCAATTCTGAGTTGGGCATATTTTCATTGTTTAGCTCAACTAGCTCTCTTCCTTCATGAGTAGAAGAACTAGGACTACCAACAATACCTTAATCAACTGAAACAACTTGATTTTCAGTAGTGTTCCCCCTTCACCAAACAACCTCTCAATAGAGGGCAAAGATTTGTATCTAGTTGAATCAGGTGTATATAGATGTAAGGATGGTGCAAGCGTGAGATCTGACTCAAAAGTAGCAGTTGGCTGACCTATATCAATATGAGTGGGTGAGGCGTTTGGTGAGTGAAAGGAGTCAAGACTTGAATGTATAGGGATCCAGTGATTATAAGTGATGACAGTGGCTGATGCAGGTTGTTTTGTGAGAAAGCCATGTTTGAAAGGAAAGTCATGTTCATTGAAGGTAACATGTCTTGAGATGTAGATTCTCCTTATGGAACTAACACATTTATAACTATTATGAGTATCGCTGTAACCTAGAAAGTCACGTTTGGAAGTATGAAAATTAAAATTTGTGAGTTTGATAAGGTCTCAGACATGGAAAACAAGCACATCCAATGGTCTTTGGAGAGAGTTAATATGGTTTTCAATGAAACAGTTTGTATAATGGAGAGACTCCATTTAGGATAAGAGTGGGAAGTCTATTTATGAGGAAAATAGTGGTTTGAAAAGCCTCAGACCATAACTTTAGAGGCATGTGAGCTTGAACAATGAGGGTCAAGCCAGTTTCAACAATATGTTTGTGTTTCCTCTCAGCTATGCCATTTTGAGATGAGGTATGTGGACAAGAGTGCCAAAAATTGATCCTATGTTGCTTGACATAGTCTACAAAACTTAGATATTCTCCCCCCATATCAGATTGAAGGCATTTAGTTTTTCTCTCCAACTGATTTTCCACTAAGGTCTTAAAATGAGTGAAGGTCTTATATGCATCAGATTTATTCTTTAAGGGAAACAGTCAAGTGTACCTACTGTAGTCATCAATAAAATTAATATAATAGTGATGATCAGAAGTAGATTGCACAGGGGATGGCGCCCAAATATCAGTATGAATGAGTTCTAAAGAAGAAGAAGCATGAGAAATTGAGGATTGAAAAGGCATGAGATGTGATTTTCCAAATTGACAAGCATCACAAAAGTTCAAATTATCATTGAGTTTAACTTTTTGATCACAAGCTTTCAAAACCTTATTCATGACCCTACTCGAAGGATGACCTAACCTTCTATGCCACATCTGACTTAGAGAACTTAAATACTGACACTGACTAGACTGATTAACATTAGACTCAACTCGCTGAATTGAGTTACAAAAGGATTCTTGATTAAGATCTTGGATGGGATTTCTTACCTATGAGGAGGTATGAGGATTGATGTTTGATAGATCAAGCTGATACAAGCCACCTTTAAGCTTCCCTTTGAGTAAAACCACTCATGTTTCCGTGCCCTTAATATCACAACTGCAAATAGTCAAATTCAATAGTTATATCACTACAAGCAATTAGTTGAGACACACTAAGCAACCACTTTTTAATACCGGGAACATGTAACAAAAATTTTTAGAATAAAACATTTTCAGTGTTTGGAGTGTGCATTAATGAGTTATCAATGTGAGCAATTTTCAATTGACTACCATCACCAACAGTAAGTTTATTCTTACCAGTATATTCATTCTTTTATTCAATGTGATTTGGATCATCAGTAACATGGCATTTTGCTCCATTATTTGTATACCTTGTAGGGTCTGTCACTGTTTCTGAGGTTCCAATGTAAGCTGAGTTGGGATTGGCTCCACTGTTGTTGTTTTGCTTAGGTGGGTGGTTTCCTATGTAGTTGTTATCATACTTGTAGTACCATCTGGCAGCTGTATGTAAATTCTGCCACAAAGTTGGAAAATTGGTCTTGAGTTGTTGCTTCTACCTATTCTACCCATTGATCTCATCCCTCTACCTCTATGAATAGTTGAAGATCTGCCCTGATTTTTATGAGAGCATTGACCAACAGAAGGGTAACCATAGTTTCTATTTTGGTAGTTGTTTTAAACTCTGTTCTGACTTCTGTGTGAAGCTTCTTTTGCTGATGCATAATTTGTATGAACCTGTCCAATGTTGATTGATGCAATCCCAACATTCATTTGCTCAAGTCTTTTCTCATAACTTAAAAGTTTCACTTGTTAGTCTATCCAGCTTATCTCTTCCCTTTCATAGATTTGACACACAACATGATTATATTCATGAGAGTCAAGTCCAATCAGAACTTGAGACACTAAGTCTTCCAATCAACTGGCCTACCAGTAAGGGCCAGGTTATCAACAAGGCCTTTGGCATGTTTTAGTTAATCAGTCATCTTCATTCCTCCTTTTTGTAGTTTCTAAAACTCTCTCTTATAATAGACTATATCAGACTTAGTATTTACTCCAAATAGGTCTATGATTGCCTCCTAGAGTTGTTTTGAAGTTTCACTACCCATGACTTCTGAGGAAACATTTGGTTTAATGGAATTATACAGCCAGCCGAGTCGGATTTGGTCATGTACGATCTAGTCTTCATATTCAGGATTCTCTGCAACTTCATCCCCATTATCTCTTTTAGCGTTGATGACAACAAACTCTGGAGGACATTTATTTGTCCTAGTGATAACACCTTCCATTCTGTTCCCACGTATTACAAGTAAGACAAAAAGTTTCCATAGAAGATAGTTCTCCTCATTAAGCTTCATGGAACAATAAGACCCAAGTAGGTTACCTGACTGCGATAGTGGTTTCTGACTTGCTTGGACTACATGAGGTGAGCCTCATATTCTTGCATCTTTGTTTGCAAGGGGATTCTTTCCTTTCTCTTTCGTGCTCTCCACTGTCAAGTCTTTCATGGTAGTCATTTTTGCCGAATCTTTCATGGAAGGATCTTTGCTTGCATCACTAGCAATTTAGCTCTACTACTGCTCTGATACTAATTGAAGAAGTAAAGAAGAACAGAAGAACAGAAAGCTCTACGGACACAAGTTTGCTGGAAAACTCTCAACTTTCTTAACTTAGGCTGAAAGGGAAGTCCTTCTATTTATAGTTTAAGTAAAGACAACAACCCTAAAAACTTAAACAAAACAAAAGCACACGTGTAGGGCTTATAACTAGAACAAATGACCTAACATCATGGGTCTCTTTAATACACAAGAGAGCATTATTAATTAGCAGCCCAAGAATAATTAATATGAAGTATTTATTGTCTTAACGTTTCATAGCTACACGAGAATGCTTTTCAGAGCTATTTGACCAAACCTTGAAGACTAGACACATATTTGGGTCTAGAAGTTTATTGTCACCATTTCCAGCACTTCTAAACTATTTTCTTCATCATGGGTTGATGATAATACATAATAGAAAGAGTCGATTTCCTCAATAGAGAAGCTAAGAGCCAAAAATCTGAAAAGACTAATGAAAAAACCACTGAAATAATTATCAACTATCTAGTAGACATGTGTTAACCTTAAGAAAAAGTCGGATCCTTGAGCACCCCGTTAGTTTGCTACTACCCAAAAATAGGACACCTCTCACCTCGAGAGTCACACCTATCTCATCCCGAGAGACTTATATAGTGTGTAGGTTTATTTGAAATAAAAAACTCATATCCCTCATCTTACTACTATTAAAAGTGTATTAAAGTCAAGTGTGTAGCTCCTTGCTTAAGGGTTAAATGTTTAGATTCTTCTTTCAATCTAGGCTATTTACTTTGTGGGTTATGCATGGATGGTTGGAGTTGGGTTGTAAATTTAGGTGAAATGAGGGATATATGACTCACTTGGTTGATTTGATCAAAAATTGTATGTGTGGTTGGTTGGACTATATCTCAACCGTTGAAGCCAACTTATCTGAGTTGTTGATGATTGGGGGTGTTATTGACCGATAAGACACTAAAGATAGAGGCTTTAGAAGCTTCTTCCTAATGAAGAGGGATGCCTAGTTCACAGTGAAAGCGTCTGTGTTCAATCTTCATCTCATCTATATCTCGTAGAATAAGAGTATATTTTTATTGTCTTGTTCTCTATTTTCATTAGAAACATTTATCCCTTATATTAGGGTTTTAATTTTTTGGTATTTGTCAATGATAGTTGATAAGTGATTTGGTATTTTTAGAGATTTTCTCAATGATTTTTAGGTTTAGTGTTCTCTCTGTTTTTCTGAGAGTTGATATTTTCTAAGTTACTGTGAATCTGTCGGTTCGGTCCAACTTTTTGGTTTCTGTTGATTTTTCACGGTTCGATTTGATTCAATTTGCATACCTTACTCTGTTCAGTCCAATTTTTGTAATTAAAAAACCACAATTGTGATTCAATTCAATAAAATCTCATAAGTCGTATCGAATCGCTTACACCCCTAGATGCCATGGGAGGAGAGAGAGGAGAATGAAAGAATCAGGTAATGTGAGATTTTCTTATTTCAATGGCCGTTCTTATTGTGTTATAAGCATGCTGAGTGGCTTAATACAAAATCTATATATTGATTCGTTGAGTTGTTAAACCAGTAAAGATAACTTTTACTTAGTATTTCTGCAAGAAAGTTATGTTTGTATGGATTAAGAATCAGGATATGCTGGATTTTCTTGTTTTAATGGAAATTCTTATTGTGTTTATAGGCACGTTGAATGGTTTAGCACAATGCGTATATTTTTTTCTGTATGTGTTTTTTAGGAATTCCTTTTCCAGTAAGGTTTTCTTTCTCTTATTAACTTTTTGTCATGTGTTTCTCTCCAGAGTATGGAATTATGTTGAACCTGCCCTCCTCAACTATTTTGATAATCATGATTTTCCTGAAAAAGGATTTTCTAAGCTCTGCCTTGTGAATGAGCTTGATGTCAGTTTCTTTTGGCTGCTTCATGTAATGTTCTTATACAGCTGTATTTGATTCAGTTTCTTGGTCATAATGTGCGTCACTCTAAGCATAAGATTTAAGTGTTAGTTCTTTTAGCTTTGACTTTTTAGGCTACGGGAACATCCGAATTTGGTGAAACTTGGTCGGGAGGAGCCTGTCATTAGCATGGATAATAGTTGAAAGGTCATTTGGGTTAAGCATAATGATATACAAACTGTGAACATTCGAAGTGTCAGAGCAGATGTTGAGGTTTGAACTCTATTAAGCCTAATGAAATATTAACTGTGTAACATTAAAAGTATTTTTTTATCACTTTTAATGACGGGGATTCCCTAAAATATATTCACGGCACTTTTAATGACGGTGATTCCCCATCATTAAAAATATTTTCACGACACTTTCTATGATGAGAAATCCCTGATTTTGTAGTAGTCGAATAATATCATTCTACGGGAACTTTTTCTTTTTCTTCACCAAAGTTGTTTGATTTTCCATTAATCTCCTCACCACCAAATGTTTTGCAGGAAAAATTCACGGGACGATATAAACCCGTAAACTTGAGAAAAACAAGATTCATAACATTTTCCATGTTGACGAAATAAATCAACGTCTTTCTCTTTCGTATAACTTTTATGAAGTTCTCCGATAGAGGAATGGCGTCTAATTGTTGGAATTAAGTTGATTAAATACGATTCTTCTTATATTTTGCAACAACTGGGGATGCTAACCAGTATTAAAAACATTGAAACCCAGATGATTGAAATGCATGTTACTTGATCTTTCTATGCAAAGCGGATGATTTGAAGATTTAATTAAAAGACTAAACAAACTTAAGTTGGAGAGAGATCGATACATAAGTCGTTACAAGGTAATTGTTTTTTGTGAAGTTACTTGACTTTTTTATTTTTAGCTTTACAATATACCTTTTTTAATTGGGGAGTGATTAATACAATTTATCATATATATCATAATTATGATGGTGGATATGGTAATTGATTCTTATTGAGAAAAGATTATTGTTTTAAAATTTTCTCGCAAGTAGGTAAAAACTCGAGAGTTTTTGTTTTCCTTTATCATTCTTTCAATTATAGACTGTATTATAATTAGTTCAACAATTAGTTTGTGTTTAGTGTTACAATTAACATTTGATAATATCAAAGAATTTGAATGGCCAAACAGTTGGAATAATTTAAGATGAGATTGTAGGTTTAAAACTTTGATACTAATAAATATTTATTTACTTTTTTGGTCCTATAGGTCGAGTAAATATATCTAAAAACATTGATAGTTTGTTGAATATAAAATGATTGATTGAAGAAAAAAATTAATTATTTGTCAAAATGCAACAAGATAAGTAGTTTTTTTTTGTTTTATCAAAATATATTAGCCAGAGGAGATGAGGTACAAACATGTTGCTCATTGGATATTCAATAAACTAAGTTTTAAAACACTCTTTTATTGTACAAATGATGATAAAACACTGAGATTCATAGCCACTTATTAGATGACGTTTTTAAAACACTATTTTATTGTATTGTTAATTTCTCATCACACACATTGAAAGAGGGTTTCGAGTCATCATTCTTTCGATACTCCTAAAATATAAAACTTTAGGATAAAATAATTTATTTCTTCTATTTGTTCTCTAAATAAACAAAAAATTGAAAAGAATACGTGGTGCTAAAAAGAAAATTTTTATGCTACCATATAATCTTTGATAGTAATTTGATGGTGAGTAATATCAACTCTAGGTGGAGATTATAAATCAAGAGTCCCATTACAATTGATTGACAATAACCTGTCACGGATCACTCATTAAATTTAGACAATCATTAATAAATGTATTCCTTCCTTTAATCTTTGTTCTATGTTCTCAATTTGTTCAAGCAACTGCACTAACCACAAAAAAACTACATATTTGTGGGCTTATTACAAATGAATATCACTACCACTTCTTACACATCAAAGACGGGCCGATAAAATTATGGGTTTTACTGATACGATTGAAAAAGTGATTTCAGAAATTTGATCAAACATTTTTAAATTGATTGTGAAAATATATCATTACCAATTTGTATTTAAAATATTTGTAGTTATTTATAATTTGAGCCACAAAAATAACAAATTGTCTAGCTCAAATTATAAAAATGGTCAAATGTTTTTTTATGGAAATGGTCAAGATAATATAAATAAATTATATGCGTCTGTATTTGTAAATAAATATTTACTTCGTCCATTTTTGCAAAAAGAAATTTCCAATCATTTTTACATTTGAGATAGAAAATTATTTTTTTTGTCATTTTTCAAACTAATAATAATTGCTTGTTTGAATAATTCATATGGAGTATTTTAAAAAGTTATTTGGAGAGTTTAAGTAAGTTGAACCTTATAAATAACTTAGAACATTTCAATTATTGATATAGATTGTGAATAAAAACTAGTTTCTGTCTCGTTCTAATATTTTCATATTGGATGAAAAACTTACATTCTCATTGGGTGGAGACTGTCCATCCTTAAAACACTGAAAACTTATGCAACAAAATCAGTGAGACTCAGACTCTAGAAAGAGGAGTGAAGTTTTTTCTTTTTTCTTGATTAATTAATGTGAATATTTCCTATTGATTTGCATAACTTATTGGTAGGATATAAAGGGTGACACCTTCATGATCAGAGGGAAATTTTTCCCAATAAAAATGGGTTAGCATATCTTAAATAGATTGACTCAGATTTTGGAAATAACATTTCAAATATGACAATTTTTATGGCTTGTCAATAATTAAGCCAACAATAGCCTCAATTAGACACAAAGCCAAAAACAAATCTCACTTTTGTAAAGGGATAAAATAATGTTTTATTATTTTCTCTTTTCTTAGTTATTATTTAGTTAGTTTGGTTAGAGTAAATTCTATGTGGTTATCCTTTTAACTGACTAACTAGTTGTATTTTAACTGGGTGTACTACTTTAATATCTTTTAATAAGATTAATGTATTTCAGTCACTCTTACGTTATTGGAGCTTTCTTCTTCTTCGTTATATTCTCTTTTCTCCATCCTCTTCAAGGTTTCTCTAAAGCTCACATGGTATCAAAGCCATAAGGGCACACGTCCGTTAATGGCTAATCCTCCTTCCTCTTCTATTTTTCTTCTTTTAAACATCTATAATCTAATCTCCATCCGATTAGATACCTCAAATTTCATTCTATGAAAATTTCAAGTCTCTGCCATTCTCAAAGCTCATGGTCTATTTGAGTTCGTTGATGGGTCTCATCCATGCCCAGCAAAGTTTCTTGAAGATGACAAATGAGAACCCACAACCAAGATCGACCCTAAGTTCTATGCTTAGATCGCGCAAGATCATACCTTGATGACTCTCATCAATGCCACTCTATCACAATCTGCTATGTCTTGCGTCATTGGTTGCAAAACAAGTCACGAAGCCTGGGCTTCTCTTGAAGGAAGGTTTTCTTCTTTTACTCGTTCAAACATCTTTGCACATAATCGTGGATGACTATGTGCAAAGAATTAAAACTATCTGTGACAAACTATTGCTGTGTCTTTTTCCATTGATGATGAAGATATTCTGCTCTACACTTTGAATGGCCTCTCCTATGAGTATGGGGCTTTTAAGACTTTTATCCATACAAGATTCGTGCCCCTTCATCTTGAAGAGGTTCATGTTCTTCTAAATGATGAAGAATAATTCTTGTCTGACCAATCCAAGAAACATGAATCACAAATGTCGATATATAGCCTTAATGGAAAATATTCCTCGAGGAGGTTATAATCAAATGGGTCATGGACGTTTTCAATCTCACAAAGGAGGCCGCAACTATGGCTCAAGGAGATCCTTCTCAAATCAAGGAAATATCCAAGGAAGATCGAGTCTTGGTTCTGGTTTTCTTCCTTTCCCAAATTCATCTTCTACACAATACTATAACAATTCTTTTGTTTTTCAAAGTGATCAGATGCCTTAGTGCCAAATCTGTTCAAAACAAGGTCACACAGAAATTGATTGCTTTCATCGCATGATTTATGCTTATCAAGGTAGGCATCCTCTTGCCAAGCTTGCAGCCATGACAGCCTCTTATGTTAGATCTCAACCTAAAGCCAATAAAACAGTTCTTGGATTACAGACATTGGATGCAATGTCCATCTTACTAATGAACTTTCCAACTTGTCTACCTATCAAACCTACAATGGTGAGGACTTAGTTACCATTGGAAATGAACAACCCCTTGACATCTCTCACTTGGGTTCAGGTCAATTTCTTACTAATTCTAAAACTTTTTATCTGAATAACAGTCTTTGTGTTCCTCAATTGACCGTAAATTTACTTAATGTTTGTCAATTTTGTAAAGATAACAATTGTTCTTTTACCTTTGATGCTTATATTTTCTTTATCTAGGATAAAGATTTAGAGAAGATTCTCTTCATAGGACCTAGTAAGGATGGCATATATCCTCTTTCTAGTATTGTCAAAGACTCCATAGCATATCTGTCATCTCATAATATTACCTTTCTTGACAGTAAAGTTTCAAGTTCTCTTTGGCATAATAGGTTAGGGCATCCTTCAGATTCTGTTCTTTTAAATGTTCTTTATAATGCTAACATTACTTTTATTCCATCTAAATCATGCATGTGTACAAGTTGTATCAAGGGTAAGATGACCAAGCTTCCCTTCTCTTTGTCTCATATTGTTACTCATAGTTCTATTGAATTGTTACATAGTGATGTTAGGGGCCTTGCTCCTGCTATTTCTTTTGAAGGTTATAAATACTATGTCTCTTTTATTGATAATACAAGTAAGTATACTTGGATTTTTTCCTTTTCCTTAAGTCTGAAGTTACTACAGTGTTTGAAACTTTCTTATCTTTTGTAGAAAATTTGTTATCCTCTAAACTTAAAATGTTCAGAACTGATGGTTGGGTGAATTTAAAAATACTATATTGAATAATTTTCTTCTTTCAAAGGGTATACAACATCACTTTACTTGTCTTTATACTCCTGAACAAAATGGGATAGTCGAACGTAAGCATAAACATATAGTTGAAACTGCTCATAGTATGATGATTACTGCTTTTGTTCCTTTATATTTCTAGTATATTGCATTTTCTACTACTGTCTTTTTAATAAACAAGTTACCATCTCCTTCTTTAAAAAACATTTCTCCTTTTGAAAAGCTATTTGGTAAGCCCTCTGACTATTCTTCTTTAAAAGTGATTGGATGTGCTTGTTATCCTCTACTTAAACCATATAATACTCATAAATTACAACCTAAATTTTTTGAGCATGTGTCCTTGGGTTATTCTCTTCAATCAAAAGGATATATATATATGTTACAATCCTTCTAGTAACAATATGTATATTTCTAGGCATGTTCTATTTGATGAGGCCTCTTTTCCCTTTGCTAACTCTATTGTCTCTGAATCTGTTTGTAATGATTATCTATCATTATTGCTATGTAATTTGCACAATCCCACTAGTTGACATAATCAATCTGATTCTGGTTTTGTAACGATCGCAGGCTATCTCAATTTGGGCTCCCTCGACGGGGCCATCTCCCTCACGGGATTTCCGCACACGTTGTACATCATGGACAACACCCCTGGAAGTGGGTTTCATGAATTTCCCCACACTCGATCCATGTACCTCGAGGCTAAGTACTAGAATCCCTAAGTGTGAGTACCAATTGAACTACTAGCTCAATTAGTACTCACATTCGGGGATTCTAGTACTTAGCCTGGAGGTACTGGGATCTAGTACTTAGCCTGGTGGGGAAATGCATGAAACCCACTTCCAGGGGTGGGAAGTCCATGATGATGCTTGCGGAAATCCCGTGAGAGAGAAGTCCCAGTCGAGGGAGCCCAAGACCGGGACAGCCTGCAGTCGTTACAGATTTAGTTACTAATAGGTCTCCTAATGATGCTTGCACTGACAACATGGATTTTGTTGCTCATGTTTCTCATCTTTATGCTTCTACAATTATTAATTCTACTACTTATAATAATGCATTCATTAATTTTGGTTCTCCTCTACATAATGATAATATTTATGCACCTTTACATTACGATTTACCTCATAATACTGATATACCTGCTATACATAATATTTCTGCTCCTTTATATCCTGATCTACCTCCTAACAATGTTGCATCTTTTGTTTCTCAATATGCTTCTACTAGATCTGGTAATACTCAAAGCATGCAAACTTGAGCCAAGTCTAGCATTAGTAAAAAGAAAGTTTACTTGGCTAGTTCTCACCCTGTTAAATCTGTTAACTTTGAAACTGAACCTACTTCTTATATTGTTGCTAGTAAATCTAAAAATTGGAGGAATGCTATGGCTGAAGAGTTTAGCGCTCTTAAAAAACAAGGCACGTGGACTTTAACTCCCATTCCTCCTAATACTAATCTAGTAGGTTGCAAGTGGGTTGACAGACTTAAGCATAATCCAAATGGAAGTATAGCTAGATATAAGGCCATGTTAGTTACTAAAGGCTTTCATCAGTAATCAAGTATTGACTATACATAAACCTTTAGCCCTATTGTCAAATCCACTACTGTTCGGCTTATTTTATATCTTGCTGCTCAAAATGTGTGGCCATTGCATCAATTAGATGTCAAAAATATTTTTCTTCATGGAAATCTCCAAGAAGAAGTGTATATGACTCAACCTCCAGGATTTATTGACCGTAACTATCCTAATTATGCTTGTAGATTGTGATAGTCTTTTTATGGTCTCACACAAGCACCACAGGCTTGGGTTGAGAGATTTACCTCTTATCTTCATAATCTCAAATTTGTTGCTTCGGTTGCTGATAGTTTTTTATTCGTTTATGAATTTGGTTCCTCTATTATATGTTTACTCTTATATGTTGACGACATTGTTATTATTGGACCTAGTTTAGATTTAATATATGAGTTGATATCTACTCTTAATACTGAGTTTGCTATGACTGATCTTGGATTAGTAAAATTCTTCTTAGGTCTATAGATTCATCAATCTTCTAATGGAATCTTTTTTTTCAGCAGAAATATATCTTGGACTTATTAGATAAAGCTAAACTCACAAATACCGAACCATGCGAAACCTCTGTCAATCTCTCAATGTGAATTTTTATGACACCAATGCATCTCCTCTTGTGGATCCTACTTCATACAAAACCTTGGTTGGAGGGCTACAATACCTCATTTTCTCTCATCCAGACATTACACTTGTAGTAATCAAAATTTGCCAGTTTATGCATAAGCATATGTCTGTTCATCTTGCTGCTGTAAAACGTATATTATGATATTTAAAAGGAACCTCAGATCTTGGAATCAAATTTCAGAAAGGTTAGTTATCTCTCAATATTTACTGTGACTCGAATTGGGCTGGCGACTCTCGAGATCGTCGATCAACGTCGGGGTTTGTTATTTTCCTTGGCAACAACCTATATCTTGGTCTGCCAAGAAACGAACCATTGTTTCAAGATCCTCCACTGAAGCTGAATATAGAAGCTTAGCCTCAACTGCTACTGAAATTTCATGGATCGGACAATTATTGAAAGACTTACATATTCCCTTACAAATTAACCCCAGCTTTACTGTGATAGTATTTCTGCAATCTCATTAGCTTCCAACCCCATTTTTCATGGAAGAACAAAACACATAAAAATTGATTACCATTTCATCCGAGAAAAAGTGATACGAAAAGATCTTGTAGTTAGTTATGCATGCTCCAAAGAACAATTTGCAGATATATTGACCAAAGCTTTGTCCTTTAATTTGTTTAGTTCTTTAAGAAATAAACTGATGCATAGTTATCACTTACCATCAGTTTGAGAGAGGTTGTAAAGAGATAAATAATGTTTTATTATCTTCTCTTTCCTTAGTTATTATTTAGTTAGTTATGTTATTGTTGAAGAAGGAAAAGCTGCAGCCTCAGAAGAAAATCTTCATCATAGGCAAAAGAGGGAAGCAGAACAGAGACTTTCCCAAACACAGTAGATGTCTAACCATTTCTGGTAAAAAACGATTTCAGGCTACAAGTAGGCATCCGTTGGATTCATAGGAGATCATAGGCAACCGTTAGAATCACTTGTATATATACATCATCCCTCATTGTAAACAAACATAATTTTATCTTCAATAACAGATCAGAACCAAAAAGGGTTCATCATCTCTGAAGCTCATCACTTCCCAAAGATCAGAACCAGACAGGTTCATCATTTCTACATGGTATCAGAGCAGTGATTCTGAGAACCAACACAAATGGCAGAACCATCAACCTCCGGCCAGCTTCACCACCATGACACCAACCCCAGACTAACCTCCATCCTGCTCACTGGCCACAACTATATACCGTGGGCCAGGGCGGCTCGAGTGAGCCTGAAAGGAAGGGGCAGACTGGGCTTCGTGGATGGCAGTAAGCCAAGACCGGACCGAAACTCAGAAGAATGGGACATCATGGACAGCCAGGTAATGACCTGGATAACAAACTCAATAGACCCAAAACTCAGTGAAATTTTTTGTTTTTGTGAAACAGGACAGGAACTCTGGGAAGAAATCCGGAGCAACTATTGTGAACAAAACAATTTTGCACAAGTCTTTGAACTTAAACGAGAGATCTCCCAAGCAAAACAGGGGGACAGATCAGTACCGGAGCTAACCGGGTTTTTAAAATCGAAGTTCAAAGAACTTGAAACCTTGAGACCGATGACCACTGACCTGAAGGAACTCCAAGAACGGGCTGAGCAAGATATGGTTTACCACTTCTTGACGGCTCTCGACTCAAGCTACGAAGCATTCCGAGCTCAGATCTTGATGTCGACAGAAAAGCCAACTTTTGCCACCGTCTCAGCCATAGTTCAAAGAGAAGAAACCAGGCGACGAGTCATGAGTACCAGAGATGAAAAGGGGGAAGCACTAGCCATGGCGACCCGCGGCTTCCTCCGAAACCCTAACCCTAAGGAAGGGGGAAGACACCGCGGACAACCAGGCGAGCAGGTGAGATGCAGCCACTGCCGAAAGGAAGGACACACCCATGATCGGTGCTGGAATCTGCACCCTCACCTCCGACAGAACCAGAGAAAGTTCCAGAACGAGCGAGGGAGCTGCGCGAAGAGTGACGAGCGAGGAGGCTCCGCGAAACGCTCACCCTTTTATACCGAGGGTTTTATTGGCGCGGGTCACGGGTCAGGACCCGACCCAGACCGCAGGGCAAATAATATACATGGACCCGGTTCGGGCAGTGGGTACCGACCCGACCAAATGGAAGAAATAGACCGATCCGGATCCATTAGGGCAGACCTGTCCCCAGACAACAACGCACAGATGGCTGCACTGCTCAAACAATTCGGAGAATTTTTACGCGATACCCCAGGTTCATCTAATTGCAATACTGTCAATTATTTTTCTAAATCTGCAAACTTTTGTCACAACTTAGAACACTGGATAATAGACTCTGGTGCCTCTGACCACATGACTTATAACACAAAAAATCTACACAGTCTCACTAAATTAGAAAAACCACAACACGTGACGGTAGCCAATGGAAATAAAGTTCCAATTTTTGGCACAGGGTCAACCACACTCTTCACAAAAACCATTAACAACGTACTTTGTCTCCCCAATTTTAACTCCAATCTCCTATCCGTCAGTAAAATAACCAAAGACCTGAACTGCAATGTTACATTTTCACCTGACAAAGTAATTTTTCAGGATCGGGTCACCGGGAGGAAGATTGGTGAAGGGAAATTTAGAAACGGTCTGTACTACTTAGAAGATACCGACAAAACATGTCTGGCCACCTCCAGTACAGTACAAAAGGACAAATTACTTCATTGGAGATTCGGTCATCCCTCTGACAAAATCCTAAACAAATTACTTGGTTGTAATTCAGACTCTAGCAGTTGCTCAGTCTGCAAACTCTCAAAACAAACCAGGTTACCTTTTCCACTATCTAGTAGTACGACAAAACGATGTTTTGAATTAATCCATTCTGATGTTTGGGGGCCTGCCCCAGTTGACTCGTATAATAAATTCAAATATTTTGTTACCTTTATTGATGATTTCTCTCGCACCACCTGGTTATATCTTTTAAAATCAAAAAGTGAAGTCTTCAGTCGTTTTCAAGAATTCAATAAGTTAGTCGAAACTCAATTTGAAACAACCATAAAAATCTTTAGGTCTGACAATGGAACCGAATATACTAACAACACCTTTTTTGAGTTCTTTAAACAAAACGGTATACGACATCAAACCACCTGTATCCACACCCCACAACAAAATGGTGTCTCAGAACGCAAAAACCGACACCTTCTTGAAATGACTAGGGCTCTCCTCCTCCAAAATAACGTACCCAAACGGTACTGGTCAGACGCAATACTTACAGCAACATACCTTATCAATCGATTACCCAGCGTAAAATTGCATCTGAAAAGCCCTATAGAAATTCTCAAGGGTAGGAAAATTAATCTTGATCACATACGAGTCTTTGGATGTACATGCTACGTACACATTCCAAAAATTGATAAATTGGACAAAACCGCAGTCAAAACCCTATTCTTGGGGTATTCCGCTGAAAAAAAGGGGTATAAATGCTACGACCCAACAAACCATAAACTCTACATCTCACGCGATGTACAATTCTTAGAACTAGAATCCTATTACCCAAAGGACTCCGACAACCATAACCACCACAAAACACTTCCGCTACCTAACAGTATTATTTCCTCCGATATCATAAGACAGGAACAGGATAACACATCAACCACGCCTGAGACAACTACCTCAGGGGGAGCAACTGATGAGGCAGTTGTCACTGATGAAGCAGTAATCGTAAGAAGATCAACAAGGCAAACTCATCCCCCAGCAAGATTAAAAGACTACGTGTCTCATCAGGTTTTATACCCTATCCAAAATTTCCTATCTTATGATAAAATCTCTAACAAACACAGGGCATACTTGGGAAAAATTGATGAAACAGATGAGCCAAAGACCTATCAAGAAGCCCAACTCGACCCTAAATGGAGAAAGGCGATGAATGAAGAACTCCTAGCCTTGGAAAAGAATGAGACTTGGGACATAATCCCACTACCCAGCGGGAAGAAACCCGTAGGATGTAAATGGGTCTACAAGACCAAATACAACAGCAACGGCACTATCGAGAGATACAAAGCCCGACTAGTTGCCAAAGGCTTTACTCAGACATATGGAGTAGATTACCAGGAGACGTTCGCTCCAGTAGCAAAAATGAACACAATCCGAGTGCTACTATCCGTTGCCACAAACCTCAACTGGGAACTATATCAAATGGATGTAAAAAACGCATTTCTCCAAGGAAATCTGGAAGAAGAAGTATATATGTCCCTACCTCCAGGACACGAGAAAGCAACACACCCATCTCTGGTATGTAGATTAAAGAAGGCTATCTACGGCCTGAAACAGTCACCAAGGGCATGGTATGGAAAATTAAGCCTATCTCTTTTAAAGATTAACTTCGTCAAAAGCACGGCGGACTCATCTATGTTTGTCAAACACACGAACAACTCCACTACCATCGTTTTAGTCTACGTAGATGACATTATCATCACCGGAAATAACCACAATGAAATATGGAGTGTTCAAAAATTTCTAAAGGGAGAGTTCGATATTAAAGATCTAGGAAAACTAAAGTACTTCCTAGGGATAGAAATAGCTCACTCGAAGAAGGGATTGTTTCTATCTCAAAGAAAATATATCTTAGACTTGTTAAAAGAAACAGGCATGATAGGGGCAAAACCTGCTAGCACACCAATGGAAACCAACATAAAAATAAGACTGAATGATAGCAAACCAATAACTGATATAGGCCAATATCAGAGATTAGTAGGAAAACTTATTTACCTAACGGTCACAAGACCAGATATCACTTTTGCAGTTAGCGTTATCAGTCAATTCATGCATGCACCCTGCACAAATCATCAGGCAGCCGCAGAAAGGATACTCAGATACCTTAAAGGAACTCCCGGCCAAGGGATATGGATGAAGAAAACCGGGACAAACTCCGTTGCTGGATACACTGACGCTGACTGGGCAGGTAGTTACGACAGAAAATCTACAACAGGCTTTTGTGTCTTCGTAGGTGGGAACCTAGTGACCTGGAAGAGCAAGAAACAAACTGTTGTAGCAAGGTCAAGTGCGGAGGCAGAATACAGAGCCATGGCCTCCACTGCTAGCGAACTCACATGGATTAAACATCTCCTTCAAGACATGAAGGTTGAGATAAGAAAACCAATGGAGATGCACTGTGACAACCAAGCAGCACGTCATATTGCAATGAACCCCGTTTTTCATGAGAGAACCAAACATATTGAAGTGGACTGTCATTTCATAAGAGAGAAAGTACAGTCTGGAGAAATCACCATTCCCTTTGTACGTAGTGAAGACCAGCTAGCCGACATCTTCACCAAAGCTCTTGACAAAAATAACCTCCAAAGAATACTTGACAAGTTAGGTTCGATCAACCTATACGAACCCAACTTGAGGGGGAGTGTTGAAGAAGGAAAAGCTGCAGCCTCAGAAGAAAATCTTCATCATAGGCAAAAGAGGGAAGCAGAACAGAGACTTTCCCAAACACAGTAGATGTCTAACCATTTCTGGTAAAAAATGATTTCAGGCTACAAGTAGGCATCCGTTGGATTCATAGGAGATCATAGGCAACCGTTAGAATCACTTGTATATATACATCATCCCTCATTGTAAACAAACATAATTTTATCTTCAATAACAGATCAGAACCAAAAAGGGTTCATCATCTCTGAAGCTCATCACTTCCCAAAGATCAGAACCAGACAGGTTCATCATTTCTACAATTATGGTAACTTCTATGTGGTTATCCTTTTAATTGACTAACTAGTTATATTTTAACTGGGTGTACTAGTTTAATATCTTTTAATAACATTGATGTATTTTTAGTAAGTCTTCTTTCTTGGAGCTTTCTTCTTCTTGGTTATCTTCTCCTTCGTTATCTTCTCCTTTCTCCATCCTTTTCAAGGTTTCTCTAACAACTTTGACCACTTTTCCTATTCTTTTTACTATATTTATGACGAATGCCATAAGATACATAACACATTTAATCATTGGAAAAAAATAAAGCCATTGAAGAAAGTATTTGGATCCATTTCTAATTTAATTCTTTTGTCTTAATAACGTTTTAAAGAATATGTCGTGGCTCGTAAGTGGTATTTAACTATTTTATGGGTACATCAACGATGGAATGAACTTTAAGTTACAGATATGCGTTATGATTGATTGAATGGAAAATTGATCAGGGTGAAATTTTATCTTCACGAGTGAAAAGCTCATGCTCCGCACAGGTTATTAGAATAATTATATATTTAAAATCTTGTAATTATTTTTTTATTGTTCAATAGGATTGACCTCAGATTATACTATGATTACTTTGATTAATTTTCAAGTCTAATAATCTTATGTAGGTTTCCCACATTGACGTTAGTTTATTTCATGTAATTTTTAACATATTCGTATTCAAGTGCCTAGAAATTATACGAAAAATATTTTTTCTTGGACACATTATGAACACTAAGTCATAATAGCATGACACTTTGAATTTGATAGAAGATATTTTATTTTTTCCCCCTGAAAAACTAGAATATGAGAAGTGAGAAATTGTAAAATTAATGTCCATAAAAGAAGTATGAAAAATAATTTTTCTCTTCCTTTCCTTCAAAAAGAAAATAAAGATAAATTTTCACAGAATAAGATTTATTCTTGTTGCATGACTTTCATATCAATGAGTAGGGGAATGCAAAAAGGCATTAAATAATTTTTTTTCATACGTTCACAGAAAAATAAGAGAAAATAATTATATCTTTTAATACGTTTACCTTTATCTCCACTTAAATATAAGAAAAATAGATTCAAATTCGTTAATACGTTCACAGAAAAACCAAAGAGATGGTAAAACTATATTTTTACTAGGAAGTGAAAAGTCTCATCCATTTAATTATATAAATGGTGACAAAAAAATTTAGTTATACAAATAATAATTGTGTTAGTTATTATTATTTTAATTTTGATATCCCTATAATATTAAGTAAATATGTATTTAATAAATACATATGATATAAAGTTGGATACAATACTTTACACAATTTGAAGTGTCAATAATCACCTGTACTAATTTTAGCGACTGATTTAAAAAAAAGAAGCATACTAAAAACTTTTGATAAAACTATGATATATTTTATCAAAGAAATAAAGAGATTTTGAAATAATGATAATAATAAAATTAGAAAAGAGTGACTCAATAATAATGTTTGAGAGTAAATAAAAATATAGATAAACTGATGGACTAACTTAATTTAGCTTACGTTCACTAAAAAACTTTTCATTCTTTATAGACAGAAAACATAGAAGAGAAGAGAGAACAAAAACTGGTAAAACAATCAAAACATAAAATATAAACTGCATTTACAAAGACGTAAAAGATAAAATTTCACATATATAGTCAAAAAATTTGAAAGGGAATGTCTTTTTGAGACGAAAATTGCTATTTGCTAAAAGATTAAATATAAACTTTCTCCAATCATGTTATGATGAGAACGAAGGTTTAAAATCGAAGGATATACTTATTTATAGTTTGATTGGATTCAACCTCTGTCTTCTAATTTGGAATAAAATGCTTTGAATAATCAGTAAATATCAAATTTCAGGAACTTTCAAATCTGAACAAAAAGAATATATTAAATGAAAAAAAAAACTGCAGAATCAAAAGAAGCATAAATGCATATAATGTAATTAACTTAGAATATGTGTGATAAGAAAAGACTTAGTGTGGAATTGAATGAGATAAATAAATAATTGAACTGTGAAAATGAACTGGGAAGTGGATTGGTTTTGATATATAGTGAAGGTAATTGGAAATAATTGGCATACAATTATTTAATTGTGAGTTTTATGAGGTTTTAATAATAGGAAAAGAATAGTCAGTGCAATTACAATACGATAAGATAAAAGTTATAAGAGTATTTTTCCTTTGAGTCTATTGTTAGTTTTCTAAGGGTTGTTTTGGTCTTTTCCTCTCTCATTATATTTTGGGAGGTTTATATTGTTTTGGCTTTTCTCCCTGTTAGTTAACGAAGCACAATACAATATTCTTCTTCTTCTTGATCTCTCTTTCTTCTCTTTGTTCTTCCTTCTTGTTTCCTATCTCCACAGGAATTTCTTCATGGTATCAGAGCTTCTCTGACTCACGTCGAACGATCCATGGCTGAAATCGAAAACCTCACTTCTGTTTCTCAAGAAACCACGACTCTCAGAGATGATTCCCAAACTATTTCTCAGACTAACCGTTGTCTGAAATTCTTCCGTCTAGCCAAAATTTTACCCACAACTCACCTCCTACTTCTGCCTTGTCCTCGTCTTCTCCTATATATCTTCTTTCAAATATTTGCAATCTGATCTTAATCAGATTGGATTCCAGTAACTACATATTATAGAAATACCAAATTTCATCTATCCTAAAGGCCCACATGTTGTTCGTCTACGTGGATAGAATCAATCTAGTCTCTCCCTCATTCATCAAGAACAATGATGGTACTGACTCAAAAAACCCTAACTTTGATTATTGAATTTTTTAAGATCAAGCTCTCATGACCTTGATCAACGCAACTCTCTCTCCTACTGCCATGTCCTATGTTGTTGGGTGCACATCGTCGAAGGAAGTATGAGATACAAAGTTAAGTGTGTTTTTTCTTTGAGTCTATTGTTAGTTTTCTAGGGGCTGTTTTGGTCTTTTTCTCTTTCATGATATTTGGGAGGTTTATATTGTTTTGGCTTTTCTCTTTGTTAGTTAACGAAGCACAATACAATATTCTTCTTCTTCTTGATCTATCTTTCTTCTCTGTCTTCTTCCTTCTTGTTTCCTATCTCCACAGGAATTTCTTCACAATAGACATTCATAAACGGATTACCATTAAATACTTGTCATGAACCATCAAAAGATTAACGGCATAGTTAATATTTAAATGATTAATATTCTATAGGAAAATGACGCCTTCTTATAATGAAAAAAAATAAATGTTAATTATCAAATAGACATTCATATACGAATTAATATTGCTAATTAACTTATCAATATTATATTATTTATTTATATCTAATATAGTAATTGACATTAACTAATCAATCTCATGTAGCTAAATGGAATTACAAAATAGTGATGCACATATGACGTAATGAGAATTAGAGAGCAACTACACATGACATCATAAGAGATATATATAAGAAGTGATTCATGTTCGTGTTTGAATTCCCACAAATTTTCTGTTCCTATAAAAAAATAAAATGGAAAAATTGAGCTTTAATTAAGAGTCTCTAAGTCTGGTATATTTTCCTCAATTTGAATAACTATTATTTTGCCTTATGGACGGAAACTTTCTTTTTACTAAGGTTATTGAACTTAGAAATTAGTAAAGAAATTATTAAAAATAAAGAAAGTTCGATTCACAGAATGTGAAGTGAAATATCTATAGCACGATAGGTTAAGGGGAGAAACTTTTTTGTACAAAAATAGTACTACTATTGATTAGTTGAATTCTTTAATTATCTTTCATAAATTTTAAGGTTAAATAATAATAACATTTTTAACTTTCAAGACATTATTTTTCATAATATTTGTAGTCATAAATTGTCTTATACATACCTAATAATAAAATATTTTATATTAGTCATATATCTTATAGAATTATTATTCATTCAATATAGAGAAAAAATAGTGTTGTCACTTTAGGGCTTGTTGGAGGTGCTGAGCATAACGAATCGAAACCAGAGACGGATCAAGGTAGCTTGCCTGGCAAGCCGATAGGCGAAGGGCCGAAGGATGGAGCGTGCAAAGTCAATCGTGCACCTGTCGTGTGACCCGTTGGTCCTAAGCAATGTCTTGAGTGATTTTTATCTTACCAATTTTTTATTCTGAATTGCTCGATTTTTATTCATATAAGTCTTTCAAGCTTCAAGTTATTTGTTTTGATTTAGATTTTTGGTTTTAATGCTATTTTAGATTTGTTCTTAAAATTTTTTAAACATTAAATAATTTTTTTCTAATGAAAAAACAAATGATTTTGTGAGGCTTTTACTAAAAAACACTTGAAAGGTCTTTTTTTTGGTTCAGACCACTGTGATTCTTGTGCCTTTGAGTAAGTCCAAGATTGTGACAATGCTTGTGTCTTGAATTGAAGTCTAGGAAGATGAGATCGAGATCACTTGTGCCTCAATAAAAGGTAGTCATCTAATGGTATTTAACATCCAGAAAAATAAAATAAATCTATTTAAAAGATGATCATGAGCAAATGCATATATATACTCTCAGTTCATGGTTTCTCTTGACTATATATAATTCATCTGGGGATGCTTAACGAGGATCCTCGTGCCAAAGATCTTTAAAAAATAGAGAAATCCTAACTAAGTCAAGTGAATATGTGTATTCAGAGAGAATTTAGTTTGAAGCGACTCTTCCCTAACTACACACGTCATGACCTATAGATGGATTGCATACATTACAAAGTTATCTATATTAATATATTCGGGTCCATAACCATGACCTCCTCTAGGTTATTTTAGAGTTTTTGTGACACGTATAAACTTTTTCATTATAGAATTTCATTTCGACGTATTGCATAACCAATCGTACAATATTTCAACGTCGTAAATCTCAACATGTTTTTACATTAGGATAATAATGGAACCCTATTAAAGCATCGTACAGTATTGTCATATTTCTATATAACCCAATATATATTAGGCAGAAAAATATTTATGAACGCTGACTGAAAACCCATAAAATTACGTAAAAGATTTAAGCAATTAAGTAAAGGCGAGAAGAATTAAAAAAAAAATAAGCATAAATTTATTGATTCCATCTTTTTGTATCTTTTTTATTTATAAACATAAAAGAGAAGAAAGTTACTGTAATTGTAAGAATATGATTTCCTCCTGCTTTATTTCATGTGTGAATAAGAAAATAATTTTGTTTGATATTAGAATTATAATTGTATTATTAATTAGGATTGTTCTCATTTTCAGCTGTAATTTAATTATCTCACCAAACTACAAATTAGGATTACATGTAAATTATGATTGTATCATTATTAAAATTTTATTTTAAACAAACATTTAATTACAAGAGGATTACAATATGATTATAAATGAGGATAGCTCAAAATAAATAGATCATAAGGATTAAACGCGTGAAAACAATCCAGTACGTTCACTTTCTTTTATTAAAAGGCTAATTAATACATTAAAGCAAAACATGCATTGATATAAGGAGCATACCCAATAATACAAACAAGCTATATGGATCTCAAATCATATAGAACAATATAACTAACACTACAATGCACAACTTTGCGGCCAATACATGACAAAACAACTCACTAGGAAGAAACACTAAAACGAAGATACAAAACAGAGCTAAAACGAAGATACAGAACAGAGCTAAAACAAAGAATGGCCGCATAGGACAAACCAATGCAGAAAACAACAACGACCAGATATACCACACCCTAAAACAATAACAATTAACTTAACGAATTTTGTTTGATATTAGAATTGTAATTGTATTGTAAATTAAGATTGTTCTCATTTTTAACTGCAATTCAATTGTCTCACAAGATTGCAAACTAGGATTGCATGTAAATTATGACTGTATCGTTATTTAAGAATTATTCTAACCAAACATTTAATTACAAGAGGATTACAATAAGATTATAAAGGAGGATAACTCAAAACAAACAGACCTAAGAGTTAAACGCGTGAAAACAAACTAGTACGTTCGCTTTTTTAATTAAAAGGCTAATTTTAATACATTAAAGTAAAACATACACTGATGCAAGGAGTATACCCCAAGAATACAAACAAGCATTATGTATCTTCAATCATATAGAACAGTACAAACCAATACTATAATGCACAACTGTGAAGCCAATACATGACAAAACAACTTACTAGGAAGAAATACTGAAACGAAGATAAGCTAAAACAAGGAATGGCCGCAGAGGATAAACCAACGCAAAAAACAACCACCACCAGACATATCACACCCTAAAACAATAACAATTCACCTATGCAAAACCTTCGACAGCTAACTGATGACCTCAAACGCGATATTAAATTGCTAGTGGCTCACGATAACCATAAACAACCCATCGAGTTGCCAATTCACTTTCGCTATTTTGCAATAACATTTTTTAAAATTAATTTAATGTATGCATTTAAGCTTTCTATTACACCAAATCCGTCAAATTTAACGTCTTTACGTGCATATTTGTATTTTGTTTTCTTATCCAATCTAATTAGCACCTCAATGATCAAGTTCACATGCGTTACTTTTCAGTATGATAGAGTTTTGAGTCCACCAATGAATAACTCATAAACCACTCTCAATTTCTATATAAACTCATTAATCCAATTTTTTCTATGTGTACTGCATTAAGTGGTTTTTGAAAGGAAAGTAATATTTTTAGGCTTTTAATGATTAAACTAATGATCTTGTATAATATTTGCTTATTGACAAGATTTTAGAATGCTTGCATTAAATTGGCTAAAATACTTGTCAATGTGTCATTTAGTACTTGGGTTGTTTACTACAATGCTATCATGTGCGAAGTGCTTATTAATATTCGTGTGGGGTGTTGTTGGACATTCTTAACCCAAAAACTAGTTTGAGAGTTGAGATTTTTACTTACACTTTTAAACTAAATATCAGTTTCACAATCGATGTGAGATAATCTTAACAATCACCCCCATCACACATCGGGTCATGAGTCAGATGATCATCGACTCACTCCATATGGATTCACCAACCATCAGATCTGTGTCGGATAACCATCGACTCACTTCACTCAGATTCACCACACATCAAGTTATTGAGTTGGAGAGACTTGTTGGTTAAACTAGACTTGACTCTAATACTAGTGTTGGGTGTTATTGGATTTTTTTAAAAGCTAGCTTCAGAAGTGAGATTTTCACTCACACTTATAAACTAACTACTAGTCTCTTGCACAACCGATGTCAAACAATTAGATATCAAATAAGGGTATCATTAAGATACCCTAACATTCTGGGTAAATTGGGCCCACACTATCTTTTCCAAACCCACCCTAATGGATTTCAAATCCTAGCAATTTTAGTTATCTTATTTGATTAAAACTCATTTGATTCTCTATCTCTCATCAATATACTTTAAATCCAAAAGTAGTACGAAACGCTCTCCTTCTCACAATAGAAAACTCAAACTCTAGTTTTTATCTTTGGTGTGCCACTGCCATGGTGGAGAGCTCATTGGCTCTCCCCGAGACCAATCCCCTCTTTTCTCCTCGCCTTTCTTTTGTCCTCCTTTCGTTCTTTCTTTCTTTCTCTCTAGCCATCAACTATTTCTTTTCTTTTCTTATCGTTCTATGATTTTTCTTCCTTTCTCAATCAAATATTGCATTTCTACAGCTCCTTCAGTTTTGGAAGGTTTTGTTCTATCAGTCGTGTAGATTTTGTTCCAATAGATATTCGACCCTTGGTGGTTTTCTTTCTCCCAGATCTAGTTTCTATGGACATTTTGGGGAATTATTTGTGTTTGGCACAACTTGGGTATCCAGATCTATTCTAGAATGTGTCGATCTTCATGTAGATATACCTTTTCAGTGCTAGATGGTTGAGCCAAGTTTAGATGGTGGAGGACTTTTAGAATAAGTCGATTCTTGTGCTCTACTTTTGTATGTTGTTTACGTACACGATTCCCTTCCTATACACGTGAAGGTTTTTATTGATTTTATATGACATTGATAATCATTTATATGCTTTTATATCTAACAATTTTGTTCAAATATTGGAGTTGGTTGTAATTTTAATTTCTTAATGAAATATTATCTTTATCTTAAAAAGAGTAGTCTAGAAAAAAGTTGCCAATAAATCTATAGCGTTTCCTTAGAGACTATCATGACAAATTCATATGTTACGAAACAACGTAATATCAATTCGGATATGTAATATCAACGTTTTGCATACGTTAACTTTCTTACAACTATATTTTAATATCATAATTTCAGAAATTATTTACCATGCCAAACAACCCTTAAAAAATAGTGTAATCTCAGTCGTTCCCAAAAACTTTTGAACTCCACCTAAAATTTCACCTCAGTCACGTCATTAATTTTTCAAAGTTTATTCTTAATTTCATAAATGATTTAGTTAATCAAAATTTGTTGATTTTTCAACAGAAAATTTCATCTCGTTATGTCATGCATATATATTCTACAACCTTTACTTTCTTAATTCATTTTTCCCTTTTTGTCATCAAATAGGAATAACATTTTGACATTTTGATAGGAATTAAATTAAGTTATTAATCCACTTCATAGTGTAGATGCTGAAAATCTACTGTCAGAGGTGTTATCTCGCGTCGTCAGATAATTAGATGATAAACCTGATAATAAGACAAAAAGATTGAATGTAAGAGAATCTACTTGACACCGGTGTGGTACCTAGCTAATTAGACTCTGACGTTCAAGTCGTTAATGATTTTGATAACATGAGACTAGAGGCCTAGAGAATTAATACATTATAAATGAGTAAGACGACTTATATTTATAGGGGATTTTTAGGCGTATACTATTTGAAAACTTTATTTTGTTAAATAACCAATAATAATAATAATTTAAAAATAGCCGTTTTAGAGAAAGTCAACAAAATTATAGACTATATTTACTATAATACCCCATCAACTACATTTATTAATTATCATTTATCCTAACTAAGAACTAAATAATTTTTGTATTTTAAATTGTAGGAAAGATTTATCCATTTTAAGTTACTTAAAAATTAAAAGATTAGATTATTATCTTAATTATAAATAAGAAATACTTTAATATTATCAAATATACCTATTTAACTATAAATAATAAATTTTTATTATTATTTCTATAAAAACAGTAAGATTACAAAATTTTTAATTAACGTATATTTTTATTAATTTCGTACTACAATCAATATGTATTAATCGACATTGCTAAATATTATTGCTAATAATTCTTTTATCATTTTTAATATAATTTATGTAAATAACTATTATCAAAGTAATCATGAAATTTTATTGTTAAGCTCATAAATGATTTAATTAATCAAAATTTATTGAGTTTTCAACATAAATTTTCATCTCGTTATGTCATGCATGTATATTCTACACCCTTTACTTTCTTAATTCATTTTTTTTCTTTTTATCATCAAAGAGGAATCGCATTTTGACATTTTGATAGAAATTAAATTAAGTTATTAATCCACGTCACAGTGTAGATGTTGAAAATTTGCTATCAGATGTGTTGTCACGCGTCGTCAGATAACTGGACGATGAACCGGATGATAAGACAAAAAGATTGAACGTAAGAGTATCTACTTGACATCGATGTGGTACCTAGCCAATTAGACTCCGACGTTCAAGTCAGTAATGATTTTGACAACATGAGGCTAGAGACCTAAAAAATGAATTTCTTATAAATGAGTAAGACATCTTATATTTATATGGGATTTTTAGGCAAATATACTATTTGAAAACTTTATTTTTCTTACCTAACCAATACTAATAATAGTTTAAAAAATATCCATTTTAGAAAAAGTCAACAAAATTATAAACTATATTTACTATAATACCTCATCAACTACATTTATTAATTATCATTTATCCTAACTAATAGCTAATTCATTTTTGTATTTTGAATTGTAGGAAAGATTTATCATTTTAAGATACTTAAAAATTAAAAGATTAGATTATTATCTTATTTATAAATAATAAATACTTTAATATTTTTATATATATCTATTTAACTATAAATTATAAGTATTTATTATTATTTCTATAGAAACAATAAGATTACATATTTATAATTAATGTATATTTTTATTATTTTGGTACTACAATCAATATGTATTAATCGATTTTGCTAAATATTATTGTTAATAATTCTTTTATCACTTTTGATATAATTTATGTAAACAACTATTATCAAAGTAATGATGAATGTTTTGATGAATTTACTAAAATAATTATGATATTTTCATAAGTAGTTAAAACAATCTTTACGCAAATAGTTATTGCAATCCATATATATATATATATGTATGTATACTTCCTTATATAAAAAAAAGTATATAAATAGTTTGCCAAAAATAGCTTGCAATATATTTACTCTAAATTTATATTTATCTATTTGATTAGCATACACATATTTGCCTAAAACCCACTATTAATTCCCATAAAAAATAAGGAATTGGCGTATCTTAAAAAAATATGTATTTAGTGAAAAAATTATAGAATTTAAAATAAAAAATATGTCTACATTAAAAAAATATCTTAAAAAGTATTTATTTATTTTATTAATAAATGTATATTTTTCCTCAAAATCACAACTAATTTCTCTAAAACAAAGGGATTGCTCCATCTTTAAAAAACATACATTTAATGAAAAATTATATAACTAATGATAGGAAAAAATAGTTAAAAATAATTATTTTCATTAATTACAATGTACTTATAGAAATAAAATGGACCTATAAATGAAAACTATTACATAATTCATATTATTTTTATTTTTTCATATGATATATCTCATATATATATAAATATTTTGTGTAATCTATTGTTTTTGTTATTATCAGTGTTAATCAAATTTTTTTATATATTTCATGTATATATTTTTTGTCTTACCAATTTTTGGTATTATTACTCTCCAATTTCTTTTTATTTAGATAAGAAAATTGGAAGATATTTTGTTTTAAATTTGTTAAAGAACAATTGGGTCAGATTTTTAAAAATATGATTTTTACTCATAGAATATAAATGGCTATTTTTAGTAATTTATTTAACATATAATAAATATATTAATATTTTCTTATGGAAGGGTGGAGCGGGAATATAAAACTATGGTCAAACTAACTTAGTAATTAACTTAATTATTTTTAAAAATGGCTAAACACTAATGCACTCTACTAAAATGATTAAATGCTACAATTTTCATATTTATCGGGAGAAGTCATAGGCTTTTCATAATGGATCAAAGAGTCTAGGTCAGACCCAAGACTGGTATAATGGCTTTTGGGTTTATGACTACGGCGTGGGCCAGTCCATTTTAGGCCTCTACATACACATCACCTCCTTATAAATTAATGGGCAAATGAGATTGGTTTTCTTTTACTTCTTGTCTTTCATTTTTCAAATTCAACACTTTAATAGTTAACTTCTTATTATTGTTCTCCTACAATAGTTATATTAATGAATGAAAGTAGGCACGTTATCTTACATGCTATCAAGTTTGTATCATGCACGGTTGTAATTATATTTAGATGTAGAATTTAGATTTGTAAGAGTCTCACGTACAAATTATTTGATACGTATATCTATGTTTAATTGAGATCAACCACTCCATTTGACATAAATTTTATACCATTTTGAGATAAAAGTTAATTAAAGGGAAATATAAACTCGTTTGAAGTTTATATTTTTGTAATTCTAGTACATAAAGTTTCATTTATGTCATTTTAGTCTCTCAAATTTCAAATTCTTATTATTTTAGTCCCTTAATTATCATGTGACTCGCACACGGTTGAAAACAATTAAAACAAAATTGTTTCCTTTCTCAAAATAGGCACGTCGCTTGGGAAATCAAAATGACACCTTTTCGGATTTCTAACGACACCATCTTAAACTATCCAAAAAATGAGTCAAAGGAACCCAAAAATGATTTTGTTTTGGTTCCCAGACTGTGCATCTTCCTTGAGGAATGAAACAATGTCATTTTGACTGTTTTCAACCATGTGCGGGTTGTATTGTTGAAGGAAATCTAAACAACAATCAATTAAATGACTTAAATTATAAGAATTTTAAACTATAGGGACCAAAATAATATAAATAAAATTGAGTAAACTATATTTTTGTGCCTTGTAGTTTCGGGTAGTTTTTATTTTAGACCATCTATTTGAAAGTTTGGCAGAATAAATTTTACAGTGATCTTTTTCATTCACGGTAGACCTTCTGTAGACCCTCTACTTAAAAATATTAACGATCTGTCATGGAAGTCTTATTTCGTAAATCTTTTAACGTCACAGCACTCGATTTTTACCCCAACAACCATGTCATTTTAACCCCCCCCCCCTTATTTTTCCTTTCTTCTTCCTTCTTCCCCCTCTTCACGAATGACCATTGCTGCAGACTTTCATGTACAACATATTCCACAATTTTCTTCCCTTATTTTTTTCCTTCTTCCCTCTACTCTGTTCATATCCACAAGTAAATTAAGTTGGTTGCCCTTTAAAGGAAAATATTCCTTTTTTTTTTCTTTAATTCTTCCTTAATGAGAATTATACATTAATTTAATTTCCCAAAAAGATAAAGAGGCCTAAAGATCTAGAATAGGAAAAAAGACTTACAATGATTGCAGTAGACACACCCGCCCCCCATAATTGAGTAATTATTTCACATTTAATTCTTATTTTTGGTGATTGAAACATGATTGCACTTTCTCGCTCAAGAACTGAGAATCCAAAAGCATAACTTGTGATGTGGTTTTGCTTTTGCATACCCAAAAGTAGAACTTTTACTACATAATTTAGAGGTGATTTATGACAATTATTGGGCAATTTGTGATGTGGGCTTTCTTTCTCTAGGCCATTTTCACTGTTATTAAGTTTAATCTGAAATAGGTTTTCTTCCTTTTGGCCATTGAGGTTTGATTTTGGAGGAGATGAAATCAAATTCATTTGATTTTGGGTATTTTGGGGTTTAATTTTAAGTGAGTTACTTTGGATCTTGATGGATAAGCAAGCAACAACAATGAAATTTGCAAGAGAGATTGAAGGGTTAGAGGCCAAAGGGCCTTTACCAAAAGCGAAGAGTAAGAGCTTGAAAATGCCTAGCCAAGCAAGGAAAAAAGTTGTGGTGCCTCTGACATGAATAGAGGAAATAGTAAATGGAAGATAGAGAAAAAGCAAGAGAATGGGGAGGAGAAGAAGAAATCTAGTAGAAGTGTAGAACCATGAGGAACTGTTATCTTTCCTAACTAGAAACCATTTCATGAACCCTGATTTACACTCCAATTTTTACCCCCAAAGTCCTCATTTGTTCTTATTACATACTCCTACTAAAATTATACGAGTGTCTGATTGCACAGTCATGGGGGGGAGAAGGAAGAAAATTGTGGAATATGTTATACTTGAAAGTCTACAACAATGGTCATTCGTGATTAGGGCTTTATTGAGGGGGAAGAAGGAAGAAGAAGGGAAAGACGAGAGGAATAATTAAGAGTAATTTGGGTAATTCCTCCCACGTGGTTGCTAGGTAAATAAAAAACTGACGTGACTTTAAATTACTTGCAACGTAATGCCACATCAGCAGACCGTAAGAGACGATTAATATTTTTAAGCGGAGGCGGAGGGTCTATAGAAGGTCTAACGTAAATGAAAAAGGTAATTGTAGGGTCTACTCTACCAATTTTTAAAGCAGAAGGTCTAAAATAAAAACTACCACAAACTGTAGAGGGTACAACTGTAGTTTATCCAATAAAATTTCAGGGACCAAAATGATAGAATATGTAAGCTTTAAGGGAATGATTTGTATTTTAACCTTACAGACCATTTGGTAGGCATTATCCATAATTGTGATCTTCTAGTAATTGAATTACCATGTTTATTTAAAGTAATATTTAAATTAGGATAAGTTGGGTTGACATAGTTAATTAAGCCCACACATCTATTTTTTAGAGGTCGTGGGTTCGAGTCATATTCCCCCATTATCCTTTGAAATTTGTATTGTAACTTTGATAAAAAAATATCTAAATTAGGCAACAAATTGTCGTTTGTAGTTAAATTTAATTTACCTCCTAAGCCCCCAAAACACAGAGAACCCCATTGTCTTCCTTACTTGTTGTAAAACAGAGAAAAGCTCCTCAAGGACATGGAGAGAGGCATTTCACTTGGATATTTCTTCGAGTTTTATATCATCTTCATTTTGAACAGTGTTGTAGATTTTCATGATTTCGTTTCTACTACACTGGGAGATTGTGGGTCTTCTTCCAAAGCTGTAGCATGGTTGGCTACTACTTCAAATTTGGGACGAAATTAAAACTTATGTTGATTTGATGGTGGGTCTTATTTTTTTTAAGTTCTGGAAAAAGATTAAGAAGATGGGGTATGGGAGATTTGGGTTCTTTTTTTGTTTTGAAGGAGTGTTGAGTAATTCAAATTAGGGATCCACGATTTAATAAAATGATTTAGTATTGGTTCAATTGCATAGATTATATTTGATGAAAATTTACACGACCTATCATAATATAATGATTTGGTTATAATACAATGGTTGAAAGTCAATAAGAATATGTGAAAAAAATTCATGATTTTATTCGAATAAAAAACTACATATGTATTATTATTTATGTTGGTCATCTTATTATAAATTTAGAATGTTATGATATAATTATGAGAGAGTTAAATTAATTTGTTTATTTTGATGGAATGTGCAAGTGAATATTATAAATATTATTGTCGACTAAATCATCTTTTGCAAACATGATTTCGCATTCGACGTGTCTATGTGAAACCACGTGGAAAGTCCTCTTTTGAAAAGATGACAATGTTTAATGAAATCATTTTTACAGAAGATAAAAGAGGTGAAGTGAAGATAGAGATGCCTTACCACGAGGTGAAGTGGTTATTACTTATTTTGTTGAAAAGATGAAAAACTTTGGAAGCCATGGCTAGTTCACATCAAATCATAATATTTTACCGTGCTAATAAGAGGTTCGAGGTTCTCACTACTCAGCACCGGAATCACATGTACAAAAGACAAAACAGACATTATGTGAATTTAAAGGAACAAACATGTATTTGCAACAAGTTGCAATCATTTAACCTCTCATGTTCCCATTTGTTAGCTGTATGCGCACATGCTCGTATCGATAGTTCACAATTCATTGAAAAATATTACTTCTAATATGTTTACTAAAATATACTTCTAGCGATGAATTTATTTCCGTCGCTAAAAGTTTTATCCCTAAATCCCTGTTTCTGGCAATGAAGTTTTGAGAATTTTGCATCATCATGTTACAGCTTAACAATGTCATAAATCCTAGTTAATTAATGATAACTCATTTAAGGTGAAATTGTTGCTTCACATTCAAATAGATATATCTATATTATCACTAGGAAACTAACAGTGTAATTAGAAAAAAAAATAACTGCATGATGTTACATTTTTAGATTACGTTCAAAGTGCAATAATAAAATAGAAAGTTAAAATTGGAAATCCTAATTTAGACTAGAATATATGTGTGAACTAGTGATGAGTGAGGGTATATTTTGTTGTAATATAGTGTTCATGTATTTACGCTTTCATAGAAATCTTTTAATTGTTACTAGATGTTTCTCAACGCACATTTTAGTGTTTTTGCTAATTAAAATGTTTAATGATCTATTTGAATTTGACAAGAACATTCCAATAATTTATTTAAGTATTTTGGTAAAATACATTTTATCCTCAAGTCGCATCCTTTAAGCCAACTAAAATCTTGTTTTTCCAATCGAAACCGCTCGAGAAAGTGTAAAATATAATTGTCCTTGAGCTTTGTTGATTGTCATTGCAAACCAAAGGAGATCTCTTTTCTCTTGAATTTGAATGGTATCCTTCATAGGGACCAATTGAACTCTTAAGAAAACATCCTCCCCAGTTTTCGTCCAATAACTATTTTTGCATGGATTATAAATTTCCTCAGATCATGGAATACCATTCGAATTCTATTACAAAGATCATTTGCTGTGTCTAAGTGCTTCAATACCATAATTTGAAAAATTTCTTCAAGATGAATACGTTTTGGGGGACACCATTCACTATCAATGTTGAGAAATTCTCGTTGATAATAAATATCAACGACTTCATCAAAACTCATGAACTACATATTATCTCCAAGAAAATTTTCAATAAACTTTTGTTCAAGTGTCAACGTATTCCTTAGTTGTTGAATGGATTGGGTCATATATTCTCCTAAAGAGTTATTTTTTGCTAGATCTGGAAAAATAGAATTGATTAGACTGAACTCTACGAAGTCTCGATCATCATCCTCAATCACTATCTCTTCTAGTAAGTTGATGAAATCATCTTTGACTGTTGGTTCAGTTCCATTTCTAACTAAACCACATTAACATCTTTCATGTAGTTTATGGATATCGATTAAAAAAATGTTTGGAAATTCTCTTACCTCGGTCAGTTCTGAATTTGTTAATAATGTCATAAAAAGTCATCGAAACATGAGGTATTTTGAAACTACATAATTAAGACCTTCTATTATACATTATCAGAGAGAGAGTGGGAGAGGGAGAGTGAGTGAGAGAGGGAGAGGGGGAGAAGGAGAGTGAGCGAGAGAGAGTGAGAGAGATAGACAAAAATAGAGAGAGGGGGGGAGGATAGAAAGGGAGATCGAGAGAGAGACAAAGAGAGACGGAGGGAGAGGGTGAGTGAGAGGGAGGGAGGGCGGGAGAGAATGAGTGAAAGAGCGAGAGAAAGGGAGAGAGAGATAAAGTTAGAGAGGGAGAAAGGAGAGTGGTAGAGAGAGAATGGGGAGGGAGAGAGAGAGAGAGGAGGGAGGGAGAGAGAGGGGATGGAAAGGGAAGGGAGTGAAAGAGAGAGCGAGGGGGAAAACGAGCGACATAAAGGGGAGGGCGGAGAGAGATGGGGGAGGGAGGGGGAGAGAGGGGGAGAGATGCATAGAGAGATATAGATCGATAGGTAGATAAGTAGATAGAGAGGAGAGAGAGATAAATAGAAGGGAGAGAGAGAGAGAGAGATTATCTTATAGGTTTCTACTCCTTGATTGTAGTGATAATTTACAACCTAATGTAGACGAAGCTCTCACGCTGATGGTGTACCCTTATGAATTTGATTTTTCACTGCTACAAAAAGGGGTTAGATGACGGGTAAAACCCGTCATTATAATTCTATATTGACGGTTGACCAACTGTTATCTTTACCTTCCCCGTCATTAAAAGATCTCATAATTTTTTTTAAAGTCATTGAAAGGCAAAAACAATGTGGTCCCACCTTATTGTCTTATGATTTTGGCATAATAATTAATATCCTTATTCACAACTCAATTGACTTTATGAATTAATTGATTATATTCTTATCATATAGTATGTTATCAAAGAACACTCCTACTATCACATATTTATAGAATCTGTAATATTTAGAATTGGGTAATTTTAAATTATTTATCGTAATCTCATTTCTTTGTCCAACTAGTGTTCCTAAATATAGCATGAAAACCTATGGATCTAAACTTTCATGCTTTAATGAAATTGATAATAAACTAAAAAATTAATTAATATATCATTTTAAGATTTTTTGGATAAATAAACCTTTTTCATTTTCCTTAAGGATTCTTATACCCCTCTTTTTAAAACAAAGAATTTTATACCTCTAATCCACCAATTTTCCATCACCAAAATCCCTCTCTTCTCTCATTATTTCTTTTTCTTTCTCAATGCACATGTCAAATCAATTTAATAATAATTTCTTCTTATTATCTTTATTTTCAACGAAATTTTTTCTTTTATTTGAAGGGTTCAAGTAGTTTTTATGACTACTTGAACCCTTCAAGTAATTTTTTTTGTCAGTCAACACTCATACAGCAGGTGACTACTTGAACACTTTAAGTAATTTTTTATGACTACTTGAAGGGTTCAAGTAGTTATTATTTTGTCAGTCAATTACTCATACACCAGGTGACTACTTGAAAGGTTCAAGTAGTTGTTTATGACTACTTGAACCCTTCAAGTAGTTATTTTTGTTTGGTTAGTCAACAACTCAAACACCAAGCGACTAGTTGAAAGGTTCAAGTAGTTTTTTTAATAACTATTTGAAGGGTTCAAATAGCTTTTTATGACCACTTGAACCTTTTTTGCGTCTAAAAAATAAGAAAAAATGAACTTTGAGTACTTGAAGTATTCAAGTAGCTTTTTATGATTACTTGAACCCTTCAAATACTCAACGTTCATTTTCTCCTATTTTTTTTGGACGCAAAAAGGCTCAAGTAGTCATACAAAACTACTTGAAACTTTCAAGTAGTCATAAAAATCTACTTGGACCCTTCAAGTAGTCACCTGATGTTTGCATTGCTGACTGACAAAATAAAAAATAACTACATGAACCCTTCAAGTAGTCACCTAATGTCTGGGTTGCTGACAGACGAAATAAAATAACTACTTGAAGTACTCAACATTCATTTTTTCTTATTTTTTACTTAAAAAAGACTCAAGTAGCCATAAAAACTACTTGAAAGGTTCAATAAGTCATAAAAAATTACTTGATACCTTCAAGTAGTCATTACTGTTTAAGTTGCTGACTGATCAAATAAAAATTAACTTTTTTGAAGGGTACAAGTAGTCATAAACTACTTGGTGTATGGGTAATTGAGTGACAAAAAGTAACTACTTGAACCATTCAAGTAGTCATAAATAACTAGTTGAACACTTCAAGTAGTCGCCTGGTGTATGAGTGTTGGGTTACAAAAAAATAATTACTTGAAGGGTTCACGTAATCATAAAAAATTACTTGAACCCTTCAAGTAAAAGAAAAGGTTTCGTTAAAAACTAAAGAAGAAGAAACTATTATTAAATTGATTTGACATGTGCATTACTAAAGAAAAAGAAATGATGATGGAAGAGAGAGATTACAACTGGTGATATGAAGTTTGTGGGTCAGTAATATAAAATTCTTTATTTTGAAAAAGGGTATAAAAATCCTTAAGGAAAATGAAAAAGTTATATTTATCAAAAAAACCCATCATTTTATTAATTTCAAAGTTAATCCACTATATTTTTAGGATTGCTCTTTTGAAAATAGATATTAATTAATGAAATATTTGAATAGTCTATTGGTTTAATTGCTACATATAGATCAATCCTCTACATATAGTTCATAATTAGAGCTATGTAAATAATTGGTTAACCTTTCTAGTTACTTTTCTTTCCTTGAGTTATGTTAATTCTTTGATGAATGACAAATCTATGATTTTATCATAAATTTGAGCGCACATATCATTTAAGATCGGAATTAATACTTTCGGAACTATTTATCTGATTTCATAATGAAGGAGCGAATTTCATCTCATAAATTAACATTCACATCAATTTACTTCATCACGCTTTCAGGTATTGAGTTAGATGAGGTACAAAATCTTTATCGAATAAGTCAAAAAGCATAATGTTATAAACAAAAGATTATTAAATACTCATGTTTGAGAATGTTCTATATATGATCAAAAATATGATAAACTTAAATACTCTCTATTCTAACATTATTATTAGAGAGAAAATTTAGCGTGTTAGAGTCCTATATAATCTCATTATATAACGTCATCTTATTCCAATGTCTCCTCATTAACAGTCTAGCTAAGATTGTTTCACTTTTAATAAAAATGAGTTATACTCATAATTATTGATTAATTAAAGATTTGAACTTTAATTATTAATGATAATTTTTTATCTCTATCCTTAAAGATTATCTTCTTATATATAACTCTTATATATAATATTTAAGGTCATAAATACAACATTGGATTTTATGACATTTATAAAAATATCATATGCATGTAAATATTAAATGAAAAACCACTTTAGTTGTTAATTATTAATGAAGTCTTTACGTCATATACTTTAAGGGCGGCATTCCCAATAGTTGATAGCACACTGTAACACATTTACAGTACCCCGGTACCATGCTGGTCATGTAGCGTAGCACCCCCTATAATTATTAATTAACAAATCTGATTATGGGTTAAAATGTTACTTTATTAATTATTTAGTCATGTGTATTTTTTTCATATGGAGTCTCCTAGCTAGCCTATAGATTTTGAGTTCTGATCTGACTAATTATTTATGACATCACGTGGATACCTTATAGGCAAGTAAAATACTTCTTAACTAGTTCGATCTTCTTTCGGATAGACCATGTAATTAGCTAAATTAGTTGATTTATTTTAATTAAATAGATTAAAGTTGTTCTACAACCTACTCTAGATAAAATTATTTCTAAGTTGCTAAATGGAAAGGGAAGTCTCTTTCTATGGCTGGTCATCTAGCTCTTATTAACTCGACCATCACTGATTCGTTCATTCATTTTTTATGATCTATAAGTGGCCAGTTTCTCTTCTTAAATTGATGTATAGAAATATGCAGAAAATTCGGTGGACGCGTAATTGTGATGAATCTAAGGTTGTTAGGGTTTCATGAAAAACTTGTTGCAAGTATATTTCTTTAGGAGGTTTTGATTCAAAAGATATTCAAATCATTAATAATGTTTTACTCAAAAAGTTGTCTTCGAAGCTGCTTACTTTAAATTCCTTTGTGTTTTCTTTTCTCTGAGCCCATTATTTGCATAGTTTGAATCATCCTTTCTTCAGATATATTTTTCCTTCTGTTTGGCCTTCTCTCAAATCTCACTATAGTGATTTGCAAAGATAAAGTATTTGGTTCATTGATGATAAATTAAAACAAAATTATTGGCGGGATAACTGGCTTAGAGCTCATATTATTTTTATTCTTGTTATTCTATTGCTGCTTCTTTGAATGCTCGTATTTTTTATTTATTTATTTGTCTTGAATGGGTGTTGCATGAGATTTTTAAAGCTCTTTTTCTTGATATTTGTATTTAGATTGAAAAGGTTGATGCAACACAATGCTTTATCCTTTAGTTTTGAGGCATTTTCAAATACGGCTCTATTTTCAAGGATGTTTACTCACAATTGCTTGAGGGTAAATCAGAGGTTTCCTGGCACCGTAATTTCATAATTCTTTTATACCTCCGTCGAGGACTATGTTGATTTGGAGGATCCTATATAAAAATTAATGATGAAAGATCATCTTTGTGAAGCGGGTTTTCTTTTGGTGTATTTGGGGTCTTTTGCGGAAACGGCTAGTCAAAATTTTCTTAGATATGCTTTGGCCTCCTCTCTTTCAAAATCGATTTTCAGTTCCTTTAAGAAAAGTGTGTCACGATTGGATTTAAAATCATTTCTTTTAGAAGTGTACGATACAAATTTTAGGTCTTAGGTTTGGCTTTTATGGAATTTTGCAGTGTATGCTATGCTTTCGGCCATCTAGAACTCGCGTAGTAAGTTTATTTTCCAAAATGAAAATATGCATTTTCAGAGCTTGTCTTGTGTTCATATCGCGCTCAGCTAAAGAAACTAATTAATATTGGTAATATGTCAAATTCAATGGATGATCTATCCATTCTGAAAAATTAAACATAATGGTCGTCCCTCTAACGATTATCTCTCATGTTCATTAGTCTCTTCTCTTGCAAAATCGAATTAAGGTCAATACAAATGGGGCATCTTTGCATCCTCCAAATGTTAGAGGTCGCACTGCTATATTTCAGGCTTGTAGGCCATTGTGAAACGATGTTTTCTATCCCTATTAGTTCAGTATCTACTTTTGAGACAAAATTACTTGTAGTCATTTATGCTATTAAATACGCATGGAAATAAATATGCTCGGAATAGAATTTGGTTGGAAAGTGATTCAACTTTTTTGGTTTAATTACTTTGCGAACAATCTAATAAGTGGAGAATTCGCCAAGCTTGGAATTGTCATATTTTCTTAATATCTCTCATGGATTTTCAAGTTACTCATATTTACTAGGAAGGTAATCAAGTTGCAAACGTTATTGCATCTCATGCTTATCTCTGGACTCCACTACATGATGGTTCGGTGCTCCATAATCATGTAATAATTTCATTAGCAATGATTTTGTTGGATGTCATATTAATTATTGCTTTAAATGATTTTGTTGCATCTCATAATTTTTAGGCATACATATCTTGATTTATCTTGGAGCCTACAAGCTCTTTACATTTTAGGCTTACGTGCATGTTTTATTTTGGGCCTGCATTGTCGGTTTTCAATCACTCTATTAATTTGATCTAAATATTAATTTTTGTTTTATCATTCACTGCTACTGAAATGGTTTTTGACGACGGGTAATTCCCGTCGTGAAAAATCATTAATGACAGGTCATCACCCATCATCTATGATGATGTTGTAAAAAATGAAATATCTTTTACGACGATAGGCACACACACCGTCATTAACATTTATATCACGTCGTAAAAATATCATTTTTATGATGGTTCTTTGATGCACTGTGGTTAATTACAATATAATTGTCGTCAAAGATACAATTTCTACGACAGTGAATCGAAGAAGCATCGTCATTTAATAACCAGCATAAAAAAATATTCATATCGCGTATCAATAAAACTGCGTGACATATTGGCTTAAAATTCACACATTTCAAAAATCTATCCATCCATCCCATTAAAATCACATCAATGTTCATCTCACGAGCTTCAAGAATCCATATACACATTTTAAAAATCTAATACAAATAACTTCTACAAATGTAAATTTTAAAACTCAAATGCACAAATAAACTCATTGTCCTTGAAGAATGAGTTTGTTAGCCTTCAGGCTTCTTCACTGGAAATCATGTTATCCTTGTCAATGAAAATGTAAATCATAATCAGTATATATTATCATCACCTAGTTTCATATACATTAATCACAAAATGAGGAACTACAAAACAATCGTGAGAGTAAAAATATCAAATTACCACTCTCGATTGCTTAAATTTTTCTAATATAATGCAAATACATTTTTCGGTAAGTAATATGATGCAAATAATATAATCAATATATACTATAATTATCATATAACTTGTGACACAATAATTAAGTTGTCAAATGATTATTACATACCTTTGCCACTTGTGTCTCCTGCTTCTGGAGCATGCATGCTGCATTACAAAAAAGCAAACTTGTAATCTGTAGTTTGTTCCTGCAAAATTTCCTTCCGCTCATTTTCTCTCTAGAATTTCTGATTTCAATTTTATATTTAAGTTTCTAATTAACAACTCGTCTATGTTTGTTCCTGCAACAATGCAAGTTTCTTAAAATGCACTACATGGGAAGAGAATACTCAACCTTCATACCTTAGTTTCCTTATCTTCTTATTTTTGTGTTGATTATAAAGCGAGCCGCATATTTTCTATTTTGTGGGCTTACAGAGTAATGACTGGAAACCCAACATAACATCTCAATATTATAAAGGAATGTATAGAAATTCCATAAAAGCTAGATTGTCTCGTTAATTAGTAAAACTACTGAGCTGATTCTTCCTTTGTTTTAATGTCTGGAAGATAACTCCACAAGTTTATTAAACTCAAAACTCCCACACAGAATCAGAATGTTAAACTGAAAACTCAATGAACCAACTGGTGAAAACGAAAAGAAGATTACCTTGAAAATCCATACGCTATCATAAGCTTCCTGTTCTGATCAGTTAAATCTGCAAATGGTACCAATTTGCCACCAATTTTTTAATGGCCACAAAAAGCTAAGGCTCAAGCTAATAAAGTAATGATCAACAATGGAAAGCTTTGGAATGGTTAAGTACCAAAATCGACAAAGATATTGAAAGTAAAGCTCACAATAGAAGTCGATTGATAAAAATGAACTACCACTATATACTAAGAGATGCAAACAGCAGCTAATGCAGGCAGCATTCGAAACTCAGAGAGAGAGCCCTAACACCAAATTGAAACAAGGTTGATATGCAGTATAATCGGGTAATATTGAAGTTGGAACATGAAAATCAGAGAGGGGGGGGGGGGGGG